>CM076578.1:316287988-316887988 GCA_034641835.2 Pinus albicaulis
TCAGCAAACATCCTAAGTTGTACGATGAGCAATTGGATTACATTCAACATGCTTACAACCAGGAAAATCACTCTTCTACAAATACATCACCTTTTGAAGTATGCTTTGGGTATTTTCCAAAATCGCCATTAGAATTCATCTTTGAGAAGGGCGTTGCAGTTGATGGCCATAGTAATATTGACAAGGCTCGAAATTTCATTGAGGAAATTCAGATAATACATCAACAAGTTCAAGAACAGCTTGAGAAGAGTCAAAGAAAATACAAGGAGAGGCATTACAAACATACATTTGATCACAAGTTTCAAGAGGGAGTTGAGTTATGGTTGCACATAAGCAAAATAAGAATGCAAGGAGAAGGTAAAAAGATCAAACCCATTCGCTATGGTCCATTCAAGATCATAAAGCAAGTTGGTAACAATGCATTTCAACTTGACTTGCCTTCATATATGCAAATGTATCCAGTTGTTAATGTTGAAAACTTACGTTTGTGTGAGCCACCTTTGATCGATGATCAAGGAAGTGATGTTAAACTACCTTCTATTGAATATTTATCGCCATAATTTCTAGATGAGGTCAAGGAAGATATAATTCTTGACAGGAGGATAAGAGCATCTAAGAGGGGAAGTGTTGACTACCTTTGAGTTGGGCTCAAAGGAAGTAAGCCAAGTAAGGCAAAGTGGATAGAGATTGGAAAGGTGAGGGAGGTGTACTCTCATATACTGAATAGGTAATCAAAGTCTTTTGGGGTCCAAAATCTTCCTAGTGGGAAGGTGTGATCAGGAGTTGATAAATTTTTCTCAAAATTGAAAGTTACTAGATTGGGTTGAAACTAGGATGGTTGCACAAATCTCATATTCCTAATTTTGGCATCATGAACAGTTCAAAAAATCGATGTCATATGAGGGAGATATCGAGTTCTAATAAAATTCCCAAATAGCTTAATTTTGCGACAAGTTTGATTGCGATGCCCAATCAGCATGGAGGGTGCACAATGAACAAAAAGGAATATTCTAAAGAATATTCCTTTTCCCAGAGCCAGTCAAAGGCTAATAAATGTTTCTATGTGATTGGTTTAAGGGTTGTACGTGTTTTTTTTAGGACCAATTATAGGGTGATATGCCGCCAGCCCTGAGGTCGCCACGTGTCCCCTGAGCGGTATGGTAAAATTTTATGAGGTCTGCAGGGTTCGACCCTGCGACCTCCAGCCTGTGTGCATAAGTATCCACCAACCAGGCTACATTTTTTCTTAAATTCTATAGTCTAACAATTCTATTTGAATGTTATTGTAAAGAGGAGTGGGGGTTGGGGACTGTCGACGATCCCAACCCATCGACGACCCCATAGAGAATTCAAATGTAAACGTCACAAGAAATGTTATCCATTTACGGTGGCATAAATACAACATTTATCACAACCATTATATTTATCACATGGTGAATTTTATGCTACCACTCCACGTGGTTAGTGTTGACGCTTTCGTTAACGTGGGTTTTAAAAAAATTTACCACAGCTTAAGCGGAGTTCTGCTCTGATTTTAAATGTAACTACGGGTTTCGGGGGTTGGAATGTTGCCACACCCTACCCTAAACATTAAATATTATGGTTAGCATTGGCAGATTTATAATGTGCTCCTATGTTTGTGGGTTTTTGCCAAATTTAACTCTAGTTATGTGGATTTATCCACAATTAGTGGAGTTTTTCTAGGAGTTACTGTCCAAATGAGTTGGAGACTTAATTTTTGCCCAATATGGATGAATGAAGAGCCATTCTAGACTAAATAGAGAATTCTGGAGCCCTTAGTACAGAGAAAATAGCCATTGGAGGCCTCTAAATCCATGTATTTGCAAATTTTTGAGCATAATGAAAGATGGACATGCCATTGGGAGTTGGACTAGCAGATGTAGCTCAGGAGGGGTGAAATTCTTCATCATCCCTACTGTGTAAATGTTATGTGTGGTTTTATTTCTGTGTTATACACTGTTGTTCAGTGTTATTTAGGCTTATTTTCATGCTTCTAATTCACAAAATCATCTATATTTCATGGTTAAAATTCTCAATCCTTAAGGAAACTATGCAGACAAGTATGCACATGTTTTATCACTAAAAAGACACTTAGCAGAGAAAACTAATACAATCCATTTATATCATTCAATGATACCAATGGTTGTGTCCCAAGATATATCCATGTATCATTTTTTGATTTAGAATGTACAATACATATCTATCAAGTTAGTGGATGATTTTTGGAGGGAGGAAACATTGATGATGACACTCAATGTTGTTGGGTGTGTGTTATATTCTTTCCAAAACTAGTTTCAAATGAGGAGGGTTCGTAGGGCGGGCATCAGACCCCCCTATTCATTGCTACGACTGCAACATGGAGGTCACAGTGGGTGTACAACCCCCCCGACCCCACCCCTTTTCGGGAGGTTTGCAAGGGGATGGTAGTTTCCCTGCACAATTTCTAAGGCCTTTATGGACCTTATATTAGGTGGAGATACCTACCTATGGTTTTTTTCATGGTTTTTTCACATGGTTTTGGGAACGATGGTTTTCTTCCCATGGGATTTTGTAAATTTAGTGAAGGGATGTATGATTATGTTCTAATACAGGGTTAATGGATTGGGTTTTATGAGTTTTTCAACATGTATATATATGTGTGTGTGTGTTGTAACATTGAAAGGAATATAATGAAAAATAAATCTAGTAGTCGAAATTTTGGGATCCAAGGGAAAATCTCTATGTATATTTGTTCTATGTTTTATGTTGTTGACATTATTTATTTTTTGTCTTGAAAGTTTGTTTACATGTAATTTATTTACAGGGTTAAAACCTACATTGGGCTATGGGCCCACTACATTCGGTTATGAAAAGTTGATATTTATCCCTAATATTACAAATCAACCATCTACTAATGAGAAGGAAGGCTTGAGTAATGTATTTCCAAATTATGGATCCATTTCTCTTATTTTAAAATCCAATCCATAATAGAGATAATTAAGAAAAACCTATAACTTGTTATATATTCACATAAGATACCTTCTTGGTGGAGTCGCCAAAAGTTCTAGCTAATGTTTTCTAGGAGGCAAGAATAATTGGTTGTTTTCCTAACCTGTAACCCCCTACCACGCTTGGAAAATTTTTTCGAGGAGTAAAGAATAATTAGTTTTTTCCTCACAAATTTCCTAGAAACAATTGAATGATGCTTGCAAATGTTTTCCAAGATTTTATTTTGAAACCCAAGCCATAGAGATGTAGTAAAATGAGATTTCTTCAAGGATTATTATATCAAACACCAACCTTCCAATTTCAGTTCATGATAGCAAACATTATTTTCCTTTCAATTTATACCAATATCTAAAGAAAGAAAAACATATCTTTAGAAATTGTTTGATTTTAGATAATTCCCAAGATATTTTAACGTAGATTTAATATCCATGGTAGTAATGAAGATAAAAATTGATAGGTACAATGGGTCTAGATTGGAAAAACCGCACGAAAACATGGAATATGTGTTCCTATTAATCCACATTCTATTGGACTTATAGAAAGTAGATAGAAGATCCCTCAAATGCTTAATTCGTTGAATTTTCCCTTTGCAAAGAAAAAATAATGTCATAAAAATAACTAAAGTGGTAGATAGAAGAGGTATGAATGAACGCAACACCTTTCATTAAAAATATATTAAAATATTCCCTTATTTGAAATTTTAGGTCCTCTTACACTAGGAGGAAGACAAGGCAAGAGAGAGGAAACCCTTCCCTTAGACCTCTCTCTACATTAAAAGATGTGGAAGTTGATAGATTAATATGAATAAAATAAGAGGTGGATATAGAACTCTCAATTGAAGAAACAATTTCATAAATAACGCACAAATGAACCAATAACAATTTGATGTAAATATAAATAGATTTATCAAAGGCCTTAGAAATATATACCTTGGAAACAATTTTTTTTAATGATTTGTATGGGTTGAATGAAGGCCTTCTTGGGATATGCCAATTGCTTCATGGGTTTGTCTCTCTCTCAGGAATCCATATTCATTAGGGAAATATTATAACAAAGATTGTATTTCTTCATATGAGAAATGATTTTGAAAACAATTTTATAGGTGGAATTTCATAAGGATATGGGTTTGAAATGTTGAAAAGAGGAAATGTCCAATTATGAATTAAAATAATAAATGTGGAATTAAAAGTGGCCAAATTCTGATCTAACATCATAGAGTGTTCTATACTTTAAGAAAATCATCTTAGGAACATCAAAACAATGGATTTAAAGTTCCATAAGGAGGTTCTTTTCGTTTTTGAGACTGCCAGAAATACCCTAACTGTCATATTTCCATATTTTATCCATACGCTACATGTTCTATCCTTGATAAAAATGAAAGGGATAGGTATCTGCCCTTAAAATAATATCCTTATCTGCCTTAGAGATTTCTATAAATTTTCTTAAGAAGTGTGAGGTACATTTACAAGCTCTATCTCTAAAGAGGTAGTTTGTATTTCATTATATTTTCTCATAGCCCCAATTGAGTTTATAGTCTCCTTCTAATGATTGGAATAATGATGTAAAAAAATTGTCTTTTCAATCACTGAATGGTGTCATAATTCCCTAATTTTAATTTCTCTTTTCTTCTATTTTTCTAAGATAATTTTATGAAAATGTTTCTCAAGTTCTTCAAATGTAACTATTGTTGCCTATGAAGATAATTGATACCCTCCTGTATCAAGAAATTTAGAATCTGGGCCTTAATAAATGAGAGGAACTTACTATCCCTTTAAAATATGTCAATATACTAAGCGATGGTTGTGGATTTGATGTCCTAAGAGGTTTATTGAATTAAATTTGGTGGGATTCTAGATTGTGGGGTCTAAAGACCACCAAACATTTGTTATGGACTGAATGGATGTTGAATATTTTAGTTGTTTGGAATTTACCTTAAAATGGTTGTGATGCTTTCCCATTGTGGGGGCCATTTCCAAAATAATTGGGTAGTGATATGATTCACCCCTTCAAGAAAGCCATTGTTTGATATTTAAATTATTTTCCAAGAAAGAAGGTAAAATGCGGAACTGGTCCAATCTTTTAGCCACTCTATAATTTCCAGCATGCTAGTTCTCCATGTCATTGACATTTTAACGATGGATATCTATTAAACCATCTCTCTAAGTATCCAAAAAATTGTATGAATGGGGGTGAATATGAGTAAGTATATCATATATTTCATTAGCCCAAATAAAAAATTAGGATCACCGCGAGTAACTATTATTTCCAAGGAAAATATGGAGTTCTAGAAACTATTTTACTAGAAGCATCTTCTATTGGGAATGGGGACTATCAAAATTTACATATATCAATTATTAATATAGCTTTCTAAAGTGGTTTGTGAGATGGAAGTAACATTTCTTACAAGTCATGATAATCCCAATGGATCTACCTAAAGAATTTAGAGCTAAGAATTCCAATGATTAGGGGAATTTTTATGTGAAAATAGGCTTCAAAAGAAAAAGAAAAACCTAAAAAACAAAATTTCAAGGAGCCAATAAGATTCAATATGATGGTGTCACCCACGAAGGTAAATAATTTTGGCTTATATTCTGATATGTTTAGTTGAATTTCTAGTGTATTCACCCTTTGGATATATAATCGACTTCACATGCAACAAGTACCCACTTGGCATACTTCATATCGAACAAGTAATTAATGGTTGTCGATGAAACACCATGTTTATTCTCTTTTAAAGCAACCTTTTCCTGATTTTTGGACACTTAGAAGCATAATTTCCTATTTCACCACAATGAAAACACCTAAGGGGTGTATTACATTTGGCTTCATCATCACAGATAACATGGTCAAGGGATAAAGGGCTAAGACCTGTCCACAATCATAATCTTGGCACTATTATGTAATATTTAGAATTTTGAACCATATTCTATTTTTTGAATCAATAGTAGATGTGTTCTAGAGCACTTGGATAACATGCATGAATGAGTTTGAAACTATTTGGTGGAATGGACAGATTTGGGGATATTTTTGGATTTTTTTCCAAATTTGTCAGTTTTGAAAATTTATAACAACATATAAAGTCTTAGATAAACCTTGTAAAAAATCCAAAATTGAGAAAATCAATAGAATAGCTCAGATATTAAGGTCAGTACATTAGAGGAAATATAGAATACCATTAGTAAATTTGAAGAGTACATACCAGAAGTTGAAAAACAATATCAAGGTCAAACCTTTGTTAAGTCTAAGTTATGAGATGAAGATAAATAAAGTTGAAAACTAAAATATCAGCTCAATTCGTTTATAAGTAGATTTGTGTAAAAATATAAGGTGATCATCACAGATGAATTAGTGTGTGAATGCAACATATTTTAGGTGAATCTAAAAGGGGATTCATTGGTGAATCAAAGATCAATTTTGAAGGCATTCAAGGTGTTTTAAAGGTGATATTAGTGATATTAGGTCGTTGAGGTATGAAAGTAGCTAGGTATTTTAAGAAAGCAAGAAAATAGTTTATCTATTCAAGGAAGGAATTAATGTGTCTAAAACAAGGGAAATTACATTTTAAACAAGAAAATATTGTTGATCTTATTTTGAAAAATGTATGGAATATGGATCAACCTGGCTAGAAATATGGAGCTTGCATTTCAGGGGCTGTATCTCCTTCTAGTAATGGCTTGTAAATAATCATGGGTGGGAGATATTTTCAGTAGAATATATAAACCAAGGGTGGTAGTTCCTTGTAAATTTTGATGATAATCAGGGGTAGTAGCTCCTTTTAGTGGCAGCTAAAATATTAGTGGTGGTAACTCCTTTAAATTGTAGTTCATAGCTTAGGGGTAGTATCTCCTTCCAATGGAATCTACTAAAACCTTAGGAAATATCTCCTTTTACTAGTAGTTGATAAATTGGGAGCGGTACGTTCCTTAAGATGGCAACTTGAGAAACTTTCAAGTAGGAGCTTGAAGGTAGCAATGTGATAGCGAGTTGTAACTTGTCTTTAAAAAAGAGATAAAGAAAAATATTAGTGTGTTTATATTTGCATATGTGTGTGTTAAAGATATGTTGGTTCACATGATTTACTTATGATGCTACTTATATGAATGGTTTTCAAATATCTTGAAAATTTTAATTTGGAAATAGTTGTATAATTGGGTTACACTACTGATTCACCCCCCCATCTCAGTAGTGTCTTGGCTTCTAAGAATTGGTATGAAAGTATTATGTTCCTTTAAGATCAATATAACAACTGGAAGGAATATCAAGATCATGGAGAACTAGTATTGGATTACCTGAGATGGAGATCCTTTTTTGAATGGCTCAGATTATACAAGGTAAGAATGGGAATATACCTGCAAGCTCATGATTTTTATATATGGATATATATAGGGAATGGATTAATGAACAATGACTATAATGAGATAGCTAAAGAAAAAATCATGGAAGATTTTTCTAAGTAAGATATTGAAAAATTGATCTATTATGAGACTACAAAGGCGATATGAAATAAGTTACACTCCATCTATGCTAAAGGGATTCAAGTTACTAATGATATCAATATAAACAATGGAGCACACAAATACCATGAATTAGAACAATAATAATTGGCCACCTTTTTTATCAACACTCATATAATACCAAAAGGAGATGGAACACATAAATATGTTTTTTTCTATTGTAATTGTCTAACAATAGGCCATTTATATTCTAGCTACTCAATTGCAAGTTCCAATGAAAGAGAAATTTGTTGATATAGTAGTAGTAAATAAGTAAATTATTTGGTATAAATAATATATCTAGATACTTATCGAGAAGATAATGAGTACATCTCCATTGAAAATTAAGGTAATATACCTCATTTGTCTACAAAATAATTCTGAAACTCATCAAAGGAACAAGTTATTGAATAAATTGTGAGTGAAATAAGAACTAGTCGTGAATCCAATAGCTCTTCTATTTAATTAGAAGATATGGACGAAAATAAATTTTTTAGAAGGGAACTCATCTAAGCTTATGAGTAAATTAAAAATCCTAAAGCATCAAATTAGAAGCTAGACAGAGATATTTTTTTATTAAAATTTTAGTGGTCTAGGTATCATATATATAATTCTCTAGATTATATTTGAAGTAATAAAAGGCTCCCTTAGGTTAAGACAAGTCTAGATGATGAAAGTGATTCTGCAGTAGCATATAAAGGTATAAAACACATCAGCTTTGTAATAGTAAAAGGTACATACAATGTTATAGTGTTGGCATTTTGATGTAATATGTTGTCCTTGAAGGCAAACTACTTGATGAGTTTCCTTTTGATAGAAACCTATTTGTTGAAGATGTAAAATTGATGTATCTACATGTCATTTCAAATGTGATAGAGAAAGGAATTTTAGTCAATGATAGAGGAATGATGAAGGTAAATTTTCAAGATGTATATGAAATTTTTACCAAGGGAACCTATGTATACCTGCAGGTTTGACGAAGGGAAGTCGAGTATAAATCCAGAATTAGTGTATATGTAGTTTTTCCAAAGAAAATTCAGGTATACACGCGGGTACAAATAAGCAAAGTTGTGTATGTGTTGGCGCACTAATTTTAATGATACCAAGGGTCTTTACCATGGTATTATCCCACAATATTGAGCACGATAATGACTATTTGATCCCGTCCAAGAATATCACCAACACTTGTGTGGTTTTTGGCTCATGGTATTGGCTAGGGCTCAATCTATATAAGGAGGAGAATCTCATAGTGCAAGTGTGGGAATGTGAATGAGAATTGAATGAATACTTTAGTATGAAGTATATTTGCATGGATTGGGATATATTTAATAGATAAATCTTGTATTTTGATGCACTCATGAATACTATTATGGATCAAGATCTCTAGACCTAAAATGACTATGTATTTTCTTGATCTGTTTATGAGTTTTTTAGGTCCATGGTTTCGCACATAATTGATGAATTAAATGATATGATCTGAGAAAGTTTTATTCTTTGAAGTGTTACACAGTCCTGTAATATTTATAGATCTATATGTTGGTTCGTCATAGAGAAAGTGCGTATACTCGAGGGGTTCATTTCAGTAAAGGCACGCATGGAAGTTAGGGTTTGTTTTAAGATTGTTGAAGAAATTCTTTGAGAATTTACGTTGTGTTTCTGCTATCTATCAATGAAGTCCTCATATAGATCTAGATTTTTTGAATACTGTTTATACTACTAATTGATTATGTATAAGAATGATCAGTGTCTGGTTGATTGAGAATGATGGATGCTGTTGATGGAATAAGGGTTTTGTAAATCTAATAAAGTGTTCCTGAATGTATCTGATTTGTTCTTAGTTTGTTCAGATCTCTAATTTCAGTTTATAGAGATCTATACACAGGTTTCTCCACAAAAACAATCATAAGCACACATGTCACTGTAAGTGAAGTATCGTATACTGTTTTTTATATGAATGATCAGGGTTGAAGTTGATTTTTCATGTTAATAAGGAAGTCTAGGCTTAGTGATATGATTTGGTTACAGTGAACTCATTGTTCTATTTAAATATTGGTTGATGTTTATTAACATTGTTCTACAAATGGTGTTATACTAAAGTTGTTGGATGCGGTGTGAAAGATTATGAAACGTGGTCTGCAGTGGCTCTAAGGGCAGAAGCCTTCAATGTAGAAGGCAAAGCTTCCTCCCAGTAGAAGTTGGTGATCAATTGAGAGGGTTGAAGCTCCCTTGCATTAGTGGATGGTAGATGAGATCAGGGGGTTGGAGCTCCCCTCTAGTAGCAACTACGAAAAGAGAGAAGGTTGCAACCTTTTGCAGGTGGTGCCTACTATTGTTCCTTGAGATAATTATGGTCAATAATCATTCCAAAGCATCTAAACTGTTTTGTTTTGTTTTTTAATTTTGGAGGACCAATATATAAGATAAATTTTAGCAAATAGTTATTGATTAAATCTTCCAGATAATATCAGAAAATACAAGTAAGGGCTTCTTGTTTATCTCACACAATGATTCATATTTTGTAAATGGTTAAGTAGAATTATGTAATAAGATATGATTATCAAATATTTATATTGAATTATTTAATTAATCTTAGCTAGAAAGCCTTTAAATAATGTCAAAAAGTTAAAAAAGTACATTTAACATTATCAAGATGCTAACAATTTATAAATGAAAGGGACTTACATCAACAAATTATTAAGTAAATCATTATTTATATTGATAATAACTTCAGGAGGAATTATAAGATAACTAAAACACAATTAATCTCACCTGGTTATCTTGATAAAAATTAAACATACGAAGAGACAAAATGTGTTGAAAACTTGAAAAATTCACAGAGAGAACAAAGTTGTATGAGACAAATTCAGAATCCTTCTTCTATAAATGATGATAAAGAAACTTCTACAATTCTGCTTACAAAAAATAATCTTATCCAGGGGTGCAACCCTTGATAACTTGAAATGAGAGTTATTTATACTAATTTATAAAACTTTAGAAGTATCTTAATTTTTTACAATAATATAATAAAGAAGAATAGAAGAAGGAAACATATATATGACATGTCTCTGTTTTCTTGGAAGTTGTTGATGACTTGGCTTCTTTTGATGGAAGTTATTCATGACTGGGCACTTGAATATTAATTATTATTTCTATAATTATTTCATATAAGGAAAATTGTCAATGTTTATTTTTCAAAAAGATCTATTTAGTGAAGAGGTTTGCCCAAATTTTAATGATAGATCATTGTCTTTTGTAATAATCTAGCTTTTATCTTGTAGACAAACACAGAATGGTCCCTCTAAATATAGATGTAAATTGATCATCCTATTTAGTTCTGGTTCCTATTAACACATATATAAATTGAGTATTATTTAATTGAGTATCCCTATGAGAAACATTGTCCCAACTACCACTCTGCACCCCTTTGAGTGTGTTTTTCTATGTGACCTTGAAACTTTGCAATATGATTTAATAAATTTTCGTTTTTATCTTTTTGTATAAAAATAAGACCAAAGTAAGTTATAACATTGAAAATGTATTCACTTGGTAGATATTATAGATCAATTTTGGCAATGAATTCGAAAGCTTGGGATTACATATAAACTAATTACCTCAACAAAATAACATTATTAAGTTGCATTCAAAATTTCCTCAAAGATTATTTACGTCGTAAGGTGTTTCCCTTTGAGAAAAACTACCAAAAATTCCACACTACACCCTCTACACCATCAAACCCATTGTTATATGATTGGGAGTTCTTCCATAGTTACATCCCATTTCTTTAACTTTCATCTGAATCTTGATTTGTATAACCCTAAAAAATGTTGATATTTAAAATAATAATTATAACCCATGAACATATTGTAGGTACCTTTGTAGTTTCATTTAGGGAATTTGTTTTCTCCAACCATCAACAATTGCTCATCATCTCCTCTAATGGTCTGGCATTTATCGTGGGAAGGTCACACGTTCAATCCCACATACAAATAAATAATGGATCCTTTTAAAACGATGTAAATTGAGTATTTTTTTTATTTTTGCGACACCCCTATAGTTATTCATGGACATTTCAAGTGTTCCAATATATTACTTGATCAATTTTATGAGGTCGTGATTGTCTATTTTGGTGTTGTAAAAGGTCTTCAATCTTGCAACACAGGATGTGATTCAAATTTAATTCTTGATGTATAGACATAATGCGTTTTTCTCTCAATGGGTATGTCTTTTAATAGGTTCAACCACAATTTTTGCACGCACTCATGATTACATTTCTCCTGGTAAGTTTGTTTACTATTTTTCTGGATCATGTATTCCATTTTCTTTCTTGATGTTTAGACAAAGTGTTTTTCTCTCAATAGGTGTGTTTTTAACATTTTGTGCAATCCTTGATATTTAAATTCATTAGCATGCATTTTATTGATATTTTCTACAACCATGAATGGTGCCATGTTTATATATTTTTCATAATATGAATACTACTTGAAGGTTACCAAAATTTGGGGAGAGAAACAATGAAGAACTGTAGTGCAATTATGGAGATAGTGGTTTGCTTGAAAATTACATTGGGAATAATGGGAGGTATCCATGGTAATGAGAATGGAGGCCTTGTAGTCATTGGATTTGACTTAATATCCACATTGAACCAAACCCCAACACTAGCACTGACACTAGTCTTCACCAATATGACAACTTTGTTATCATTATTTTGGTCATTCAAGACATTCTTGAGCCTCTAGGAATCCAAAAAACTATTTACAATTATACAAGCACGGGAAAAAAATATGGAGAAAGGTATTAAAATATTTTCATGATATCATATTGCGTTATCTTCTCTTCCAAATAAAATGTTGGCCAATATGACAATCTTGGAGCATTTTACAAGTTTTTTAACTAAATCAATCATTGTCCCATTTGATTGAATGTTATCAAGGTACTTTCAACTATTTCTCCTACAAGTCCTAGGCTTGGCCTTGTAGTCATTTTATTTTTATTTAATAGTAAAAATTGAGTCACTTTGATCTATTTATATTCAACCATACACAATATTTTCATAGCTTGGATTAACCATTGAATTGGGTTATTAGATAAGGGTATTACCCCCATTCATATCTTCGATAAAATTGTAACGCTGAGAAAACATGGTTGATCCAATTATTTCTTGCTTGATAGGAATCATGGAAGACCCCCAAGCTAAAAGTAGAGTTCAATCCATGGTAATTTTGGAGAAAATATGGCTTTAAAACTTTTGAGATCAACTGAATTAGACTTGAAGTTTTCTCTAAAATTACATCCTTATATTGAATTCAATGTAATCTACAGGTGAAAGTTGAAGAAATGGAAGGGAAATATGTGGATCTATACTCTTCTTCCCATTGATGTCCTTCATGCATTTTTCACCCCGATTTTGTCTTAAATATAAAATAATTTATTGGAGAAGGAGGACTTCAAAATTGTATTGTTTTTTTCAAATCGCAATGAGCGGTATTTTAAGGAATACCACCACACTATTCCATGGCTTTCCCTACCATTCCTAGATGAAAACACAAATAAAAACCTTGATTATGCCTTTCAAGTCGATTCCATCGCCACACCAAGATAAATTACAGAATCAAACTTTGACACATTGCTGCAAGATTGGACAAGTTCTCAATTCATTATGATTCATTGTGGTACTATATGTATAAAATTGAGTACAATGAAAATGGCCTTGTATACCCACCACACCATAAACCATCAGAACATGGGTTAGAAATTAAATCGAAGATATGAGATTGTATTAGAGATGAAGAAAATTTTTGAGGAACTTGGCATTCAATACCATCTTTTGCCCCATGTAGTCCATATCATGTTTATTAGTTCAGTCACAAATAAAATTCCATTGCAATGTTGACATCCAAAAATGTTGAAAGCTAATCGTTGCATCACTATTCTGGGGCTCTTTTCTGTAACCATTAAAGGAGATTTCAGCCTAAAACTAGCCTCCTAAGGAAAAATATTAAAATAATAGGAAAATTATAAAATAAGAGTTATGAATTATGGAGGGAAAATAAGAAAACCATTTTTTTAATTATATTTTTGGATTATTTCCTCATAATTTTACTCAAATTTCAAGTGTAGACACTCTTTGGAAGTGGAATTAAATTCCACATCCAATGAGTACCCATTATGCATACTTTTGAGAAGACCCACATTGATAAAATTGCAAAAAAATTACATGTACCTCTTTTTAAATTTAATAGATTTTGATTGGTTTACATATTATTTACGTCAAAATTTCATGGGCACTTTTAGGATGAAATTTCCTCTAATCACTCATTTTTATCCCCTCTATTGCAATTATTAAGAATGTTATGAGTTCCATGTTATTTTTTTTATAAAAAATGATATAGACAAACTATGAAAATTATATGATAGGTTTGGCCAAGGATATCCCTATAAGTAGATATGTTCATTTCACATGAGAAGGGAGAATTAACCTAATGGAATTCACTCATTTATCCTCCGCATTTACATTTATTTATGTAATTGAATGTTTGGTCATTTTTATGGTTCAATTCACTTAATTTGACACAATGGTAGAAAATCATGTTTTGATGTTGTGTTTCAGTTGTTATTGTTTAGGAAAGTGCTAACAATTGTTATATTGGAAGATGAGATAGTTTAAACCTTGGAAAATTTGAGATTAAAAACCATATGATAAGTGAGAACATTCTAGAAATGTTGATCGATGATTTAGTTGGAAGGTAATGTGAAACAAGGCAAAGCGTGATATAAAATAGGAATGTTGTGTTGTAATAAAAAAATTTCAGTGTTTATGGCCCTCAATGCAAATAGCATGTATTTGTTGGAAATGTTGTTGACAATTCATAAATGGTCTAGGCTATATTTGTAAGTATTTAAAACTCTTTTTGGGATAGTTGAAATTATTTCTAGGAACCCATGGAAGAATATTTAGCAAGTGGTAGTTCATGGGTATCAATAGGGCCATTCAAGAAAATGTTGTCAACTTTGAAGGTTGTATAGGTGAACATTGTAATTAATGAAGAGGATTTTCATGGGATGTTGGGAATCAAGTATTGGAATTCATTAGAAGATATCATATGAGGGGAAGATCTATTCTATTTAAGTGCATGTTGTGTTATGGGGCCTCTACACAAAAGCATATATATATATATATATATATATATGGTTAGTTTTAATTAAAAGTATTATAAAATTTATTATCTAAACATGTTATGTTTTGGAGTATTTGGAAGGAATATCATCATTTGTTTCTTCGAAATCTAAGATTATTGTTTAAAATGATTTTTTAACTACATATATGGATTCAACACCCTACCCCTATGGAAAGTTTACAATTCAAACTTATTATTCTAAGAAATTCCTACCAGATTCTAGACAACTTAAACTAGAAAAATTTATGACATAAATATTAATATAATTTTACATTAATTAAAATAGTATATATTTAAATTTTTAATATTTCTATATTTACCTTATAAATATTTTAATACAATATTTAAAATTACCAATGTGATTGTCACTATAATCATGATAATTTTCATTTTAATTATTTTATCGATTTCCAAATACCATGTAATTTTATTGATATCGTCTCAGATGGTATTAGTAGGCTTCATATTCGAGAATACTTGAAAAATAGTCTTTGAAGCAATCGTGTTTGCATTCATTATGCATCCCTTTGTTGTTGGTGACCGATGCATTGTTGATGGTCTTCATGTAATGGAAGAAGGCTGAGAGTAATCGACATTATCATTAATTAGTTTTCCACAATCATTTCTTCTTTAGGGTCATGCTATAGAGGAACTCATCTTTCCCAATTTGGTTTCTACTACTAAATACTTTATTTTTTTGCAGATGATTGTTAAAGAAATGAACATTCCCACAAACAATTTATCTAGACTTAACACTAGCAAATGAAAAACATATAATAATAGTCAATAAATCATTACCAATATGTTATTTGCATAACATAAGCTACAATTACCACTAATAGTGTTTTTCTTCTATGCTATTATTTCCTATGCTATCGCCTTATGGTGTTTTCTTTGCAACATCTGGTACAATTGCTTGTTTAAAACATAGGCAAGATATTGTTAGATGATTGGAAAGAATTTATTGTAGAAGATCCTTTATAAGACATCTATTATTTATCAAGATCCACTTTGAATAGTTTTTTTTAAGGAAAATTAACTTTCAGAGCATCTTTCTCACCCATGAAATTAGCACAGGGGCTTCACTACGGGAGAAATACCATAGCATGTGGGTATTGGGGGATATATAATGAGGAAAAAATGACATAATATATTGGTGGATATATAGGGGATAATGGGTTTTTATATTGGTAGGTATAAAAAATGGAGCTCAAAGTTAATGAAAAAATATAAAGGGGTATAAAAAATGTTAATAAAAAAATCGATACCTACAATATATAGTGAAAGTAGGGGATTTTTAAATTGGGGAGGTGCATTGGGTTTATATTGGTAGGGGGTTAAATAATGTGATTTTTAGGGGTATTTTCCGATATCTACTCAAATTAAGGGTATTATTTAATATGCTATGATCGCATGTGATATGTTAGAGATTTATTGAGTGAAGCCCCTGAGGGAATTAGTTGAGGATCAACATCTTATGGAAGAGTTATGAATCCAACTCTTGAGCATAACTAGTAGATGTTTTGGAAGATAAAATAATTTTATACACTTAATTTAGGTGGTGAATTTATTTTTTTATATCTAATATATGAGTCCTAAACAAATACAACCACCACTAATTTTTTTTCCCCTTCAATGATACCAATGGTTATGTTCCTAGATATATTCATGTCTCATTTCCTAATTTGTAATGTAAAATACATATCTATAAAGTTAATAGATGCTCTTTGGAGGGAGGAAGAATTTCTTATGACACTCAATCATGTTGGGTCTGTGGTATATTCTTTCCACAACTAGTTTCACGTGGGAGGGGCACAGGGGGGCGGGGGGAGGGGGGGGGGGGGCGCGGAGGTGTGGGGTGTGGTTCATAGGGCCGGCATTAGACCTCCCTAATCATTGCATCGGGCACAACTGTGAGGTCGGGGGGGGGGGTGGCGGAGGTGTGGGGTGTGGTTCATAGGGCCGGCATTAGACCTCCTCGTCTGTCTTGGGCAGCGCGGGGTCAAGGGGGGGGGGGGGTTCAACCCCCGCCCTACCCTCCCCCCGGCCCTTTTCGGGGGGTTTTCAATGGGAGGGAAGGCTTGAGTAATGTATTTCCAAATTACGGATCCATTTCTATTATTTTAAAATGTAATCCATAATATAGATAAATAAGAAACACTTACAACTATTTATATATTCCCATAAGATACCTTATTAGATGAGTCACCAAAAATTGTTGCTAATGTTTCCTAGGAGGAAAGAATAACTCATTGATTTCCTAACCTGTAACCCCCTACCTCCTTTGGCTTGGCCAAAATTTTTGAGGAGGAAAGAATAATTGGTTTTTTCTTCACAACCTTCCCAAAGAAAATTGAAAAATGCTTGCAAAAGTTTTCCAGGATTTGATTTTGAAATCCAGGGCATAGAGATGTAGTAAAATGAGATTTATTCAAGGATTATTATATCATATTCTAGCCTTCCAACTTGAGTTCATGGCACCAAACATTATTTTTCCTTTCAATTTCTACCAATATCTAAAGAAATAATTTCTTTTTTCTAGAAATTGTTTTATTTTAGATTAATCCCTCGACATTTCAATGTAGATTTAATGTGCATGGTATTAATGAAGATCAATATTGATAGGTACAATGGGTCTATATTGGAAAAAAGCCACGAAAACATGGAATATATGTTCCTATTAATCCACAGTCTATTGAAATTATAGAAAGTAGAGAGAACATCCATGAAATGCTTAATTCTTTGAATGTTCCCTTTACAAAAAAAATAATATCATAAAAAAAACTAAAGTGGTAGATAGAAGAGGTTTGAATGAACGCAACACCGTTCATTAAAAATCTATTTAAATATTACCTTATTTGAAATTTTAGGTCCTCTTCCACTAGGAGGAAGAGAACACAAGAGAGAGAAAACCCTTCTCTTAGACCTATCTCTACATTAAAAAATGTGGAAGTCGATATATTAATATGAATAAAAAAAGAGGTGGATATACAACTCTCAATTGCAGAAGCAAGTTTGTAAATAATGCAAAAATGAATCAATAACAATTTGATGTAAATATAACTAACCTTATCAAAAGCCTTAGAAATATATACCTTGGAAAATATTATTTTTTAATGATTTGTATGGTTTGAATGAAGACCTTCTTGGGAGATGTGGATTGCTTCATAGGTTTTCCTCTCTCTCTCTCAGGAAGCCATATTCATTAGGGAAGTATTATAACAAAGAATATCATTCTTCCTATGAGAAATTATTTTGAAAATGATTTTATAAGTGGAATTTCATAAGGATATGGGTTTGAACTGCTCAAAAGAGGAAATGTCCAATTTTGGAATTATAATACTAAACATGGAATTAAAATTATCCAAGGTCTGACCTAACATCATGGAGTGTTCTATACTTTAAGAAAATCATCTGATGAACATGAATACAATGGATTTAAAATTCCATAAGGAGGCTCTTTTCCTTTTGGAGACCACGCAAAATACCCTAAATGTCATATGTTCTTATTTTATCAATAAGATACATGTTCTATCATTAATAAAAAATAAAAGGGAGAGGTAACCACCCTTAATAGAATATCTATATCAGCCCTAGATATTTCTATAAATGGGACTGAGAAGTGTGAGGTACATTTAGGAGCTCTGTCTCTAAAAGAGGTAGTTTGTGTTTCATTATATTCGTTGATGGCCCTAATGGAGTTTATAGTCTCCTTCTAATGATTAGAATAATGATGGAAAAAAAATGTATTTTCAATCACTGAATGGTTTCATAATTCCCTAAGATAATTTTATGAGTGGTGTCATAGTTCTCGAATTCTTCAAATGTAATTATTACTTCTTATGAAGATAATAGATAGCCTCCATTACCAAGAAATTTATAATCTAGGCCTTAATATATGAGAGGGACTTACTATCCCTTTAAAATGTCTTAATATAACAAGCAATGGTTTTGTATTTTATGTCCTAAAATTTTTATGGAATTAAATTTGGTGGGATTCTAGATTGTGGGATCTAAATTCCACCAAACAATTATTATGGATTGAATGGATGTGGAATATTTTAGTTTTTTTTTATTTACCTTAAAAGTGGTTGTGATGTTTTCCCATTGTGCGGCCCATTTCCAAAAGAATTGGGTAGTGATATGATTCACCCCTTAAAATAAGCCATTGTTTGATATTTAAATTCTCCTACAAGAAAGAAGCCAAAATGTGGAATTTTTCCAATCTTTTAGCCACTACATAATTTATAGCATGCTAGTTCTCCATGTCATTGAAATATTTTAACGATGGACTTATATTAAACCATATCTCCAAGTATCCCAAAAAGAATATGAATGGGGGTGAATATGAGTAAGTATATCTCATATTTAATTAGTCCTTAATAAAAAATTAGGATCATCGCCAATCACTATTCTTTCACAGGAAAATATGGAGTTCTAGAAAGTATTTTCCTAGAAACATCTTCCATCGGAAATGGGGACTATCAAAATTTACATATATGAAATATTAATATAGCCTTTTGAAGTGGTGTGTGGGATGGAAGTAACATTCCTTACAAGTCATGATAATCCCAATGGATCTACCTAAATAAGTTAGAGCTAAGAATTCCCATCATTAAGGTAATGTTTAGGTAAAAATAGGCTTCAAAAGAAAAAAGAAAAACCTAAAAAACTCAACTTTGAAGGAGACAATAAGATTCAATGTGATGGTGTCATCCATGAAGGTAAATATTTTGGCTTATATTCTGATATGTTTAGTTAATTTTCAAGCGTATTCACCCTTTGGATGCATAATTTACTTCACATCCAATAGTACCCACTCGACATACTTCATATCCAAAAAGAAATTCATGGTTATGGATGAAATACCATGTTTATTCTCTTTTCAAGCAACCTTTTCTTGATCTTTGGACACTTAGAAGCATAATTTCCTACTTTGCCACAATGAAAGCACCTAAGGGGCATCTTACCTTTGGCTTCATCATCACAGATAACATGGCTCAAGGGATAAAGGGCTAAGACGTGTCCACAATCATGATTTTGGCACTACTGTGCCATATTTATAATTTTGAACCATATTCTATAGTTTTTCATCAATATTAGATGTGTGCTAGAGAACTTGGATAACATGCAGGAATGATTTTGCAACAATTTGATGGAATGGATAGACTTACGGATATATTTGGATGTTTTTTCCAAATCTGTTAATTGTGAATATTTAGAACAACAGATAAAGTCTTAGCTAAATTTTTAAAGAATCCAAAATTGAGGAAATCAATAGAATATATCAAATATTGAGGTTAGTACATGAGAGGAAATATATATCAAGAGTACATACCATAAGTTAAAAAAAAAAATTAAGATCAAACCTTAGTTAAGTCTATGTTTGAGATGAATATAACTAAAGTTGAAAACTAAAAATATTAGCTCAATTCCTTTATAAGTAGATTAGTGTCAATAGAGAAAGTGATCATCAGAGATGCATTAGCATGTGAATGCATCATATTTTAGGTGAATCTAAAAGGAGATTCAGTGGTGAATAAAAGGTAAATTTTGAAGGCCTTTAAGGTGTTGTAATGGTGATATTGGTGATTTTAGGTCGTTGAGGTATGCAAGCAACTAGGTATTTTAGGAAAGCAAGAACATAGTTTTTATAGGCAAGGAAGGAATTTTGGTGTCTAAAACAAAGGAAATTACATTCCAAACAAGAAAATATTGTTGATCTTATTTTGAAAATTGTAGCAATATCGAGCAACCTGGCTAGCAATAGGGAGCATTCATTTCATGGGTTGTATCTCCTTCTAGTATCAGCTTGTAAATAATCATGGGTGGGAACTCCTTTTAGTAAAAGATAATAAACCAAGGGTGGTTGCTCCTTTTAAAGGTTGATGATAAATCAGGGGTAGTACCTCCTTTTAGTGGAAGATAAAAAATTAGTGATGGTAACTCCTTTCAGTGGTAGTTAATAGCTTAGGGGTAGTAGCTTCTTTCAATGACATCTAATAAAACATGAGGTAATATCTCCTTTCACTGGTAGTTGATAAATTGGCAGTGGTACCTTCCTTAAGATGGTAGCTTGAGAAATTTTTAAGTTGGAGCTTGCAGGTAGAAATGTGATAGAAATTTGTAGCTTTTATTTATAAAAGAAATAAAGAATAATATTAGTTTATTTGTATTTGAATATGTGTGTGTTAAATATATGTCGGTTCAAATGATTGACTTATGATTTTACTTATCTGAATGGTTTCCAAATAGATTGAAATTTTTAATTTGGAAATAGACGTATAATTTGGTTACGCTATTGATTCACACCCGCATAGTAGTAGTGTCTTGGTTTCTAACAATTGGTATCAAAGAAATTTTTTCGTTTAATATCAATATAACAACTGGAAGGAATATCAGGATCATGGACAACTAGTATTGGATTACCTAAGATGGAGCTCCATTTTTGAATGGCTCAAATTATACAACTTGGAAGGCAAGAATGTGAAGAAAACTGCAAGCTCCTAGTTCTTGTATATTGCTATATATAGGGAATGGATTAATGAACAATGAGTATAATGAGATAGTTGAAGAAAAAATCATGAAAGAGTTTTCTAAGTAATATATTGAAAAAATGATCTTTTATGAGACTACAAAGGAGATATGAAATAAGCTACACTCAATCTATTTTCCATAGATTCAATTTGTTGATGATATCAATCTAAACAATGAAGCACACAAAGATCATGAATTAGAACAATAAGAGGATTCGCTTACACTAATTGGTCACCTTGTTGATCAACATTTATATAATACCAAGGATATGGAATATATAAATAAGTTTTTGTTCTATTGTAATCATATAACAATAGGCCATTTATCTTCTAGCTTCTCAATTGCAATTTCTGATGAAAAAGAAATTTTTTGATCTAGTAGTAGTAAAGAAGGAGCTATTTTGGTAGAAATAATAGATCTATATACTTCTCTATAAGATAATGGGTGCATCTCTAGCGAAAATTAAGGAAATATACCTCATGTGTCTACAAAATAATTCCTAGAATCAGCAAGGGATTAAGTTATTGAAGAAATTATGAGTGAAATAAGCACTAGTTGTGAATCCAGTAGCTCCTCTATTAAATTAGAAGATATGGATGAAAATAAACATTTTAGAAGGGAACTCTTGTAACACTATGAGGAAATTAAGAAGCCTAAAACCTCAAATTAGAAGCTAGAAGGAGATATTGTTTTATTAAAATATTAGTGGTCTAGGTATCATATCTTTAATGCTCTAGATGATATTTGAAGTAATCGAAGACTCCCTTAGGTTAAGACAAGTCTAGATCATGAAATTGATTCTACAGTAGCATATAAAGGTAGAAAACACATCATTTTTGTAATAGTAAAAGGTATATATAGTGTTACAGTAACACAACAACATGAAGACAAACATGTTATCAGTGATGATGAATCAAAATTTATGTAGCCCCTATGGTTTTTTTATTATGGTGAAGTAGGAAAAATATTTCCAAGTATGAAAATAGGAAGAACATGTTTTTTGAAAGGAGAAGAAACTTGTTGTTTCAGTGATAACCATGAATTACTTAGATAATTATTTTGAATAGCCACACATAGAGAGCCTTTTATCATCAAGGACAAAACTGTCAAAGGAAAAAGATATCCATGGAAGCATCTAATGGATATTTTAGCAGAGGATATGGTAAGAAATATGATAACTCCTTTTCCACCTTCTAAAATAATGTTTCATGCTACATGGATAAGAATTTTGGGCACTATGTAGCTACATGTATACTTGGAAAGATATCCCCTTTATTAAATAATGAAAACAAAATATTAACCCATAAGGAGGACCAACAAGGACAATTTCACAACGACGATAAAATGTAAATGGAAAAACAAGTACGAAATAATCATAGACATAAGTCTTATAACAAAATTAGTAGACGAGAGTATAATATTATTGTGGTGGATCTCAGTAATAGTATTAATTATATTCATTCAGTCCTCAAACACAGTACAAGAAAAGGGAAAGCACAAATTAAGAAGCATAGAAGGCAAGAGCACCTCCCGCTCCCCTGCAACTAGTCATCGTAGTCAGTCCCATTTGCAAATGCGTGATCGACTTCATGACTTGCAACCCTACGGCGTCCGACAAACACAAGTACAACATTGTCGTCATAGACTATTATAAAAAATGGGCAAAAGCCATGCCCACGTATGACAATGCGGCAGAACCTGCTACACAGTTTCTATTCAATCATGTCATAGTACAATTCAGTGTGCCTAAGGTGTTAGTCTCTAATCACAAAAAGCATTTCCAAAATGAAATATTCTAGGAGTTGTCTCACCACCTAGGGTTCACACACGAATTTGCATCACCATACTATCCTCAGTCTAATGGACAGGTAGAAGCTGTCAACAACGTGCCTAAAACAATGTTATAGCATATGGTGAATATCCATAAGACAAACTGGCCCCACATGGTTTTTTCCGCCGTATGGGCATACCACATGATAGTTAAAAAATCAATAGGATTCACACCCTTCCAACTAGTGTATGAGGTAGAAGCCATGATTCCCATCGAACATGAAATCACCAAATTACACGTCCCCATCGAACTCCTCGATGATACCCAACGTTTATAAAAATGATTGCTAGAGTTAGAACTTATCGATGAAAATTAACGAGATTTACTCCAACATAATGAGGCACATAAAAAATGAGTTAAAGCATCATTTGATTACAACATCACCCCTCGCTCATTTATCGAGGGAGAGTTAGTTCTTCGTTACGATTTTGAGAAAGAAACCCTATGACCTGGAAACTTTGAAACATTATGGAAAGTTCCCTACATCATAAAAATTTTCCTCCTCAAGGGGGCATACATCCTGTCACAACCTGACAGTACATGCCTAGCTAACCCCGTCAATGGGCTCTACCTCAAAAAATTTCACCCATAAGGGTAGGAGGTCTCAACCTTAGAGATAAGAAGCATGTAGCCTAATTTTTTTTTTTTATGATTACAATCATCAAATTTTTGTTCTAAAAAATGCTCTTGTGTCACAGATGGATCGTCCCCTGATCCACTATTTTGGATTCGTTGATGGACCCTCGCAATGTCTCAAAATCTAGTAGCAACCACCTGGGCCATTTAATATCTTGACCAATCACCATTCTTAGCCAACAGAGTATGAGTCGGATAAACCACCAATAATCAGGAAGAATAAGATGCAACCATCGAGTTGATGAGCGATGATTTCAAGCATGACATTTGTCATATACATATCTACTTTGATTCCCAACTATTGGTTTCATAGTTAAACCAAGATTTTGAAGTATGGGATTCTCAACTATTTAGGAATTATTTGCATGCACAAATATTAATTCGTGATTTTGATCATATTACATTCACATATATACCAAGAAGTCAAAACTAGACAGTTGATCATATATCTAATCACATTATAGATAGGAATGCATCTCATATAAACCATCATCCATAGAAAAGAAAAAACATAAAAATATATATATCCATTATAGGTACACAACATACATTAATAAACTAACCATAAACACATCATCATAGCCACAAAAATATAAATCTCACATATATACATCAAAAGATATGTGTGAGTAACAAATATACAAATCATGTCCCTGACCAGAATGTCAGCCAAAAAATATGTCTACATGTCATAAAAAAATAGGGAAGAATCCTCATAACTGGAAATTTCCTTGAATGTGAAAAATATCTAGGGTTGAACTCCGCTAGGTGGGTCCTCTAGATCTAGAGTTGCACCTGGTGCCAGTAAAGGTGAAGCAGCCAAAAAAACAATTTCCACACGACACAATGTTGGGTGATGCACCATCTCTCGAGCCATAAATGACTCGATCCATGTGTCATCCAAATAATAATAAAAAAATAGGGTTGGCATGCCCTAGTTCAACCTCTCCAATTGACTCCATGAGTCAACTAATTCTGTTGCACGAGCGTCCACAGCCTGGACCCGATCTTCAAAAGCAACTAGCTACTCCTCGACCGTTGTCACCCGAGACTCAGCTGCCTCAACATGAGAAACAAGGGAAGCATCCACCACAACGGAAACACTGCTACCCTCCCCTGAAGGGCCAACACCATGAGGATTCCCCTCAACCTAGGGATGATCAGCCCCACTTGTGCCCCTCCTTGGTGGCTGATGCCCCACCAAGAGTGCAAGAGGATGCCTAAATACCCCCACATGTGAAAGAGAATCAAGGATAGTGTTAGTGTCACCAAAATAGACATATAAATATACACATCATAAAATATGAAGAAAAACATCAAAGGTCATACCTGTAGGATGCCACACATAGCCGGAAGGAAGACCCATATATGGATCCCCCTAAAAATCCATCGTTGAGTATGAATAATCCAAGAACATATGTGCATTCACCTGGAACCATGCCTCAATGGTCACATTGCAATAATGACCTACCTCCCCTCCTCTGACACGAGGTATCATTGGCGCCCACTGCCACATCCGAGGATCCCTGCGAGGACCAATGGGCACATGCACAAATGGTCGAATCATCACAACCCTCTCTAACATGATTCTCCATATGATTCTTCCATATGTAATGACTATATAATATCCTCCCCGGACCTGCCCTAGCTACAATGTGGTCGTACCCCTGGGTAAGCGATGCACTGCCGCAATTTTTCTCATACCAACATCAGATACTCACACTCCTAGGAGGGAGTGGGTGTGGTGGCACTTCACCTTGAGGTAGTAGACCAGTCACAAAGTAAAAATTCATCTCTGGACCAATGACGATGTCTCTACACCACAAGCCCATCACTTGTTGTCTCTTGTTCGAACAATGATATAGGAAATGGACCAGAATATCCTATGATCTTAGGATGTCATTCTCCAGAAAATTTAGCAAACCCCACTGCACCAAAAACCTCCATGCATTGGCATCCTAAGCCACAAAAATGTACAAATCGTGTAGAAATTATATAACATGCATGTATATCTTGGATTCACTCAATCTAACAATGTACTAAATTTAAATACTGAATCGATTCTACAAATCTTTTGAGGAATTAAAAACACAATAACTAATCACATGAACATGAAGAAAGATCAATCACACACAACACGGATAATATTGTGGGGAAAGCTTACAACTAAAAACTCCATTATCTTCTATTATATATTAAGCATGTATCGTGAAACAATTACATACAAAACTCTTCTCACAAGGGCCCTCCAGTGCTCAGCTAATTGTCTCACACTGTCATATGAAAAAATGACCTACACATAGCCAATTCTTAGCCTCTAGATAGCCTGCCTTTCTTGCACTCCCTCATGGTAAAGATCCCTAAAATATAGGAATTATTGCCTGTCTTGACTATGCAAGTATCATGGGCACTTCAATGGGTGTTTGGTTTCAAGTTTGCAAGCCAATAATCCTACAATTAATAGTCAACTTCCCTTTCACCTAGAACTCAACTGGGTCTCCACTGGATCTGACATGCATGAAGCTAATAATAGCAAATCCTTAGTTACATTTGAGATCATTAGTTGTGAATTAATTAATATTTAATTCAATGAATATCTCACTGGTGTATCTTCAATTAAAAATAGCACAACTGAGTTTAACTCACTTAATTAATTTAAAATATTTACAACTTGCATTAACTAATGTACCACTCCACTTCGAACTCTATTACAACTAGAATTACTCTGTATGCCTCACCAACTACCGCTAACTTGAAATCCACTAGATAACTAAATTTATCACTTTCAGTTAACTGATTTAAGCCCACATTAATAATATATTACAGTTTAATTTCCATCTTAATTAAGGTATAATCTAAATATACACGCACCCAAAAATAATGATGTGGGCCCCACCCTAGTCTGGGTGCTTAATGTGTAATATCCCAAAATGGGGAATGCAGCAATATATAAACACAAAACTGGAAATAGTAGTGTAAATCAACTTACGAACATTGGAGACCAATATGGAGACAAAACATCATGTATAAGATCAACAAATCATCATAAATAGTGAGGCATAAACCATGTATAATGAAGGAACAAGCCTCCCCTAAACAATCACTCCACAAATGAGCTGATGTCATAATACAAAAATGTTGGAAGACTACTAAAATGCAGTTAAAAACAAATTGCTACAAAAAAATAATGTACAAAATATTTATGGCTTTTATATGCCTCAAAATATATGCCCAATACAGATCTAGGCTTAATACAAACTCCCGCAAAGAACCTGGAAAGGGTTTTGAGAAATACACTTTATACAAGATGGGATCTAAAGCCCAATGACTGAAGATTCATTGAAAACTAAAGAAAATGAGTGTAGAAGGCTGAAATATAACAGATATTATGTAGATCACTTCAAAGTTATCCTCCCATGAAAGGTTGAACCCTTCAATCACAGGAAAACACTCCAAAGGAGCCACAAGATCCCTCAATGAAGCTTCCCTCCAAAATAACGCAATCCCTAGCTAGAAAAATGTTGTAAATGATGGGAAATAGCTGGACTCATGGAAAATATCTGAAATATTCCCAAGAGCTCTCTGAACTGATCTCCCAAGAGAAGGAAACCTTCCTCCTATGAGAAAATACCTCATCAAGTGGGCTTCTAACCCCTCCACTGCAACACCTTGCAACACAACACAATAACCTGCATAAATTATGTTGATGAAGAAATATTTATCTTGGCCTAAAAATTTGAATGTGGAAATGAATACAATACTCTTCCAAGAGGCCTCTCAAGGAAAGAGGTGGGATTCCCACTTGGGAACACCTGGTGCTAAACAACACAGCAACCCTACTAAACAGCAAGAGGAAGCAAAAGTATAAGCAGACCAATATCAAAATAATAATCTAAAACATGACTCATATGGATACCATCCTCTTCCTTATATATATTATGAACTCACTTACCCTTTGCCTCACTCAATTAGGTCATTTCCTTCATGAGATCAATCTTCCTCCAAAACTACATTATTTCTCCATTAATCTGCACTCCTCCATAATAGTGCTATTGACTTGGTCAAAGTTGACTGAATCAACATGATCCAACCCTGTTCACACTTAGAGGGGCTTTATTTAGCTATTGAGAAAGGTATCCTTTCACACTTTAAGTGTTTTTATTACTGCTAAAGACACTTATGGGCCTCTCCACCGACTTATTCACCTACCTAGCGATAAAACAAACTATAATATTCCATTTAACTGAAGGATAAATTTTTGGAATATTATAGTCCTCCCCTCTAAAATGTTGCTTGTCCTAAAGAAACTGTGTAGGGAGAGAAAAATTCCTCCCCTCCTCCTCTTGTGGCCTCCTCATCAATAGTATCCACCACTGCTCAATATGATATGCAATAAATCTTCCTCCCAATGGCTCCTCCCAAGTACGCAAAACCCAATGGTTCACATCATGAAAAGGTGGAAGGTGTATGTGGAAACATTCTTTCTGTTCAATGGCCTCCTCACAGTAGGAGTGATGACAAACACGGGGAACATCATTCCCAATGAGAGACTCCCATATCCGTGCTATCATCCAAATGAAATGAGCCATTATAGGTAGCTCATCAAAAGGATCCTCAACCCCCGGTTCATGCAATGTATTGGGGCTGCATGGAGAGATTAAATTCTTCCACCCAAGTTTTTTCTCTCTCCATTTATGGTATGTATGGGGCTACTGTTGATCTTGGGTTGAAATTTTATGGCCTCCAAGAATGACCCAAGCTACCCCACCAAACAAATCAGCCATGAAGTGGCTACTCCAAAAACTCAAGTTATCCAAATGGCTCCTCCCACATGAAGAAAAGAGATGTAGTATGGCAATCATGGTTTTCCCATTGTTTCTCCTAAAACATGCAACATGTAAAGTAGGGAGAATCATATCCGCAATGGGCACCTCCAATGCTTGTCCCACTCTCCAAACAAAGCTTCCTATAAACATAAGATCATCTCCAACATATGGAAGAAACAACCAATGAAAACAAGTGGCCATATGATAACTGGAAAGTGGACCATAGTTCGACACATGGAACCAGTAGAGTGCATCCCTTTCCCGCCTAAAAACAAAGAATAAAAATTTCCCTCCCAACCACTTTTTTTCTGCCACAATCATCCTACAAGATAGGATCATGAAAGTAAAATATGGTGCCAACGGTGCACACCAAGAATTATCTAGCCTCCCCCACAAAGCACCAATAAGATAGCCAATATCAATGCTAAAATTGACCTCAAGTACATCATAATATAATGCATAAGAAGGAATGATCCTCCTTAATACAACATGATTCTCA
The DNA here is from genome assembly GCA_034641835.2 of Pinus albicaulis. Classification (NCBI taxonomy): domain Eukaryota; kingdom Viridiplantae; phylum Streptophyta; class Pinopsida; order Pinales; family Pinaceae; genus Pinus; species Pinus albicaulis. The sequence continues at coordinate 316,316,995 of CM076578.1, forward strand.
TATAAAGTAAAAAAGTGCAAATCATAATGCAAAAATGTACCTTCTCTACTATGTACATTGGTCCTCGAGTTGAAATGGCTCAACTGGAAATTCTCCCTCACCCTCAATGAGTATGGAAGTGGTTGTGACAACCTCTCCATCACCATATGGGCTATGCATCTCTCCTCATGCTGATCTACATCCTGCTGAATTCCCTCCCAAGTGAACTCCTCCATCAAGGAATGATATGCATCAAAGTGCATGGAAAGAAAGTCCACATGTGTTGCATGTAGCAGCTTCTCCTTGAGCTTAGAAGATCTAGCCTCATCATCCACCATGTATCTATCATCTCCTCCTCGATCATTAAGAATCATGCAAGCACCAAGATCCTTGGAGTACTCCACCAAGAGTTGAGACCTCCAATATGGATCAATTTGCCTAAGAGACTACTATGGAGATCTGAAATGTAAAGCTCCCCACATGGTGTTGTATTTTCTTTTGACATCCCTCATGCCAAATTCATCCTCCAAAGTGATGCCATGCCCATCATGCAGCTGCTCATGCTCAAATAGAAGTGGTTACCTTTGGAATTTTACCTCCCATGAGAAGCTCCCATCCAAAAAGAATCTCCTGATCTTGGCCAATGTAATAATGAGTTGCCTCCATGTACTAAAATGTATGAAGGATTCCTTCCTTAAAGGAAGTATGCTCCATTTCTCCAAATCCATGGAGCAGCTCTCTTGCACCATGAAGGTGCTATCCTCCATCTCTGTTAGCACAGTATATGTAGTGGGAGTCAGAAATGCTGAAAATGGGAGAATGCATCCCTCCTCCTTGATTCTATCCCAAACTCTTTGCGCTATAATAGACCCCTCCAAAGTATCCAACCCTCCAAGATCTAAGAGTGGTGCAACCCCATGTGAAGCATCTCTCATAATCTCTAGATCTGGGGGTCTCCCCAGTGGAATGCCTCCATGTAGTGAGACATCAATGTCAAGAGTAGAATGTACATATGGATGGACAACTTTGTTCCTACCCTTACTACGTAAATCAATCCGCCTCTTATGTGCATCATCCTTTTGAAATAGATATGTGTGTGTGCTCCTCATCATGTGATGCTGACCTTCCTCCCTACCTTCTACTCCCATCTATAATGTTTCACAATCATGATGTTCATTGATTGTGCCTTGCCCTCCACATATGAGATCCTTGGGAATTCCTTGCAGTGATACAAGTATCCCTCTGGTTGGAGCAAGTGCCCCATCTACCTCTGCATGAGGTGCTAGATATTCTCTAGATATGACAATGTTGTTGCCCCCATCCTTATCTTCCTCTTCAATATGAATGGGAGTCATCTTCTCAATAAGAGGATTCTCTTTTGAAAAAGGGATCTTCATGCCATCTTGTCCAATAATATGGGACAGAGATCTTGCCTCCAGTAAAGTATTATGCAAGATGTGAACCTCTTCAATATTTTTCTCAAGTGGAGTTTAGTTTATAGGTTCCTCCAACATATGCAAAGGGTTTGTTTGTTTTGGTTTTTTTAGTTTCACCAATGATGTTTCAGAATGTTTTCCATCAAACCTTTCCACTAATCTCTTAGTGAACTTTTCATAAGAAGAAGTATTTGCATTTCTTAATGAAAAAGACTCAAATATACACCAAGCATAGGCCTTATGTCCAAAATGTAGCGCTACAACTTTGATGGCTTCATCTTCAAAAACTTGGTGCTGTTACAAATAGGTGTCTAGCTCCTCCACCCAAGCTCTAGCTGAACATTTAGGTGAACCATCAAAAGTAGATAGAAAAAATCAACCCATATCATGCTGCTTGCTCCTCTCCACCTTGATCTTGCAAAAATCTTGGAAAGTGATATGATCTCTAAACTTCTTAGTTTGAGATTCATATTCTTGTAAACAATCACTAAGAGCTTCCCTCCTAGGTATTTCTTCTTCCTTCATCGCACTCATAGTAGATCTAGGCATATCACTGAGCTGTGAATCACAGTGTGTGGTTGCATGCTCACATCTATCATGTGAAAATCTATATTTTGCTTTAGATCCAAACTCCTTTGGACATTTTGTCTCCCTTATCATCTCCTTGAGATCTCCTTTTATGCTCTGTATAGACTGAAAAAGAAGCTTTAAGGGCCTCTCTTCCTTCCTTCCTCAAAATAATGGAGTCTTATCCCTGTATTTTCTGTACATATATTCTTATTATTACTCTCTTGATAGCATAATGGCTGAGATCCATAGGTTGAGCCAAGATTATACTCTGATACCACTGTAATATCCCAAAATGGGGAATGCAGCAATATATGAATACAAAACTAGAAATAGAAATTAAAATCAACTTATGAACATTGGATACCAATATGGAGACAAAACATCATGTATTATATCACAAAATAATCATAAATAGTGAGGCATAAACCATGTATAATGAAGGAACAATCCTCCCCTAAATAATCACTCCACAAATGAGTTGCTACCATAATACAAAAATGTCAGAAGACTGCTACAGCATAGTTAAAAACAAACTGCTATAGAAAAATAATGCACAAAAGATGTAGGGCTGTTGTATGCCTCAAAAGATATGCCCAATACAAATCTAGGCTTAATACAAACTCCTACAAAGAACCCGGAAAGGGTTTTCATAAATACACTCTATACAAGATGGGATCTAAAGCACAATGGCTGAAGATTCACTGAAAACTAAAGAAAATGAGTGTAGAAGGCTGAAATATAAAATATCTTATGTAGATTCTCTCAAAGGTATCCTCCCATAAAAAGCTGAACCATTCAATCACAAGAAAACACTTCAAAGGAGACATAAGATCCCTCACTGAAGCTTCCCTCCAAAATAATGCAATCCCTAGCTAGAAAAACGCTGCAAATGATGGGAAATAGTTGGCATGATGCCAAATATCTGAAATATGCACAAAATATCTCCAAAATGATTTCCCAAGAGAAGGAAACATTTCTCTTATGAGAAAATAACTCAGAAAGTGGGTTTCTAACCCCTCCACTGCAACACCCTGCAACACAACACAATAACCTGCAGAAACTGTGCTAATGAAGAAACTTGTAGCTTGGCCTAAAAAACTAAATGAGGAAATGAATAAAATAATCTTCCAAGAGGCCTCTCAAGGAAAGAGGTGGGATTCCCGCTCGGGAACACCTGGTGCTAAACAACATAACAACCCTGCTAAACAGTAAAAGGAAGCAAAAGTCTAAGCAGACCAATATCAAAATAATAATCTAAAACATGAATCATATGGCTACCATCCTCTTACTTATATAGATTATGAACATACTTTCCCTTGGCCCCACTCAATTAGGTCATTTCCTTCATGAGATCAATCTCCCTCCAAAATAGCGTTATTCCTCCATTAATCTCCACTCCTCCATAACAATGTTGTTGACTTGGTCAAAGTTTACTGAATCAACATGATCCAACCCTATTCACACTTGGAGGTGCTTTATTTAGCTGCTAAAAAAGGTCTCCTTTCACACTTGAAGTGTTTTTATTGCTGCTAAGGAGACTTATGGGCCTCTCCACCCACTTAGTCACCTACCTAGTGATAAAACACACTTTAATATTCCATTTAGCTGAAGGCTGAATTTTTGGAATATTAAATAATGCAACCAGGTGCTTAATGCACTAGGCGTGGGTTTTGAATCTTAATAGATCACGCTAATTTTTCTCGCTCCACAACACCTGTTACTCGAGAAAAAACCAAAATCAATGACCAAAAAATAAAAAAAATAAAAATTTTAAATCTTTGGCCCATCATCACACCTTCTTTCTACACAAATAAAATTTCCATGTGTCTATATCAACAATATATACTCGCTTCATCACGCAAAATTGCTACTAAGTGCGATAACCTTGCAGGAAATTTTCCTTCTCCGTGAGGTTCACGCATCTCTGCCTCAATTTCCCATGCAGTCGACGAAAAAATAGGTATGTAATATGTACAAATCAGAATTGTGTGAAACCCCCTGAGGAAAAAAATAAGACAATTGAAAGAAGGATGTTTAAGGCCCTACCTAACAATGACGGTGTGAATCCTGGGTACTCAGGGTGATTGCAACAATAAGAAATGCTCAACAGCAGGGGCTCAACTATGACCTGAAACCTTGAAATGACACAAATGAACTGAAATGAGCCATATTGACCTATATATTACCCTTTTATCATTATTTTAAAGTCCATAATGCGAGCTTAGAATGCCCAATTGCAAAACCACAAGAAACATAGTGACCAACACCTCATCACGTCCAAAGTAGGCTTCACACATCCATGCCTCAGAAAATTAATTTTTTAAGTTATGACAGGTATTCCCTCTCTTTTCTCTTTCCATTCAATTTTATTTCTGATATGTTTGAATATAAAAGATGCTTTCACTTGGGGTATTGGTAGCAGGTATTACAAGCATGCAAAATCACCTGTTGCCCCAAACACTAAAGGTACAAGAGTAGGTATCATTCTATCCCTAGCATGATAGGCTGCCCAAAGAAGCTTTGCATATCCTAACATCATTTCTCCATAGAAATAAACCATAGGTTCCAGTCACCTAACCATGTTTATCATCACCTCACCTCGCATGTGATAAAAATTCTTGCAGGTCGGTTGAGCCTCACCCTCCTTCGCATCCATCACTCAAGTAGATCATACATCAAAAATCTGGAGCCATGGCCATAAAATCCAAGTACACGAATCACTTAATGTTCATTCATCCATCATACATCAATTTAAGTTTTACCCATGTCACAATAAAACCCGTTTCCTAGACTATCATTCTCACAGGCAGATCGAATATGCACCACCGCGTCTCACACTTGCCCTACCATGCCCCCATCAACATAGCCCATATAAAAAAAAATTCATCCGCTTCGCCACCCTCTCAATGAGACCAACCAATGGGGACCCCACCCTCAGCAAAACACCCTCCTCACACCACAGTGACATTATTTTCATGTCTATTGGGGCACATGTCTCTGTGTTTATACATCGAAACCTATTATATATTTTGTTTTGAAAGTGTACAAATTTTTTTTTTAGGAGAGCACTCCCACCCATCCATCCACATTTCTCACCTAGTAGTAGTCCTGAATCACCCTTGGTCATAACTTCACATCATTTAACAAACCCCATGATGACATTCATAACAAACACATACCCACCCTGGACATCCTATTGACTCCAGGGATTTCCTCACCAGAAATTGTTATGATTGTCGTCGCTTGCATTTACAAGCTCCAACCTTGGGCCACTATACTTCCATCGTTAGTTATACCCATTTCATGTCATCATTCCTAAGTTAAACTATCACGGCCTACCCTACTACATTAGAGATCATGGTCCCTTGAATTAGTACTCCTCTCGGTCGGTTGCGGCTTCCTTATTGTCGACTTCAACAATCATCTTCCAAGAAGGAGGCAGTACCTTTTATGGCTCCTCACCTCAATAGGGGCATCCTTGGATGGCACTATGGGAGTCATCATTTACCATTTATTTCATTGATCCTCTTGAAATTTGACTTCAACATAAGCTTTAATTTCAAGATGGTATCGTAATTCACAACCATTGCACTATGTCAGAATTCGTCGAAGACCCATGCCATCATAAGCATATCTTTCAACAATGTTTACATGGGAAAGTCCCCAGTTAGAGACCCATGCCATAACAATATTATGCATACGGGCACCAAATTCAACCTACTGTAAGAAAAAAACCCTTGTGGGTGTCAGCAACCATCGTCATCAACCAACAGCAAGTCACTACCACACAAGTGACAAAAAGAGAACCTCTATCTGTTACATAAGATTAACTAGTCAAAACATCATGAGCATGGGACATGCCTACCTCATAGAAATATTGTATTTATTTGATCTCTTCCAGGTTTCAAATAGAGCACGCTACATGTTTTGATCAAGTAAGGGTTCTCCAACCTCAATTTTCACACAAGTTACTCTCTCTCCTTCTCTCAAATGGATTACATGGAAAAAGAAACTGCATTGTATTTCATCTATACAGGTCCTCCTAGACCTCATACATTAGTGGGAAATTGTTAACGCTGGAAAATCATGCAAGAAAAAGACATTAGGAAATTTCAAGCAGAAGGTGCCAATAAGGATTTACAGGGAAGGAATACATTAGAAGAGCTGAAAATTTTAACGTTTTCTAAGGTCAAGTAAGAAAATTTTTTAAACTGCACACAGAAAGCACTAACCCTAGGTGATGTTTGAGGATTTTTCTTTGATAGCCATGAAGATCATCACGAATATCCCTAAAATGTTAGTGTGGCTCTGTGTATGCAAAAAGTAACCATCTAGGATCACTGGCACACTTGAAGAAGAAGATTCACACTCAACCCATCCAAGTATAGCCACCTTGGAGCCACCTTGAGGCTTTAGTGCAACACACAAAGGAATCATCCCCCCATTGTTGTGTCAACATCCTTCTTGTACCAAGAGAGGGAGTGAAAATTTTAATTTTGTCTATAAAATACTACCATTGGAAGAGAAACATGAGAACACATTGTTATGCTAGCCAAATTGCTTGAGAGAAAACCAGTTTGTGTTGTCCAAACAGTAAGACGATTGGAAGGATTCCGTTGTTGGCTACCCAACACCTCAATCCAAGAGAATACGTTCGCCAATTTTTTTTCAATCTACCATCCGTCATGGGGAGAGAGAGGCCTGAAGAGATCTTGAGGGGAAGAGACCCCCTTGTCTTGGATATTAGAGCTCCATAGCTCTAAGGATCCATTGCAAGTGATTTAGCAACCTATTCTCTTATACCGCCAATACCTAATAAAGGCAGAGAGTTATTCATTTGAATTATTAGTGTATTTAACTCGATTGAGATTTTTATTTTACATGAATATTTTTTATTTATTTATTCATTGATGTAGCATGCTATGTTTCTTACTTATTTTACTACATGTTATTTTGTTCCACTAATGATCTAACAAACCAATTGACTTGTGACTTGCTTGTAGGAAAGAAACCTGCCCATTAAGCATAGTATATTTCATCTGCCCATGGGTCGAATACACTACAATAGGCCATACACCATCACCAAGGCTGTAGGGGAAAATTCGTTCGAGCTTAGTATTCCACCATTCCTTGGTTTGCACCCAGTGTTCAATGTGCAGAACAACTCACTCCAATAGAGTTAAACACAGAATACATGGAACAAGAAACAAATGATCAAATTATTGACATACATATCAATAAAACCAACCACTATAGGATCCAGCTATATCGAGTTGTCAAAGCAGAACAACTCCTTCACTAGGGAAAGTGGCTCACGAGGGACGAAGTTGAGTACAAGTTTCCTCATCTCATGGAGGAAATCAACGCAATGGGGACCATTAATTCCTAAGGGTGGAGGAATGATCCACGTGGATATTGGTGGCCACCTGCCTATTCCACCTGGACCCACACCATTGCTTCTTTTAGTTTTTCAATTTCCTTAATTGTAGCACAATTTACTATTTTTGGGAGTTTTTCGGGTCTTGAAATTGCGGAGCCGTTTTGAGGCCCTAAACGACATTTTCTTGGAATTATATATGCAGCTAAAATGATTTTTCCTAACTTGATATTCGTTGTCAGCAGATGTAGTCCTCAGTTAGATATTTCTAATGATGTATCATGTGCGTCAAACGAAGCTAGTATGCCAAAGCTACGACCCCAGGAAATTTATGTACCAATTTACCCCGACAGGGCCCATAGTCTAGTGTTTCATCTCCTAGGGTTAGGTTTTTGGATGTTTAGCATTTTCCATTGTTTCTCAATAATATATAGGCCTTCGGGCCTTGTTGCAAGACAAATTTCAGAGGCCTGTAGCTACCAAATATCTTTTTAGAGATAAGCTACCAGCGCCCTAGCTAGTTTATTTTCCATTATGTTTGTAAACAAATTTTAGTTCTTTCATATTAATTAAATAAAGTGTTATTTCCACTTCATATTTGTATTTATGGTTATATGCGTATCCTGTTGCATTCTTGCATAAATTCGGATCATTTATTCTATTCTTCAATGAATTTACTTCGTTGTACTCATTAAAGTGTCATTGTAATCATTAAAAAATAATCTTTAATCCCTTAATGAAGCATTTCACATCTGGGAATATTATTTATATTATTCTTCATCCATCATTCTTTCTATTGATTTGAAGCACACATTCTTAATTTTCAGTGCCAAAACTCCGTCTCTTTCATTTTTTGCTTTACACCTCCACCCCACAGCTCTCATAGCCTCTTTTCATTCTGTTTTAGAAGGATAGGGTTTAACACCAAAAAAATTGGTTACAATATTTCATGGTATGTACTTACGGCCATTAATTTCAATATTTTTACCCATTTATAAAATGTCTCAAGCGCTATTTCCCACACAACGAGGAATTGTCTCTTGAGGAACAACATTTTTTGTTGTTGTTTCGAGGGATGAAGACATGAAGTTATTTTTCCTAGGTATTGAGATCTACTTCTTGATGGCGAACAATATTTAGATAGAAAATTTGGTTGTTTATTATTAAACTGATGACTCCACTCATAAATGTTTCATTAGATGAGGAATTTTTCTCAAAAGAAAATGCGAGAGCAACATGGAAAAAATAGGTATCAAATTTTTGGTTTTTTAAAGGAAGTTCTATCTTTTACTATCAGTTTAGTGGTATATTTTCCCTTACATATCAAGAATATTGTTTCTTGCTTTATATTCTCAAAATATTGTAAAGCCTGAAAAGTAAATTCTTTATTGGAATAATAAGATATTTCTTCTTCTTGTATTATTGATCTTGACACAAATTTATCTCCTAAATATGAGACGGGAGATGACTGTTGAATTGCAATTCTTGAAGATAATCGGTCACAATCTAGGCATAAAGGTGATGATTCATCATCTTTGGGAGATAATACTCTCCCTCATAAACAATCCACTGCTTTTCATCTTGGAGCGAAGGTGATTTTCAAACCCTTGGTGCTTCCTACAATTCTTCATCAGTATCCTTTAAAAAGCTTTAAATTTCTGCCATGCTTTTCTGGTGAGAGTGATGATGTTGCAGCTGAACAAGATATACTAGAATTTGAGTACATTATAGATAAATTTCAAATAATTTATGAGGATGTGATTATGAGGTTTTTTGTCATACATTAAAGCGGGAAGCTTAGGAATGGTTTGAGTATTTGGAGGCTAGTTCAGTTAGTTCTTGGTAGGGTTTTCAAGATATCTTTCTTAGATATTTTTGCGAGCACAAGTCATATGAAAAAATAATTTTGTAATTATATTATATCCAAAGGAAGAGCAACGAATGAGTCATTTATTTTAATAGAAGGTTTTAAAAGTTTCTTTCAGCATGCCAAAATAAATTTGACCTCTAGAAGCTGTAACTATGGTATACTATTTGAGTGCTCATTCTATTGACTTGGCTTTTTTCTCAAGGAGAGAAAGCCTTGCACTCTAGAGTTTATGTTTCTTTATGAATAGGAGATTGAAGATAATCTATGGTCTTGTGGAAAACTTCTTAATCAAAGAAATTCAATTGTTGAAAAAACAGGGACTTCCAACAAAACAATCACGATGCTTTGTAAGAAAATGTGGGTTTAGAAGTAAAGAGGGATTTTTTAAAGGTGTACAAGGACGCCCATGTTCTTAAGACAAAAGAGTTTAAGAATTCTGAGGATTTTAATCATAAACTTGTTGCAACCACTGGACTATACTTTCAAAACCTAGAATATCATTATAATTTTCATAATTTTAGTGATTTTGTGAACATAGGAGAAACTAATGGATCTGCTCAGGTGTTGTTGCAGGAGGACAAATATTTTTGTCAATAATTGGAATTGTACGAAAAGAATAAAAAAGATGGGGAGAAAACCTTGGATTTATCTGTTCAACCTAAATAGTTGTCTTTAGAAAATGGAAATCAAGTTCCTTGCATACAACTCCAAACTAAGGATTCAAAGAGTGAAAGAGGATGCCATGTTCAAAGGAACATACATCAGCAGAATGTTCAAGAAAAGGAGGGAATCGAAATTTTGTGTCATCAGTTTTATGATCTAGTAGCTGAATATATGACAAGTTTCTTTGGTAAACAACAAGAATTTATGCAAGGGTATGTGCAAAGATTTGTATCTGGAAATGTTTCATGGTACATCCTTGTTTTGATTTTTAAATTTCAACTCTATGGAGACATTAGGTCTAACACGCATATGTTGGGTTGGTGCCATTCCAAGGCTGACTTCAACTGATTAAGTTCATCCATGTATATATATATTAGTTGTACATAAATAAGCTCATAAATTGAGCATTTTCAGTTGCAGTATTTCTAGTTTGGTATTGCAGTTTAAGAATAAATGAAGAATTCCAAAGTGCAGCAGGTTTCAAGGAGATTTCATATTACGATCAATTTACATTTGGGTTTGAATCCACGCCCAATAGAGGGTACTGGTCTACAAGTTCTTAGCACTTTTTTGCTAAAGCGTTTTCCCCAATTGGAGGACAATGTTGTGGCATAATTTGACTCAACTAAAATTCAAGAGATGTTTTGAGCAATTCAAGGTTGTTAAGGAACATTTATTAAAAATTTGAGAAGAACTGCAACATGTTCAAGAAGAGAAATACATCATCAACGAGGATTCATGATCATATGTTGCATGGGTCAGTGAAATTTATGATCAATTGTGCATACTGAAGAAGCATAAAAAATGAACATATAAAGGAAGGAAAGGCTTTGAGTTAAAACCTAAAATCTAAAACTCAAGAGAATGATAAATGTTTCTTAAAAATTCCGAGCTTGGAAGAAAAATTGGAGGTAGCAGAGAAAACATTGAGGAAACCATTTAATCATATAAATCTATTAAAGAATAAAAAATCTCAAATATTGATTTGCAGCTTGATATTGTTGTGATGATTACAGTAAAAAATCTTATCGAATGTACAACCTTGCAGGAGGAGAGAGATTCATCTATACAATAACTTTCTATTACCCATGATCAGCTTAGAAAGTAGGTCAATTAGCAGGAAAGGATGACTAAGCATAATGAAGAATCACCAAAATTTCATTCGAGAGCAGAAAATTACTTACACAAAAAATATAGTCATTCCCAGGCCATGATTTTTGATTGCGTATTGTGCGAAATTTAAACAAAAAATTAAAATTCTGTGATTTGGGTTTTGTGCAAAAAATTACCAAATTGACATCAACGTTGGAATTTTCCAAAAATTTGAAGTGTTTTTAGATATTTTTCCACTTCCTTAAACACTAGTTTTGGTAAAAATGCCATGCAAGTTGTGAATCCTTGGCAGAAAAAAAAATGTAGGGGAAATTTCCAAATATTTGCTATATAAATTGTTTCTATGACGATGGAACGAAAAAACTCAAAGAATATAATAAGTTCTTGCTACATGAATGGATTCAATTATACAGAAACATAATATGGCCAAATTTGAAAGACACTCATTTTTTTTAACACTATTCTGTTATTTGAAGGCCGATTTTCATATTCATGCTAGATTATTGTAGGATTGTGCGAAGAAAATGGAGGCACGACCTTTATTTACCTAAATTTCAGGATATGTTTCATGGAAAATTTTAGACATGAACAAGAGGAGGAGTTTATTATCTGGCTTCAACAGTGGAAGATATGGTGATTTGAAAGAAAGCACTGTCCCAGTTTCAACTGGCAAATGACTTAAATATTTTTAGATTTTTAATAAACTAGAAAACAAAAACAGTGATACATGGGACTCGAGCATGAAAGAGAAGACCTAGAGCAGTGCAAAGGAAACAGTCTCTAGTTCCCCTTCTTGGACTTCATCATTTGATCATTATTTCTCATTATGCACATTAGATATTTACAAGATAGACATGTGCAAGAGGATTTCATCCTCAACATTTTGAAGAGAGAAAATAAATATGGGAAAGGGATCAATGTTCAAATCTTCTGTGCCTACATATAATGTTAACCCGGAGTAATAAAATTCAAGGTACATATACGAAGAAGTGATGCTGTAAATTTTTTTTCCCAAACTTCCATCAAAGAAACTGACAGTTGATATTCAATGTGGCATCACCATATTCATTTTTGGAAACCGTCTGTAGGTGCCTCCGTAAGTGGTTTTATAATTTTAATTATGGGACCCGCTCCAACTATGCCAAGAATAAATTTGGCTTCAACTTCATTTATGTTACTTTTAACAAAGTTAGGCATATCACCGTTATTTTTATTTCATTAGAATTCAGTGGATACAAAATGTATTGGCCTTTGTGCTATATTTTTAAAGGGAGTTAAACTTATTTTTGTAACTAAAAATTAAATATTATATATTATTATATATATAATATTTTAAAAGTTTTTTTCTTAATTATAAATATTGTAAAAGGAACGAAAAAAAGGGAACCCTTTGGTAACCATGCCAAAAATTTAGAATAGAGGAAACATCATGGTGGAAGAAGACAATGCAATGGCCCGTCTACACGCAGTTAGAGAGTACATGAATAATCTTCTCCAGCAAAAGGAGCTCGACACTAGAGTTCGTGCACGCACAGGGGCTTCAAAGCTCTTAGTTGAGGCAACTATCATCCACATGCAGACCACATTAGAGGCTGCGCCTCTCATCCTGGGCTTGGGAGCACAGATCTAGATTCACGATGATGCTCACAGACATGAAGGAATACACGAGTCTGAAATGGTTTGTGATTGTGGATGTGCAACTCCTCCCACTGTCAACATGCATAAGTTTGACCCTGTGGATCTGGGTGTCAGGCGATCAGAGAAGCCGTTATTTTTCCCAACACCCATCTAGGAAGTGTTTCTTGTCCATCTCTCTGGAGGATAGAACCAGAAATGCAATGATGCACACAACAACAAGTCCCGATCCTTCCTAATCAGCGTACCTTCCCCAACAAAAGCCATGAAATAGCACAGTCGTGCGAATCTGGCCACTCCGTGACTGGGAGAGAAAGAGCCCTATCGAAGGCTTAACCTTGAGAATGGTTGGGATGGAAAGAAGGCGCTGAAGGCCAGTGCTTCCTCGATCTATAGTGCAACCCCAAGATCTATGCACTATAGTTTTTCTCCCACAAAGGAAAACGACATATATGAAGAGGTAGTCTGGGATAGCAGTGAGCCATTTGGACATGTCAATCTAACCCTGAAGATGAGATTTGGCTGCCAGGGATCCCCATATCTCTTACTCGTGGCCTTTCAGATTTAGATCTCACTTGTCACTGGCTAAACCAAGACTCTCTGGGCTCGATCCATGGATCTGGTGAAGGGCCTTTCACATGCACTCAAACACAGGTTGGGGATTCCTTCTGCCTTTCAACGAATACATTACGAAGGTAAATAATTATAGGACTCTCTTATGCTCTCATTTTATAATATTAGAAAAGATTCTTCTATAGTTTTAACTCTACCTCTGCGACGAGGGGACGTTGGGAATCCTTCTTCAGCTCAAGTTTTCTCCTACAAGAATGATGTCCATGCACAACCTCCCAAGAAAGTTTCTCAACCCTATGAAGTACCAAATCCATTCTTGATTGATAAAATGGAGGATGTGTGCTCCATATAAATTTCCCATGCGTAATTTGAAAACGAGTTTCAAACATATGCAGAAAAGTCCAAGATTTTCCGATTCAATGGATTATGGCCCCGCTCAACAGATCTCTACCAATGGATTGAATCCACTTGGAACAATAACGAAAAGGTCTTCTTATGCTCAAAGGTTTTCTTCGTAGTTATGTTTGCATTAAATGAAGATTACAAAAAAGCCTTAACAGGGGACCTTTAGTTTTGGGGAAAATTAGGGCTATTCCTCACACCCTGGTTCCCAGAGTTCGATCCTTCTATGACAGTCATCACCAAACTTCCCATTTGGGTCAGGCTTCCAAATTTACCAGCTCCTCTATGGCACTTATTTGTCTTTCAAAGTATTGGAAACACCCTGGGAAGCTTTCTGGAAATTGATACCTCGATGGGGAAGACGGTAATATACACTTATGGCAGAATATGTGTCGAAATAGACATAATTAAAGTCCCGCCTGATCAAATTAATCTCAAAGTTAGATATTTCCACTAGACACAGATCCTGAACTATGAGAATATTTCTTTTCGATGTCATCGTTGTCATAAAGTAAGGCATATTTAGAACTCCTACACGATGTTCCTCACCCAAAATAATAGAAGCAATCACAAATCAAATTACAAAAGCTGGAAACCATGTGAACCTCCTAACATGGATAACATTGACTCCCTCAGCTCATATGGGGAGGAGACAAAAGGAGATGAGAGATAAAAGGACACGGTCTCCATGGATCCGGTAGAGCCCAAGGCTTTTGTGAGTGCCCATAAATGATCTCATGAGTCCTCCTCCTTAGATTCATACAAGGAGACTACTCATTTAGTCAACTATAGTCTTCAAGTGGTTTTAGGCCTTCTGCCTCATGAAGTATGGGTTAACATTTCAAAACATAAAGGAAATAAATGTTGTATTGAGGATTCCAATCATTCTCTGTAGACCCATGTGTTTGTCTCTTACTTCTCCCTTGTTCATCTTCTAACATATCTTTGTCTCTCTCTTGGTTACTTTTGGAACCAAGGTTGATAGCTCATCATTTTTCGCTTCCCCGCTTCTCAACCTCTCTTTACTGTAACTCCATATTGTATCATATGATTTTTTTTAATAAAATAAGTCTAATTTACAAAAACAAAAAATCATGACAAGAATCATTTTTCGAAACTGATTGAAACAATTAGGCTATGAAAATAACATATAAAAGGGAGAAAAGAAAACATCGTAAGGGTTCAGAGTCTAGTCTACATGAATGAGTATTGTAAACTATAATATTGTGAGAAGCCTGAATAATATATGTTAGTTTGATTCAAGCATTGGTGTTGTAGTGATTTTGTTTCTCATGTGTCCCAACATTCATACATTTTTTTCCTCTCCTACACAGTGTAAGGTGGAATTGGTTCTTTATTTTATGCTTTAATGAATATACTTCGTTGTACTCATTAATGTCATTGTAATCATTAAAAATTAATCTTGAAGCCCTTATTGAAGTGCGCCACATTGAGGAATATCATTCATATTCTTCTTCATACATCAATATTTCTATAGAGTTGAAGCACATATTCTTAATTTCCTGTGCCAAAACTCTATCTCTTTCATTTTTTTCTTTCCATCTCCTCCCTGCACCTCTCATTCCCTCTGGCCATTATTTTTTACAAGGCTAGGGTTTCAAACCAGAAATTTTGGTTACAAGCCTTCATGGTATGTACATTCAATCATTAATTTCAATCCTTTTACCCAATTCTAAAATGTCTCAGGAACTAGTTCCTGCACGGCCAGGAACTGTCTCTTGAGGAACAATAGTTCTCTACTGTTCAACTGGGATAGTACTCTTTTACTTCATGTACCACATCAATGTGCAATCTCTAATGGTAGGTTCTAGCTTGGTAATATTAGTAGGTTCATTTGGGACATGGTTCATAATCCTTACCACCTCACATAAAAATAAGTGTTAATCAAGATCCTCAGTCCCAAGAGAAATAAACATAGGCATCCTCGAAGTGGAATTTTCCATTGTATTCTACGCAATAGTACCTAATACAGGATTAATAGTTATAATCACATTTTTTCTTAATATACTTTATGCAATTTTCTTTAATGGGGAATCCTTTTTAACAGTTCACTTCAACTTATTAGTTTCACTGCTATTATTATCATGACTACTCCCACATTCATTATTGAACAAATTATGCAAATCACTATTAGGTGAGATTACCTCCTAATCAAGTAATGTGAAGTGGATCATAAGTTTGACACTGGGCATGATTTAAGAAGCACGAATGTAATTCAGATTCTAATATTCCCAAGATATGTTGTGAGGGTCCTCCATCCTCTCCTTCGTGAAGTATTCCAAGTTGCACCCTTTTAGGAATTCTTTGACCTCCACTTATTTTTCTTCTTTTATGATATCTTCTCATATCCTTCAATGGACTTATATAAACTATAAATATTAATTCAAAACTCTCTCCTACCTCATCATCGTGTCAAAACCTCCTTCTGCTACAAAATACTCCACACTCAAAATATGTCATCCTTTTCTAACACACTTTTTTCCCTAGTTTCCTCCTTTGACACTATTAATTTTACTTCATCTCAGAGTACCTTCTAATATTTAATTTGGAGTTCTCAACAATTCATCCACTCTCTACCTCCTTATTTCTCTATATCCCAACCTTGTCCCCTCAAGCCATTCTCCCATCATCCTCGAGCTCACACTTACTGCACAATTGGTTTAGCTGATCATACTATCTCATTTTATCCGTAGGAATCCCTTGTCAAACAATATCATTTTAATGGAGGTTGGAACTAATCTAATATACCTTCCATTTGATATTTTTAATACCTACATCTTTACCGTGTTATATGATACTATAGTATATGATACTATAGTCTTAATGACAAAATCTACAATTTATCCTTCTAATATACATTTGAACCAATAGTGTATTTCCTTAGAGATATTATTACTTATAGACTTCAATTTCAGAACCAATTAAGGGGTCCATCACCTTAATAAATGTTCTCAGTGAAGGCATTTATGGAAGGAACTTATGGGGATTCATAGTGCCAAAATTTTGCAAAGGTGAAGGGAATTGGAATTTTCATGCAAAAATCCTCTTCAACAATGTAAACTACTCAATTCATAAACATAGAATAGATATTGTTCCAAAAATTCATAATATCCATGACCTATGTCCAAACATTAAAAAATTTGAAGGGGGTGCTTCATTTTCATATATCGTGCAATAAAGAATATTTAAACATTTTTTATATTAAATTATTATTAGAACATTATTAGAGTATATTGAAAATAAGGATAACCTAATGTATCATGCAAATGTCACATAAAACACATGAATTGGAACGATCCATCCATGAGCCATTTTCTATTCATATTTAGAATGGAACTAGGTTCATCATTACAACATTACCAGTTTTACCCTAGATACGATCACCAACATATTTAAAATAGGATTACAACATTACAATAGCAAATTCGCAAAGAATGTACCCTTAATTAACCCCAAAAATTAACCAAGCCCAATCCCTTCAGCTTCCACTAATTTATAGATGATTTTATGGACCAATGATGACCTCGTTACCATGGAAAATATTTTCCTTTGGTTGGTATAATATAAGCGTTATTCTCTAAGTTGGTCCAAAATATTCAATCAAACTTAACCCCTTTAAATCAACTACCTTACATATCTATCCTTTCCACGAGACCTTTCCTTATGTGAGAATTTGGAGTTGCGATCCTTCTGTGGCAATTGTGCAAGCTATTTCATGCTCTTCATTTAGCCCACAATTTAACCAAAACTATCAAAATTCCATCAAAATTCCTCTAAGTCCTTTTCCAAAAACTGGTCCCAGCAAGTAGCATAAATATACTAGTACAATCAAAGAAATTGCAATTAAAACATATAATTTTTTAAGTGTTGTTCAATTTTCCCTAATTTTATACTTCCCTTAGCACTATGATGCTAATTGGAGATGAATTTCTATGTTACCATTGTTTCCTTACTTTATGCATATGCACATTGCAACAATATTTGAGAGGGTGAATTTATTAGCTTCAATTTTTTTTATTTGTTGTATTTTATTAGAAATATTTAGTTCTTATTCACAATGGCCACCTTGAGTATACCTAGAAATCATGTAGCTAGATTTTTCATTAGCATTCTATGAAGTATTTCCCATGCATTTTTCATTCTTCCATTTTCAACATGTCCTAAAATAAACATTTTCCAACAAACTATATCTCATTGTTAGGTTTTTTCATAAATTTGGTATGCCCCTTTCATACACCATCCTCTATATGAGATTTTTCCCACGAACCTATAAACAATTTCACTGTTATGATTGTACTTTTTCCATATAAGCCCAATGTTGAAATCATGGTTTGATACCACTTATAATATTCCAAGGTTATCCTATTGGGGCAATGTGACTCACAATACAATTAATATCTTCATATCAAAATGCATAGGTCCATATGCATCACCTAGAAATCTCAGAATATCACAATGCATAGGCTCATAAAATTTATATTTAGAATATTATATCATTTTTCTTACGAACCATGTCTAGGTTCCACCACACCTAAATTTTTTTGTGGATTCCTAGCACCCCATACTCTTTTTTTTTTCCTAATATGTATTCATGATCATCTATTATTATACGTTTACCTTACAGGTTACATCTTCAAGACTAAGCTCATGTCTTAACACACAAACTCTCTCCCTTGAATGCATAATCACTTGAGCATTAAAGCACATTAATACATTAGCCCACTGACCTAACAAATGTATACAAACAAAGGAACCCATGCCTCAATAAAATTATGCTTACCATTCTAAAGATATAGATGTTCACGAGCCTAAATATAATATGTATATCTCCAAGACCATTTAGGGGTTAAACGAGGGATATTACATATTTTGATAACAATTGATACCATCTCACCTAGTTCTTATCTCACAAGGATGAATAGAAGGATCTCGATAATCTCCATAGTGTTGCCTAAGAGGGCTAATATAAAGTTTCTTGTTTATAAAATGTCCTTTTAATAGGATATTTGTGGTGCTTTTCCATCACTCTATCCATGATACAATTATGCACGGCAAAAATTGTCAAATATTTGCTCTCAAAATGAATAAGTTGCAATGGCCCATGCATATGGTCATCCAACCCATTCCTTTTGTAAATGAGGGGTTGATTGAACATGGAATGCCACAACCTATCGAAAAATTATATAAATAGATTTATGTGAGATTACTCAGTTAAATTGACATACCCAATGTCTACATTTAATAATACTCCAATAAAAAATAGATCATTTCACTAATTATTCCTATTTAATATGGATAAATAATTATAAATATATTTGAAAAATAATTTATGTAGCACCTAGTAGAGTGGAGTCATGTTATTGTTTGAGGTTGTTTAGATAATTACACATGTTACATAAATTTATAAAAAAAATTAAATAACAAAAAGATGATAATATTATCCAAAAATGTATTCTTAAAAACACCACCCAATAATAAAAACTAATAACAATAAAAATAAAATATTTAAACTTGAACTTTATTATATTAATATTAATAATAAAAAACTGTTATTTTATCCAAAATTTTATAGACAACACCCACCAATAAATAAATTTAAAAACTTAAAAATTAAAAAACATTTAAATTTCATATTAATATATGAATTAAATTAATAGATATTCATAATATGAATAAAGAACATTACATTTGGTCTCTTCTTCCGTTCTCTTGGGTCAAAGGTGATGGCACCACGAGAAACCCTATATATTTATCTCCATTTTCATCTTTTCACTTTCACGTTTGGAGCATCACATGTCTGTACCAAGCTTTGGTTAAACATAGTCACGAAATAGGTGTGTTTTGTTTGAAGTGTTACGATGGATGTTATTCCAAATGACCTTGTTCGATGTTGCTTGCTTAAAGTGCCTTAATCATCACACCATAACCTGAAAGTTGTGTGCAGAAGTTGGTAGGTGATGGTGAGTAGCCCTAACTTTTATTCGGAAAGAAAGTTATGTGGGGCGAGTGAGAATCTCCTTTGCTTCATTCAAATGCATAAGAGGCTCGACATTATCATGGCAGTAACAGTGTACAACCCTGTTACGGGCGCCTCCATGATGCTACCTCGCATCCACCATCCACACCTAATTATTACAATAACAACACTCTATCGGTGTGCTGCTGTGAATGGTAAGCTGCTTCTCAGTGGCGGATTCTACCCCTATATGAGTAACATGGTATACGTTTATGACTTTGTATCTGCCACGTGGAGCCGCAGAGCTGACATGCCTACACCTCGATACTACTTGGGCTGCTCTGTCTCTTCCGCCATTGGACTTGTCTATGTCACCGGTGAGATCGATGAGGATGCCACTCCGCTCGCATGTGGCAACAAGTCCAAAGGAAAAGAAAATTCATTGATGATTATGCTTTATATAGTCCCACATCTACATCTCTCACTTGGTCATATGATCTTTATGTGAAAGAACTCTTAAATGTAAAAGAAAGGTTGGAATTAGTAGAAGCTAAAGAGCTGGAAAGAGATTATACAATCCATATAATAACAGCTGAAAACTAGGCTTTAGCAGAAAGAAACAAAGTTCTGAAGGAACAAGTGTCATTACTGCAGGATGCTCTCCGAATAGGGAAAACAGAATGGCAACGCATGAAAGTGGAGGTGCAAGACATGAAGAAATTTGCAGTGGAGAATATAAAGGTGATTAATGCAAAGCCATCCCAGGATAAGGGGAAATAAGTTGCCCAAATAGACAACAATGAAGACACATCAAGAGAAGTGAAGAAAGGAGATTCCCCAAAACTCTAAAAAAATTGGGCTCAAGTTATTAGCAATTCTGCTAAGAGGGAAGGAGAAAAAAAAATTCAAGGTAGCAACAGACAAGATAGAGAAAGAAAGGAAAGACAAGATAGAGCAAAAAACATAATTATTAAAGGGGTGAAAGATTATGGGAAAAATGAATGTACTCTTGACCTTGCAAGGGACTTCTTGAAAGACAAGCTCCAATGGCAAGGACAAATATGTCAAGCATGGAGAGTAGGTAAGCTTAATGGTGAGAGAGCCAAGGCCATAAAAGTCATCATGCCCAACTTGCATGATAAAGATATCATTCTAAGCAAGAAGCAACTCTTGAGGGGTTCTACGTTTTTTCTAGAAGAAGATTTAACTATAAGACAACAAGAGGAAAGGAGGGATGAACTGACAAAAGTTAGGGCAACAAGAAATTAGGGAAAAAGAGCATGGATTTATAAAGTTAAAGCTGTGATTGTGCAATTTGGACCTCCTTCCAAAACAAGGCAACAAAATCTTCAGCAAGAAATGAGGAAGCAAGGTCATTATGGGCAAGCAGGGACATAGACTCAACTGTGAGTCTTGCATGTCAAAAAAAATAGCAATCAAGTCTTAGCCATATTTCCTTAAGATTATTTTGTTGGAACTGCAGGGGTTACCCATGGAGATGAGGACCTAGGTTAGGGCCTATTGTGGAAGGCAGAGACATAATTTGCCTCATAGAAACACATGAGCATGAAGGGTGCAAGACACCTTTGTTTGAAGTGTACTGGAAGATATAAATGTGGAACAAGGCAACAGGGAATGGCAAAGGGCACGGGGGTATCATGGTATTAGTAAGAGGAGAAGAAGGCCGTTTCATTCAGCTAGAAAAAGAAGACCCAAATAATAATTTTTTTTGGCTTAAAATATCAGAAAATGGAAATCACAACAAAATTGTAGCATGCTATTTTGTGCCAAAAGTTTCAAAAATCTACAAAAGTAGAGGGCTTGACCACAAAGATCACTTTGCAGCCCTAAAAACAGATACTGCAATATATTCTCAGCTAGGTGAAGTCCTTATAGTGGGGGATTTCAATGCTAGAACTATAGGTGAACAAGCTAGCATTCTTTGTTGTAAAGAAAACAATGACCCTATCTAGCTTACAGAAGAGAGTAATCATCAATGGGAATGAATTTCAGAGGATAAAGGCTACAATCTCTTTGGAGAAAAATTGCTTACGCTATGTGGGGCTTTCTATTTAGTCATTTGTAATGGTTTGACTAAATGGGAAAATTCTTGTAATTTCACTTGCAATACTTATAATGGAGCAAGTGCAGTAGATTATGTAATTTTATCACATAGTTTGTGTGAGAAAATGGAGGAAGTGTTGATTGGGGATCAAATTTGGGACTTAAAATCAGATCACAAGTCAATTTATTTAAGTTTCTCTTGGACCGGAAAAAGCAATTAGGGTCAAAAACTCAGTGTGTTCAACAAAATCCCCCAAAGGGCAGAATTCTTTTGACTCCAGAGAATTGTAATACCTTCAAAATAATGCTAGACAGACTTTTCAAGAAGGAGGAAATATCATCTCATGGCCTTCATAGTCACGGATTAACACATCTAATTCAAAGCGCACTTGCTGAGTGAAAAAGAGCAAAAATTAAGAAGTCTGAAACAAATTGATTTCCAGTTAATGCTTGGTTTGACGAGTAATGAAAAAAGGCAAGGAGAAGGTGGAAGGAATCAGACATGAATAACATAAACCTCAAAGCTTACAGGCAGATAGTAAAAAAGAAAAAGGATGACTTCATGGTTTCAGGGAGAGAAGAACTAATCTTCCTCGGGAAAAATAACCCAAAATTATTCTAGAAGCAGCTCCAAACGAAAAAGGTGCAAACTGAAAACAACATTACAGCTTCTAAATAGTTTGAATATGAAAGACAACTTTATGAGAAGGATCCTAAGGTTGACCCTCCTCCCTTGGTCAACACAGACACAAAACTCTTCACGGTGCAAGAGGTATAGATGGGTATCAAGAACTTGGGAGCTGGAAAAGCAAAAGAATTAGATGAACTCCAAGCAGAGTATCTAAAGTGGGACTTAAAAATTCTTTCACCTCACATCACAAAAATTTTCAACAACATCTTATAGTAGGGGTTCCCCATAGATTGGACAACTAGTATGGAAATACCTCTTTTTAAGAGTGGTGACATCAATAATCCCTCCAATTATAGGACCATAATGATAAACCCCTTGTTTGCAAAGTTGTTTGGAAGCATGTTAGAAAAGAAAATCAGCAAGTGGGTAGAAGAAAGAGATAAACATGCTAAAGGGAAAGCAGGTTTTAGACCTAACATTCCACAGTTGATCATTGTATAACATTAAGGCACATCATTGAAAAAGTTTGGGAAAAAAAGGAAGAAGTTTTCTATTGCTTTGTTGATTTCAGAAAAGCCTTTGACACGGTTCCTAGGGATAAGCCTTGGGGCAGAATGGAGGAACCCGGGGTTCCCAGGCATTTGAGAGCAGTTGTGCATAGGTTGTATGAAGAGGTGAAAGTCAAAATTAGAACTTCAGTAGACATTTCTGAAATTTTTAGAAGTGATATCGAGGTAAAGAAAGGTTGCCCATTATCTCCTACCCTTTTTGGGTTATATATTCACAAGCTTGAAGAGTGGCTAAATTCGCAAGGGGGTGATGGTATCCATTTGGGCAAGTTCGTTATAAGACTTCTTTTGTATGCAGATGACCATATATTGAATGCTAAATCGGCTCTTGTTTTGCAAGAGCATTTACGTTCCCTTGAGCATTTTTGTAGAAGGGTTGGGATGCAAGTCAATATTAGCAAAATGAAAGTAGTGGTTTTCTATAACAAAAGAAAGCATAACCAACATAAGTTCTATTTTGAAGGCAGCATTCTGGAAGAAGTTGCAAACTACAAATACATCAGAATTGACTTCAACAAAAATTTAAGTTGGGATGGTTGTAGAAAGAAAAGAACTTTAGGGGGTTGGAAAGGATTTTATGCTCTTCAAAACAGGTGTAGAGAGGTAGAGCTGTGGGACTAGAAAACCACTCTAACTCTTTTTTTGCTTCTAGTGATTCTAGTGGTTCTCTACAGTTGTGGAATATGGGTCGGTAGCACAACCGAGATGCAGTGGAAACAAATTGAGAAAAATTAAAAGCATTTGATTACAAACAAATTCAAAATTAAAATTTTAGTTCCATATGCTTTCCTGTTAAGTGAAACAAGGGTTGCTCCTACTGAAGCAATCACCATGGTGTGAGTCATAATGTATCTAAAAAAAATTGAGCAAATGGAAGAAGGTAGATGGCCTAAGGTTGTGTTTAGTGAAAAATTGTGCAAAAGAAAGAAGACTTGGATGTGTAAAAATAACAAATGGTTTAGTAAATGGGGTATTTGCTTGAACATGTGTCTTACAAAAAGTAAAGAGATAAAAACTTTTGTTATGGATAAGTTCCACAAATGTACTTAGAAAAAGAGCTAGGGAGAAAGATGAAGTACTACATTGAAGAGTTTAACCCCACACATAACCACCAACAGAAGGCGTACATAGGGGCTAATATTTCTTGGAGATCTAAAATTCTTATTACTCAATTAAGGTATAATTCACATCAACTCCATTGTGAAACACGACACTGGAAAAGAAAAAAAGAAATGTGAGAGGAAAGAGTATGTATTTTTTGCTCCTCTGGAAAAGTGGAAATAGAAAAACATTTCATTTTAGAAGCCAAGGCCTTCAAAGACAGCAGGGAAAACTATGCAAGTATTCTGGCAGCTAGTTATTGGGATAATCTATTCAGCGAAGATTTTGTCGATAAGCTGGGAGTGGTTATTGTAAAACTTCACTGGAAAAGGGTTGAATACAAGAGCCAGATAGAGAAGCAATTTGTCCCATAGGCTATTTTTAGCCTCGTGGACATTAAAAATACTTTCTTTCTTTCTTTCTTTCTGCGCAAGTGTATAACGTGGCCGAAGACAAGTGGGAAATTCTGCCATTTATGAACCAACAACATGCCCAGGGATGCCACGGTGTTTTCATGGAAGGTAAATTCATGATGTTGGGAGGCGGCGACTTCAACAGAAGTGCAGATGTTTTCGATCCGAGTACGCGAACGTGGAGAGAGTGGGAAGAGAGTCAGAGATTGAGGGGAGATGTATGGAGCAGTTGTGCAGTTTTTTCTTTTTGTGGAGAGTTATATAGGTTGACGAAAGAAGAGGTAATGAAGTATGATGGTGAGAAAAGCAATTGGACACCTGTGTCTCCTCTTCTGCAACATTTTGTCAATTTTCCATGTGCTACACAATGGGGCCACTATATTTTTGTAACCGGAACCGCGAGTGATCACAGACGGGTCTCGTATTTTTTCAACCTATCAGGGGCGTAGTGGATTGAAGTTAATAGAGTTGTCTTTAGTGTGACTTTTTGGAGTTTCAGGTGCCAGAATATGGTGAAATTTTTTGAGGTAAAATATTGGTTTTTTTTATTGAAACTAGTTTTTTGACTCTATATATGGATCTAGCACCCTTAAAAACCCCTAGGGCACTTTCATTGTGCAATATTAGCAATCAAACTTCTCTTTTGAATAAATTCCTATCGGATTTTAGAGAAATTACACCGGAAAAAGCCACCCTAAAAGCCTTCAAAAAGTCGCACTAAAGACGACTCGGAAGTTAACGGTGCTTATGAAGAAGATTCTACCATGATCAAACATGCAACAGCCATAGAGATTTGAATGGAGTGAATTATAACTCTTTAAATATTATATATTTATGGTAGTCTAGACTTTTAATGCAAATTTAGGAATTCTCGTTTTCAGTAGAGTAAAATAGGTACGTCTTTCTAGATCAAATAATTTTTTATTAAACGATGATATAAAATGATTTACAAATTTGCAGAGATTTTATAAAAAGAAAATCACAATTTAACATTTTTAAACCTTGGTATTTTTGTTTTATTTAATTGGTTTTATCTTCTTATTAATATATTAAAAAGATTTATATATATCTTAAGGTGAAGTGTATAAAAAAAAAACTAGCCCATTAAATTTTTTAAATTCTTTTTAACATTCACATATTGATTTTATTGTTTTGATTTGTTTAATTTTATTTTAAGGTAGACAAGCATTATTGATGTGTATTCAAGTTATTTTATCAAATTATTCATCATTTTCTAAGTCTTTTTATAGATATTTAGATGATAGATTAATTGTTTGAGATAAAATTTTCAAGTATAGAAACATTTTGCAAATTTTTGTAATCTCCAGTTACTTCTGATTTCTAGAAAAAAATATGTTGTTTTTTAATTGTTACTTCAAGTTCTTGAATAGATAATTTAGTCATGAATGAGAGTATTAGATTACGAGCTTCTTCAAACTCACACATCTTCTTCTCTAGTGGTAATTTGTTTTTCCTTGTTCTATGGTAAAAATGAGCAAGAACATCCCTTATAATATGTAGTTTCAAGAGTCCAAAAGATTTGGCTTCTAAACATTTATTTCACTTTGCATTTGACATAGCGCTTTCTTCAAATATCTATTTCACTTTTCATTTGACATACTTCTTTTTTTAGGTTTTTTTTCAAAGTTTTCAAATCGAAATTTCTTAGTAAACCTAACATAATGGGTGTACTTCATAGTTAAAGATTGACATTCAAATGAAATAGGTTCTTTGAGTAGCCAAATATTTTACTTCTAATTAGAAGTATTAGAAGTTCTCTTTCAAACATTTTCATGCATGGTTAAATATTGACATTCAAATGAAATAGGTTCTTTGGGTAGTCAAATATTCTACTTCTAATTAGAAGTATTAGAAGTTCTCCTTTAAACATTTTCATTCATTGTGTAGAGAATGTTGGAATCAAACCATTGCATTATACCTTCATTTGGGAAGTCAATAGGTGTGAAGGTAGGAAAAAAGGGAAGTGAATATGAGTGGAGGTAGCAGTAATTGAATTAACGAGTAGGATCAAATTTCTTTTGTTGCAAACTTATTTTAGATTGCAAAAAACAATGTGTAATTTTTTACTCTTTAAATTGCAATTTTGAATGTTATAAAGAAAACATAAGATCTATATTGAGGCATTTGATATTAATTCATGTTATAATAGTTTATTCATAACTCACATTGGATGTTTTTCTATGTAAAATTATCTTATTTAAGATACATCGAAATATTGTATTTATTACATGAAGAGAGAGTTAAATATCAACAACTAAATTAATTGTTTTTTTAATAGACTTTTAATTGTTTATTTATATGGTTATTTAATTTTTGTTTTTTTGTTTCGCGGACATGAACCAAAATTATTTTAGTTACTTTTTTGAGTACATGACATACTCGATTTTAGAAAGGTCCATCTAAAGCACAGATCTAACATGAGCTGAGAGGCATCAAATTTCCTTTGTTGCGAACTTATTTTAGTGGAAAAAATAATTTGTATTTTTTTAATGTTTAAATTGAATTTTTAAATGTTATAGAGATTAGATAAAATTTCTATTGAGACATTTCATATTAATGCACACTAAAATATTTTATTCATAAGTGACATTGAATATTTTATTCTCTATGACATTAAAATACTCACATATTTTTTTACTTCTAATTACTTTGCAGTCATATGGACGACTAATTAAAAAAAACATAGGATATACTTTCAGATTATAGAATTATGTTACCGCTAAGATGCAACAGTCAATTGTGAAGACCTAGTCAATATTTAATGCACAATCACATATTATATATATATATATATATATATATATATATATATATATATATATATATATATATATATATATATATATATATATATAGGTTAGCGTTAGAATACAATAAAAATAAGTAGATATGTGAAAAATTAAAAATAAATAAATTAAAATTAATGCTAAATATAATGAAAATAAATAATAATAATAATAATAATATAACAAAATTATTTAAAAACACAAGATCTAATAAATAAATAAATAAACCCCTCAAAAAATAAAAAAATAAAGAGAAACTACAGATATACACACCTACAAACCACTCTTAGAAGATTAGAGACGGAATTCGTCAACTGCTGATTTTCCATCCGTCATTCCTATTCAAAGTACATGACCTTTTCTCAATTTCAACAGCTTCATGGAATTTGCATTGATAGAAATGCTCCACCCTCGCAATAACCCTGGATTCCTCCAAAAAAATCTGATGATTCGTCTTTCCAACATGCTCAGCAAGAGTAGAGGACTTAGTCCTACAGTGCCTCAAATCTTCCGCACGTTCTTGTAACCTCTTATTTATCAAGTGGCTTGTTTCCCCAATGTAGGGAACCCCACAGGAGCATGGTATCAAATAGACACCTTTCATGATTTTAGGGTCCAGTGGGTCTTTAAGAGAGTTGAGGGAACTACAAATGGTGTTCAAAGGTCTAAAGGTAGATGAGACCAAATTCTTTCTCAAAATCTGAGCAATTTTGTCCATAGTGCCATGAATAAGGCCTTGACGCTTACTATAACCATTCATCTCAAAGACTCTAAGGAGATGGGATTTCTCTTTCTCCAAGTGCTCTTCATCAGAAACCCTAAGTGCTCTAGTGGCCAATGCCTTGAGAAACACCAACCTTTTGGGCAGGAAAATGATGAGACCTAGCATGAAGACACTGCTCGGTGTGGATTTTCTTCCAAAATACTTGCCGAGAAAAAGATCCATCATCCTTCCTAGAGACTAGAACATCAAGAAAAGGAAGGATACCATCAACTTTCGTTTCCATGGTAAACTTAATAGAGTTCTATTGACTATTCAAATGCTGATTAAAGAAACCCAATTCCTGACGACCATGTGACCAGTTTATGAAAGTGTCAATGAAAAAATGCTTCCAAATCTCAGGCTTGATCAGTGCAGAAGCCAAGGCTTTAGATTCAAAATCTTCCATAAAAAGGTTAGCCACAACATGATAAAGTGGGGGACCCATGGCAACACCGCAATTTTTTTCATTAAACTCACCTTAAAAGGTAAAGAAAGTTGAAGTCAGACAAATTTCTACCAATTTGGCAGTATCTGGATCAGTAGTGATGCAGTTTATCACTTCAACTGCCTCTTTGATAGGAATGTTGGTATAAAGAGAGAAAACATCAAAACTAAAAACGCTTTCATTAGGATCAGACTATAAATTACTTAACTCCTTGATAATCGAGGAGGAATCCTTTAGAAAGGAATTAGATTGACCAACAAAAGGCTTAATATTTCACGCCAAATACTTTGCAATTAGATAAGTGGGACCTCCAATTGCATTAACAATCGGTCTAAGGGGGACACCATCCGTATGAATCAAAAGAAAATTTAGACAAATTAATGACTTTTCTGCTAACATATATATATATATATATATATATATATATATATATTATTAGTATTATTAGTATTATTAGTATTATTAGTATTATTGGAAGGGCAAAAAAATGGAATGAACATAATATAATCAGGGAAAGACACATGGGAAATGGAGTAAGACGAAGAACCACAACTTGAACCTATATGCGATTCAACCAAGATGTTGTTCATAGAGGATGGGCCGGAGGCCCCAATGGAATCAAAAAAGGCAGTTGGATTGAAACAACTGGTACAATGTGATTTAATCCAGGCTGGGAGGTCCAGATCAGAATCACCAGTAGACGAGAGGAATCTTAACGCCGCAGAAAACTTATCGGGTTCAAATGAATTAGAATAAGGTTTAGCGACCCAAAAAATCGATGAGCTAGAATCCGAAGAACCCGATGGGTATAACGTGCCATCGTTTACTAAATTACTGGAGTTGTTCTAGCCATTAACCAAAAAATTATTGTCAAGAGAGCTTGCCGAAAATGAACTCCCATGAAAGGTTGATCACCCAAACTCCACTAGACTCATGGATCAATCGTTAATACAATTGGAGGTCCCACCTATCTCCTTGCGAAGTATTTGGCGTGAAATCTTAAGCCTCTAATTGGTCAATCTGATTCCTTTATAAAGGATTCTTCCTCATTTGTCGAGGATTTAAGTAATTTACAGTCTGATCCTGATGACACCCTTGTAAATTTTGATGTTTCCTCTCTTTATACCAACATTCCTATAAAAGAGGTAGTTGAAGTGATAAACTGCATCATTATTCAGATACTGCCAAATTGGTAGAATTTTTTTTGAATTCAACTTTCTTTAGATTTGAGGGTGAGTTCTATGAATAAAATTGTGGTGGTCCCATGGGTTCCCCGTTTTCTCCCATTGTGGCTAACCTTTTTATGGAAGATTTTGAATCTAGAGCCTTGGCTTCTACCCCCCTCAAACCTAAGATTTGGAAGTGTTTTTTCAATGACACTTTCATAAACTGGTCGCATGATTGTCAAGAATTGGATTGCTTTCATCAGCAATTGAATAGTCAATCGAAATCCATTAAGTTTACCATGGAAATGGAAGTTGATGGTAGCCTTCATTTTCTTGATATTCTAGTCTCTAGGAAGGATGATGGTTGATTGTTGACTGGTCCTCCATTCTCTCCTAATTCCAGTTTAGATAGATGGCCAGGTCCCACATTCTGTCTTCTTGGCTTTACGATAACCTCTAATGTGAAATCTTGGAATAGTAATAAAAATATGAAAATTTTTCCTTCCAGGACTGGTTTGTTTACCAGGTACCTCAATGCTAAGTGGTCTGTAAAACATTTGAAGGAACCCCCAAGCAAGTAGTGGCAGAATTTCTAGAGGGAGTAAACCATCACAAGATATTCCTTTCTCATGGTTGTGTAGTTCTTTTCTACAGTTGACAGTTTACGACTTGTAAAATACATTGGATGGTATAATTTTGTTTCCCTTGGTTGTGCTAGCAAGACCCCCAACACAATTCCTGAACTGTTAATGTGCACATGGAACTGTTTGTCCCAATTAGGATATATCAGGATAGGTGCACTGACTAGTCTTTCTTTTAATGCATCCATTTCTTTATTACATCCTTCAGTCCATAAAAATTTTACTGTTTTCCTTAGCAGCTTCTCCAGTGGGGCTGTGAGGCAGGCATAGTTGCGGATAAATCTTTGGTAGTAGCCTATATTCCTGAGCAGTGACCTTAGTTGTTTAATGTTCTTTGGAGGATCCATGTTGACAATTACCGCAACCTTGGTGGGGTCCACACATACTCCTTCTTTACAGACCGCATGGCCCAAAAATATTCCAAAGGGAACTAAAAATATGCATTTCTTTATGTTTAATGAGATTTGGAGTTGTATGCACCGATCAAAGATGACCCAGAGTAGAATTGCATGTTTTTTGAGTAAACTATACATGGTCTAGTTGTCCATGTAAACTTCTAGAAACCTATGGATTTATTCCCTGAATGTTGCTATATCTATTCTCGAGAAAATCGCTGGTGCATTTTTCAATCCAAATATAATCACATAATAAGAATAGGAACCCCATTCGGTAGTGAAAGTGGTCTTTTTTTTTTCCTCTTCAGCTATCTTGACTTCGTAATACCAGGAGAACCTGTCTCTAAATGAATAGGTCTCATCCCCCACCACATTATCCAACACCTCATCGCTAAATGGGGTTGGGAAGGGATCATGTACACATGCATTGTTAAGATTCTAGTAGTCTACACACACCCTTATCTCCGACATTTCTTTATTGTTATGTATGACAATGGGACTAACCCATTCTGCTTCCTCTACCGGGAAAATTAGCCCCACGTCAAAAAAAATTTCTATCTACTTCTTTACCTTTTCTTTTACTCTTGGGTTCAACTAATATGGCTTGTGCTTCACTATTCTAGCATCTGGTTTCAAAATTATGCACACCTTGCCCTAACATCTCTTGATGCCTTTTAGTTTCGCTACCAAAGAGGGAAACAAATCTTCATATTCCGTTAGTAGATCAAAAATATCCTTTGTCGTCTCTTCATCCCAATAGTCTCCATTAGAAGCTAACTTGGGTTTCTCCACACTCCCAATATTATGTTTTGTGATATTTATCTATAGTAGGTGAAGTCCCTTTGTAGTAGGCTCATCCTATATTTTGTGCTCCCCTTCCTTTTCCTCAACCAAAAAATTATCAAGTTTTCCATATCATCATCATCCATTTCCTAATCTACTTTACCGCAAGCTACTGCCTTCTGGTAGCTCAAATCAGGTATCTTCTTTTATAGAGGTAGTTCTCCAGTATCTATGGGTGCTAGATAGTACATAAGCCCCTTTATTTCATGCAAGGTGTCAATGAGTTGCTGGTTGTCTTCTTTGAAATAAAATCTCTTTGTAAACGTGTCCACCAATGTTTCCTTGTTACCGGTTTGTCTCTTATTTTCCTCTATAAGGTACTAGATTTGTGTAATGGTGTCTAGTGAGTGCACAAAGTTATGCACCCACAAATATTTTGGATATCTATTTAGTTCCCGTTGTACGAGGAAGGTACTATAATATAAACAAAAATAATTTTTTGAGTGGGAGATCTAAATCTAGAGGGAGATCTAAATCTTTAGAAAAACCTATAAAGGTGTGTTGGAAATGCGGAAAGGAAGGGCACTAAAAAAAGGTTTCCATATCTAAAGCCCGTGAGAAAGAAAAGGGATGTGATGATGCTCCTTATGCAGAGGAAAAAACCACCTGAGATGAAGGTAGGGATGTGTATTTGGCTTCTTCTTCAAATACAGATGTGGATCATGAGGTATGGTTGCTTAACTTAGGTGTTTCCTTTCACTGCACTCCCTATAGGGAGTGGTTCTATGAGTATGATAAGTATGATGGTGGTTACGTCTTCTTAGGAGATGATAGGAAGGCCAGAATCGTCGGATATGGAAAATTCAAGTTGAAGCTGCAATGTTGAAGGATTAGAACACTTTGTGGTGTTATGCATATTCCTGCATTGGCCAGAAATCTGATTTCTATAAGCATGATGGATGATGCAGGTGTAAAAATAGTGTTTGAGAAAGACACTTACAATATGGCTCAGGGAGCACTGGCATTAATGTGGGGAGTTCAGATTGGAACTCTATACAAGCTTCAAGGTAGCACTGTTATTGATGGGTTCAACAGTTCTGTGGTTCTTGAAAGTGTAGCTGAAATCATAGCGATGTCAAAATACCACATTATGGCATCAAAGTCTCAAGGACATATTGGACAGAAGGACCTTTGGATACTGCATGGTAATGGTATCGTAGAAGGTATGTCTAATTTATCTTTGTATTTTGATTTCTGTGAACATTTTGTGTATGGGAAGAAGAATCAGGTGATTTTTCCTTCTGGTCCTAAGAGGATGAACAAGATATTAGAGCTTGTGCACAGTTATGTGTTTTGACCTCTTGAGAAGCTCGTATTTCACTTCTAGGGTTTCTCACGGTGTGAAGGTGAAAATCTTAAAAACAGGGTTGAAGGAAATTTTATGAAAAGAAGGTTGTTCATTGGTCAAGAATGAATCTAAGGGTGTTGGTGAAGTCCTATTTTGTTGTGCTACTTGAACTTGCAAGAAAACTACCTATTCATGCGATAAACATTGGAAAATCTATGATGAAGGAAATGGAAAAGATGAGTTGAATTTGGAAAGAAAACCTACTTAAGTATTCAAAAAAAAAATATAACTTAGTATTCTAGACATGCTCATGACACTACAATAACCTAACTATTATTTCCAAGAAATCATTAACTAAAGAGAAAATTTGGCCTGTGGTGAAGATCTTCCCTTCTCAAGCTCCAATGAAAGAGATGAGAGAGGGAGCCTTGACACAAAACTTTATGATTTTAGAAGCTATTCTACCAATATTTATGCAAGCTTAAATAAAAAAAATACAAATCAAAGCAAACTAAAAGAAATTAATTGAAATGTAAGCAAACTCACTAAAACTCATAAAGAAAACTAGTTACAATGACATAAACATAAGCATAAATACACAAGAGAGACTAAGGCCAATGGATTGGGCACTAACCCACGAGCCTAGCCCTCTGAAACTAAATCAGTGAAGGATAATTCAATACTCATCTTATTCCATGAAATAGTATCCTTACATAATAATAAAAGTCTCAAAAACCTATTACAAGAGCCAAGAGTCTATTACCTTCCTTCAAAGTTTGAATCCAAATCAGCTATTTCTTAGCCCTATTTAACCTAGAGGGTAGCTACCAAAACTCCCCCAAAAGTAGGTGATGTGTCCTCTTTGACTGCAAGAGAAGTGGAGCACTAGTAAAAAATGATGAAATTAATGACTACGTGACTAAAAACATTAGTCACCGCAATTATTTCATGTGAATTACTACTAAATTTGAGCAATTTTAAGTGACTGAACTAAAACTGACTAACTTAAATGACTAATTTAGTCCAGAAATAAAATATACGACTAGATAATAAGTGATTAAACTAAAGCGACTAAATCAAATGACTAATTTAGTCCACGACTAAAATATATGACTACATAATTAGTGACAAAATAAAAAAATTAACAAAAAAAAATAATAGAGTCAAATAATAAAAATATGACCAACTGACTAGTGCAACAAGTACATGAATTAGTAATCTATGCTAGTCATTTTTAACTCATTCTGAGACACCTTTAGGTCTCAACTTGATATGTATAACTAGTTTAAAATGAGAAATTAGTGATTAAAAAAGTTAGTCACTGCAATTTTTCCAAGTGAAATACTACAAAAAATGAGCAATTAAGTGACCCGACTAAAAACAACTAACTTGAATGACTAATTTAGTCTTGGGCTAAAATATACGACTAGCTAATAATTAATACAGCTAAAAATGACTAATGTGAGTGACTAATTTAAACTCAACTATGGCTAGCTTCTAATAGTGTGTTAATGAGCTCTAAGTGAAGTTCCCCGAAAAAAATGGGCTATCTACAATTTCTTGAGTTTAATGATAACATTATTCATAAATTTGAAAATATTGATAACATTATTCATAGATTTGAAATATTTTCCACCTCCTTAAGGATTAGTAGATATTAACCTAATATGTAAACCTCAAGTCCCCTTTCCCTCTTTATATGAGCATACTTGCTTATATTAAGGAATTCTTCAATAATTTTTATTGATGCCCTCATGCAAAAATGATAACTCTATGATTTTTCTAGATAATTAGATATAGTCTACATGTTTTTGCTCAAAAATTAAAATTAAAATAAAATTAATCAATCCCATTATTAACAACATACTCAAATAAGAAAATTAACATTAATAATAGTAGCATAACCTACCACGTCAATTGACATTTTCAATTAATCTAAAATTAACCTATTAAAATTTACTTTCTCACTACCTTTTTCCTTAATCATCAATATATGAGTTTTTCAAAATCATGAGTTATAACCTACTCTTTTTCTTTAACAATCAATATGTATATTTTCAAAATCATTAGATCTGCCCTACATCTTTAAAAATAAAAATATTAAAATTACAAAAATAAATTAAAATTAACCCAAATATTAATAATATTAATAACATGCTCAAATAGAAAAAAATTAACCTCAATAATATCACCCTAACCTACCATGGAAATTGACATTTTCAGATTAGCGTATTAAAATTTACTTTCCTGCTCTTTCCCACTATTTTTTTCCTTTGGTTCTCACTTTGGATTCTGCTGCAATTGACATTTTTGGACATTTTCGATTAGCCTATTGAAATTTACATTCACGTTCCTTTGGTTCTCACGTTTGGGAATTTTGGGAGAGAGTTTGTTCCCCTTTGGATTTAGCTACAAGAGGAGTTTCGATGCTCTTAGATTCTGCTGGATTCCACTGCAACATTCAGGAGGAAGTGATACATTGGATTCCGCTGCCAAATTCAGGAGGAAGGGATTCCGCTGCAAATTTTAGGAGGAAGGTGTGGATTGATCGTGAGAAGGATAGTGAGGAAACCTCGAAAACGAAGGTGAGAAGGGTGATGCTAACAACAATGGGAAGTCCTGTGAATTCAAAATAACGAGGAAGAAGGCGATTTCAAGGAAGAGTGGTTTTTTTCATAATATAATAGATTGATCTGATGAACCTACAAACATTTAAGCAAGGAATGGACGAAATCAGAATTCCAAAAGCCAAATGAGGAGTGATGAATTGACCCAAAATACTGGATATTGCGAGTATTATCACTCGGGCCACCTTTGGGACTATTAAAATGTTAAAATTTAGAGCAGCTATCATGCATGATGTTCTTGATGCAATTCCAGGTGATTTTAATTTTTTCCTTTTGTGATAATTGATAGGAAGGGAGGAACATCTTCTTTGAATGATAGAACCTTCAAGATTATTATTTCTAGTCTCAAACTGACATTAAAGAATAAAACAAGACTATAATTTTCCTTGTTTATAGATCGACCCATTGAATCTGGATGGTGTTGATAATTTGTTTAGCTTATCCTAATAGTAATATGGCATCCCCATCCCCAAACATTAGTTGAGTGGCAGAATCAAAATCTAAAGAGATCAAATATTGAAATGGCTCAGGTGAGACTTCATTCTCTTGCTTCTTTGATAAGCTTTCTCAAAGCATCTACTAGAATGATAAGAAAGTGGGGACAAAAGGCAACCATGTCTTGATCCTCTTAGCACTCTGTCAAAATTGGAATGTTCCTCATTAACCAGAAGTACACAAGAAGAAATTGAGATGCATTGAAAATTCCAATTCACCATACTCATTGAATCCAAAAGCCTCAATGATTTTGGTGAGAAAGTCTCAATTAGCCTTACCATATACTAGAATCGAGGAAAATTCATAATATATTTATGCTGAACGGTTCTCTAGTTGTTTTGGTTGGAGAATGAATATTTATGGCATATTTCCATAAAGTCAACGTAGTTGAATCATCATATCTGATAAGCTATTTTCCTTTCTAAGGTTATTTTTCCTACCACATTTTATCCATTTGTTTCTCAAAATGTACAAAACTCAACTCTAAGTTTTATTATCACTGTGCATACCACTTTCAAACACACTTGTATATCCACAACATGAAAATTATTTAATCCTCAAAATTTGCAGAGGTTTCCTTCTAACTTCATTGGATGTCCATGGCATGATGGTGAGGACTCCATAACTCCTCTACTTTTCATATCACTTCAAACTGATATTGAATGAAGGTATTCTAGAGGCTTATACCTCTAATATATGTCTTGGTTACCTTGCCATTAATGAATTCCATCTACCCAATTTTTGTCTATCACCAATCCCAGACTTCTCCCTACATGAGCAATACCTACATCGCAGTGGATTTATCTCCCTTATTATTAATCTCATATTTGTACGGGAGTTGTTTCACATTCCTAGAAATTCCATTATTAAGGAGGTGAGGGGGTACTTAAGGCCCTTCACTTCCTTAATCACATTTTCAATATTAATAAGCTCAAGGTGTGATTCTCTTATAATGGCTTGGTTGGCTAGCCAATCCACCAGATTATTATGTGACTCCCTTGTGTGTGAGAACTTGGAACTTAGAAGCAAACCTCTATTCATTGTAAAGCCCTCAGAATCCAGTATATGTTGCCATCAGTGAACCAGTTATTGATGTTGGTTGTCTTCTTCAATATGTTAATTATAAATTCATAGTTTGTCTTATTTTTCAATGCTTTGGAATCCTTAATATTTGATTACGTTTATCCCCTCAACTGAGGAGGCTTCTACCTCTGCTAAGGCTCCTTATTTCTTTGTTTGACTTCCCATAAAAAAATTTCTCTGTAACAAAACATCTCACCCTCCAACATGTACAAAAGGGTAAGATATTTTTCAGGGCTCATGAATGTTCAATAAGAAGGCTTGAAGCCATTGAAACAGTACACTTGATATAATCTCATCATATCACTTGCGGGAATTGAACCTAGGTGGGGAGGATAACAATCATTCCTCCTAACCACCTGAAATAAACCCAATTGACATTTGAATTCCTATAATATGAAGTTTGTAATACATTTCTATATTTTCCCAATAACCTTTGATTTCTTTGTGGTGCTGGTCATTTTCAAATTAGTTCCTGATCTCATTGTTTCAAAGGGGCAATAGTTCTAAACATTTCAGTCCATGATGCCCATACCTCTTTTGAAAAAGAACACTATGTGAGGATGTAATAATAGATTTCTTAATCTCTTTAACATCTATTAGAACTGGTTGGCCACTATACACTTCTTGTCTTCCAATTTTCTTGTGTAATCATTTCTCCCTTTCACTTCTATCCACTGAAATGCTGCACCTTTGGGCCATATTCCTGGGTACCATATTTTATTCTAGGCGTTAATCTAAGAATATTTTTCTTTTCTAATAGAACCATGCCTTATCCTTCTTTAAGTGAGTAGGATCCTCTTGTTGTGGGATTTCAACACAAGACTTATTATTTTCTTTGGAATTTATTGAATCTAAATCATAGAACCTCCTTGATTTCCTTTGCCTCATCAGTTGAGAGTCAAGACATTTGTTGTTCATGTTAAAGGATATTTCCATTTGATTTTAGTTATAGACCCCAAATATTTCATTGGGACTGATCCAATAACCCTTTGTTTTGGTTCACTCAAAATTGATCATAACCTTTCTGATTCTCTCCAAAGTTTGGATGCTTCTGAGAGACTGGTGTGCAACCCATGCATACTCCCAAAAGTCTTCCTTTTCTCCATGTTGGACATCTTAGGAAATCCAACTATCTGTTAAATTTTTTTGGATCATATAATTCCTTATGCTTAATAATTTAGGAACATCATCATATCAAGACTCCCACAAGGTAGACAAGTTCCCTATTCCCCATGTATCATTTTTCCTTAAAATTTTGACACATGATTTTTTTTTGTCAGAGTTAAAGCACCAATATAATCTTAAACATCGATCTTGTTTTATTGGTCTTCTTACCCCTGCTTATCATTCCAATTTAGAAACAATTATTTGTTTCAGACCTATTAAGTGCCACTTTTTCTGCTTTAGTGCCTCCTGTCATGAGAAAGTTTTATTAACTTTATCCCTCTCCAACAGAACTGATCTTGGGGTCAACATATTGGAATTTTAGAAGATGGACATAGTTGATAACTATTAGATAAGGTTAATCTGTTTGCCAGAAAGAAGCACATGATATTTATTTACTAGTCTTCTTATCCCTACTTCTCATTCTAATTTCGGCATAATTGTTTGTTTCCAACCTATCATATGGTGTTTTTTCTCCTTTGATGCCTCTTTTCATGAGAAATTTTTATTAACTTTATCCCTCTCCAAGAGAACTGATCTTAGGGTCAACAAATTGGAATTTTAGAAGATGGGGATAGTTGATAAGTTAAATATTGGATAAAATATGAAGGGCGATACAACAAGTGTAAAAACCACATGGTATTATGAAATAACTCTTCAACAACCATCCAACTTCCAATATGAATAAAAAAGGTCCCCCCCCCTATGGATTAATTTCCTATTTTACCCACTACTCCATATGATTCTTTTGTTGAGGAACAAGATACTTTAATCATTCTCAGATTGCAGTTCCTAATCTTACTTCTATTTGGAGGTCAAAGGAAACTTTCATTAGATTTTAGAGGCGATGATGCTCATTCCTAGGGATTTTTTATTGCAAGACTCAAGTCTATCCATGTGAAATTGACTAAGAAGATAGACGAGCTCATATGGTTAAAGAACCCTTCTGTGGTTTATACTCCAAAAGATAGATATATTGTTATTAGTTTAGATGGGGAGAAGAGGAATCGCGTGTGGTGGAGGAGAGTTTGGATATTTAAATATCTCTCAAAGGCTTGATTTTTATGTGGTTTGTGTTGGGCCACTACATTTTGATTCTTATTACCATTTCTTAACATATATTTCATCCATTCCTACCATTCTTTTATCACATTATTTATCATAATTTATCATTTAATCCCATTTTATAATTATTTATGCTCTTATGGATAAGTAGTATTTATTCTCCTTTATTTTTCATAAATTGAATATTATTATGAATTATTTTGTAAATTTTGGTTTATTTAATGATTTTTTTATAACTCATGATTTTAACCTCCAAGATATCTTTCATATTTAAAATAAAATCTTCAGTTGATAATTAAATATTCCAACTCAGAAATTCATTGGAATACCAAGTGACAGTCTTTCATTGGACATTTCGGGCAAGAAAAGAAGATTATTTAAAATCCGAGACATGGGTTTTGTGCAAAACAGACCAAATTAGTTTCTTTATGAGCAATTTTCCGAAATTCGGTCTTCATTGGCAGAACACAAGGTTCTTCGAAGGACATATTTGAATATTTTATGTTGTGGCCATTTTCCAAATTTCCTCAATTGCAATAATTAGATTCAACTTGTTATAGTTGAATCATGATGGAAAGATCTCTTAGATTTTGTAATCAGTTAGTTGGAAATTTCCCTTTTGTATCTTGTATATTTAAAGGACACAAGTCAGAGAGAGAGGGAGAGGAGATCATCATCTTGACTCTGTAACTTTGAATCATCAAAATACAGAAATATTGTGTTGTTATTGCGTGCATTATCTAATTTAGTTTTTGTTAAGTTCTTTACCTTCCTAC
This sequence comes from Pinus albicaulis, assembly GCA_034641835.2. Taxonomy (NCBI): domain Eukaryota; kingdom Viridiplantae; phylum Streptophyta; class Pinopsida; order Pinales; family Pinaceae; genus Pinus; species Pinus albicaulis. The sequence continues at coordinate 316,356,926 of CM076578.1, forward strand.
GCCCTGCTAGGGAGCAAGGGCCCTCCTCTTTAGGAGGGACTACAGTGGTTAAGGTATATTTGTATATATCTATTTCTTATTTTGTTTATGTTTTAGTAGAGGTGTTGTTGTTTCTGTTTCAACTGTGAATAGATCTACTTCAATTCCAATGTTTTATATGATGTTACACATATGAGATCAGAGATACCAGCTCGGTAATTGTTGTGTGGCATGCTAAGACAAATTAATTGAGGTGTGATTACAGTCTTGTAGATCATTTTATTTCTGCATGAGTCATTTATTTCCAGCATTTACTTCAACAACGATTTCCTTTATTTGGATTTGCTTCTAGTTGGGTGTATCGACACAGACAATGCAACTTTCATTGAAATAAAAGACGTCCCTAGATTGATAATTTATGTGTAATTTTTAGTCATTCAATAGTGATTAATACATCCAAAATTTCTAGCATCATTGTTGGGGATGACAGTGATGATCCAATCAATCATAGTTGTTTCTTAGAGGTGCAATTTCCATGTGTTTTTACATTATCTCCAGCGACACAATTGTCAGAAAGTAAGACGAGAAGTAAGAACCTGCGCAATTGTCTAACAAACTAGAGCGGGCTCACCAATGTCTTGCTGGGATGCTTAGGAGTGTGAATTTCTGGGAATTTTGTTGTTGTAGAGTGCCTTGAGTGACACAATTTTTGGGTAGTAAGATGAGAGGTAAGAACCTGAGCAATTCTCTAACAAACTTGAGCGGGCTCACATATGTCTTGCGTGGACACTTACGAGAGTGAAATTTTGGGCGTTTTGTTTTTTTAGAGTGTTTCGAGTGGCACAATTTCCGGGTAGTAAGATGAGAGGTAAGAACTTGCGCAACGCTCTAACAGACTTGAGCAGGCTCACTAATGTCTTACTCAGACACTATGAAGTTTGAATTTTTGGGTGTTTTCTTTAGGGCGTCTTTAGTTATATTGTCGCTAAGCTGTAAGACGAGAGGTAAGAACTTGTGCATCGCTCTAATGAACTTGAGTGGGCTCACCGCTATATAAACTGAAGTACTTATAGGATGAATTGATACACATAGGGTCCATGTGTGCCAGTAGGATGATAGAACAATCCAAAAACACTGCCCACCCTAAAAAGCCCCCAAAATTCATGGGATGAGGTCAAGGAACAAAGCATCAACACAATCTGGAATCCATTCAAAGAACTTCACTATATAGCAACTATGGAAAATCAATATTATATTGAATAATGGTTTAACCTTGTTGTTTGCTCGCAACATCACTCCATACTTCAGTAATTCTTGGCACCATCCTTAACACAGAAGTTCGTCTCTCATACCCTAGTACTCATTAGCATATATCTTTCAATTATGGGTATGTGCATACTTGATGCCCTATTTCGAAAATTGATTCATTGGAGGTAGTACTACATGTAAGTCTATTTTATTTTTCAAGGTAGAATAGTGTAGTGTAGAAGATAGAATAAATGAAGACATAAATAAATAAATTTCCTTATATGTAAAAATAGTTGTTTTTGTTGCAACATGCTGTGAAATTTGACATAGGTGACCAATATTTAAATTTATTTATGTATGTAGATGTGTTATATTGAAAAATAAAATTTATACAAACACCCATATTTATTTTGATCACCTTCTTCGAAAAATTCCTTCATTATTATATCTTATGGCTTGCGGGCTTGATGAAAATTCTAGAAAAATAATTTGGAAAGTCATGTTTTGAGGAACCCAATGGGCCTATTTTCAAGACCTATTTCTATCCTACATAGCCCTTTCTGTCTAATTTATAGCCCATTTTGAATCACTCTATTTGGATTTCAAACGAAAAAGTTATGCCCAAAAAAATGAAAGGATGTCTAGTGGGTAGTTGAGGAACAGAGTAGGACAATCTGTTTTTGGAGGGCTAAATGACTAGATTTTAGAAACTTGTTTCTATGAGATATTTCCCTATGAATATAGTTTACAATGCAACTTGAATCACTTTTTTTTGATATATTATGAGAAATTTATGAGCATGATACTGATTATTTATCGTAAATCAACACTCTTGAAACTCTGTTTTCCGGGTTGTTCACTAGCATATTATTCTTTCCTTAAAAACCTTAAAACCTATTACTGTTGGAGATAGCCACACGAATATAATTAAATATCCAATTTGAATCAATTCAATCCATCATCAAATCAAAAATTTGTGCTTAAAAAATCAATTGTTGGTCTGAGCAGGAAAATTGAAGATGACTCTATTATGCAGGTTGTTCTAAGCAAATTTAGCATACATTACATGAAATTTTTAAAGCATGTTTCTATTGTAGACATATTATTGAATTCAATTTCTTTTGTCTTTTCAATCACTCAAATCAGACGAAAAACAAAGAAGTTATGATAGGAACACTGATGGTTAGTATGGTTCGCCACCACTCCCCCATAGGTAATTAATTTTTCTTTGTTTATCTTTCCACGGATTTGTTTTATGAAGTAACTTGTTAGAAAATTATATATTATGGAGCAATGAAACACATAAAATATGTGAAAAATACAAGCACACAAAACACATAAAACCAGAGGGACACAGATATACGTGGTTCACCTAGTTTGGGCTACGTCCACCCCAAACAACTAGTCCTTCCTTTCTATTATCTAGCAAAAATTGAAGAGACAAAACCTACAGTAGATCTGCTATAATATCCTTTGTTCTCTCTCACAGTCTCCCTATTTGTTTCTCATTCTAAGAATAGACACGTAATACACAGCCGCAATACAATACCCTCATATATACAAGGGGGTTTCCTTCTAGGGCAAAAAACCATAAACTAAACATAACTTCTACCATCAAATCATATGCCTATGAATGGCCCAGATTGAATAGAAATTACTATACTTTTACATATTTTTTTAGCTTCGGGGGCGCTGCCCCTGAAACCCCCCGCCAGGGGGGGGGGGGCTCCGAAAAAGCTCTACTGGCCCCCCCTGGACCCCCCACGGCAGCAATTAATTTACAGGTGGTGTTGCCTCCCAATTTAAGGTACAGGGGTCCAAAACTGTGATACAAAGTAAACAAGATAATCAGGCTCCGCACCCAACATAACTACTTGTTACTATTTTTTCATATGTCTTGAATTAGGAGAGCCTACGAATCTCTCTTCTTCCATGATTTTATGTTTTATTGCAGGTAGATGCTCGTTTTTTGCACATCCCAAGAGAATAAATGAGGTAAATTTATGAACAAGTCATTTTTGAAGACAATGATAATAAAATGAGAACATTTTCAAAGATGTTTCCTCACATGGAGAAAACAACATGAACACTTTTCATCACTTAACAAATTTATAACATGAGAAATGAGGAATTGATTTCCATTTGAAGATTCAAGTCATTTCTGAAAAATAATTTTTCCATTCATTCACCATTCACGAACAACATTGCTGCAACAAAAATCATAGCCATTGTAACTTAAGTTATTTATTTATTTATTGGTTTCCAATAAAGAGTCATTTATTTTCTGATTTATCTTATGTTTTTGTGCTTCAGGTAATGTTCAATTCAAGGTCACTTTTTTGTTTTGTTTAAGTTTCATGATGTTATTACTCTAGAAATTTTTTTTAAGTGTTGAATGTTGTTACACCGTAAGTTTTGTTACTCCATTACTGCTGTGACTCTGTCACTACTATTACACCGTCAGTGTTGTTACTCTGTCACTGCTGTTACACTGTCAGTATTGTTACTCCATTATTGATGTGACTCTGTCACTGTTGTTACATTGATAGTGTTGTTACTCCATTACTATTGTGACTCTTTCACTGTTGTTACACCATCACTACTGTTACACCATTAGTGTTACTACATCATCAGTGTTGTTACACTATCAGTGCTATTACATCATCACTGCAGTTACACTGTCAATGTTGTTACTCCATCATTGTGGTTACTCCATCACTATTGTTACTCCTCCGATGTTGTTACCCTGAAAATTTTTCTAGTATCTGATGTTGTTACTCTAGGAAATTTTCTAAGTTTCTGATGTTGTTGCTCCTCTAGTGATGTTACTCCATGTTTATATTTTTCTATGTACTTGGTGTTGCTACTCCCCTAGTATTGTTACTCTGCCAAGGTAAGTTGCCAGGTACGTCCTTGACAGACTCCGTGGATTTCATTGGTATTTTACTTATGACATGACCAAATATGACTAATGACAGGCATACTTTAGTTTGGGGGAGGTCTCCTATTTAGTAATAAGGACGATTATTATGGTAAGTCATGTTAGGAATGATTCACTCTTAATTCCTCATTATTTTGTAAAGTGAATAATCCTCCTTCATGTCACCTTCCTAACATCGTTCTTTTTCCCCTTCCACTGTTATTACCTAAGTCATGGTTGTTGTTACCATAACACAACTATTATTGTTGGCCAATTTTCATGTTGAATTCAACATATGAAGGTCTTTCTGATTTGTTTTTCTCTTTGGTGAATGGGAAATACTTATAATGGTCTTGACCCTCTTTGACATAATGATTGGGTAGTCTATTTATCTTTGTTTATCTATTAACATAATATTGTTTTTAAGGAACAATTATGCAAAGATGATTTCATCAAGCTAATTTTCAACTTTCCTAATGGTTCAAGTCCCTGATCTTGTAAAATTTATGACGATGACCACAAAATTGTATTTAAATATTTCCGCCATTATCTAATGAACTTTTCTTCAACCCTAATCTAAGCAAGGAAAAATATATTTATCAACAATCATTTGAATGTTATTATTTGTTAAGAAGCAAAAAAATCAAAGTTGAAAATAGTTACTATACAACTTTTTATTCCATCCCTAGCTCTTAAGGAGCTGACCTACCACCCCATATATTAAGTAATATTTTATTGATAAAAATAACTATAGTTGAATTATAAACATAAATAGTCAAGTAGAGGATAGGAGGTCTCATCACAAGTTGAATTTTTCACTTTTGTTAGCTCCCGTGAATGGTATTGTTATTAATTGGTTACCACGTCAAAACAATGATCTTCAGTTGATATCTAAGTAAATTGAAAGGCTTTTTGTAACTATGTACTTATTTATAATAGATAGGACACTAAAATATCAATGGGTTAAAAAGGCATCCCTATCGAGGCTATGGACGCCTGCTAGTAGCTATGGCTATGCCTATGGTATAGAAGTTAATTCAATACTATAATCTACTTGGTTACCTTGTTTTCTCAAAGCCGATTTCCGATAAAACTGACTATTTCATATACAAGGTTTTCGAGAACTCATGGTTCATGGGGTAATATTTAATCAGTTCTTAGATGGTGGTGGTAATGGTTTATATCTATTATTGAGTTATAAATATTTACTTTACATGTTAAGGATGAAACTTTTAGTATATTTGATAGCTAAAATTTTTTATCATCTAATCCATCATTCCTTTATTCTACAAGTATCATATATTTAACCAAAGGTAGTTGCTTTGCCTAATCAGTCACCAATAAAGAGGCCTATTTTTTTTTTTAATCCCAGGTGATTGGACAGACCTTGAAAAGCAAAGAATGAGATAATTAATTCTCATAATTTCTGTGCACATAACAACCAAAGCTTATGGGTACAGGGAATGCATATTTTTCATTCTTATCCATTATTATCCCATGCCATTCACAGCATTATTATGTCACTTTTATATGTAATGAGGTAATTTAGGTAATAAATTATTGATTAAGGATACTCATGAGATGTTTTATAGATGACGGGGAAACTAATCAGTTTGGTGGAAGGAAATACTACTAAACTTTCTAATTATTTTTTTCAGCTTGCATGGCTTCAACCTTCCGCATCACTTTCAACATCAGTTCAGCCTACATCAGCTTCAACAAATGTAAATCCATAAATTTCATTCCAAATTTATGGAAGTAAAACTTGAGGTAAAATATCATAAGTTTTTTATTTATTAAAACTTTAGGAGAATGTCATGAAAAAAAATTGAGCATTATTCACTCATATTTTTGAACCATTATTTCCCCTTCTTTACCACTTCCCATTTTTTAGAGACACAAAATCTTTCTGTTTGGTGGAGTGTTACTTTCATTATCATGAACATGGCATTAATATTCTTTACCATTCATCAATCTCCTTATTCATTCTCAAAATCTCCTGTATTCCATGTTGTTATAAACCAAACAAATATTTCAGCCATGATTGTAGCAACCACCTCAATTTGTTTTCTAATGTAGCATGAGGGCATGCTAATTCTCCAGTTTGGGGGAAGGGTTGCTATGCATGATGAATTATTTTTCATTTCTTCCTCATTTCAGGTATACAATCCTAAAACTGATTTTTGTATATCCTTAAAACTATTAATTGGATTCTTGTGATTTTTGGACAACAAAGAGGTATCATTAAACCCATAAATTTTCAAGCTAAACCAATTTGTAAAATCCAAAAATAAAATTAAAAAAATCATGCATTATCACCTACAACCATTTTTCTGACATATTGAAATCCGTTCATTTCTTTGATTTGATTTTCGGATTAGATTTGCTTACAAAATTTTAGCAAAATCTGATTTGTAATGAAGTATATTTTTAGTTGTATCATACTTTGTTGCAACTTCATATACCCATGGTTGAAAGTAAATATGAAAATTGTATTAAGGAAAAATTTTGGGAAAAAAAGCCTTCTCTTCCATCAATATCATGCTCTGGGGTGACATTTTGATTATTGTACTACAACATGGTTAATACAAAGGCATTGGGTTGCATGGGGACATGCAACATATTCAGTCTGGGCGAGATGTTGGGCCACTAAATTGTCATTCTTATTACCATTTATTAACATATATTTCATCCATTCCTACCATTATTTTATCACATTATTTATGATAATTTATCATTTAATCCAATTTTATAATTATTTATGTTCTTATGGATAAGTAATATTTATTCTTATTTACTTTTAATAAATTGAATATTACTATGAATTATTTTGTAAATTATGTATTATTTAATGAATTTTTTATAACTCACAATTTTAGCCTCCAAGATCTCTTTCAGATTGCAAATCTGATCTTGAGTTCATAATTAAATATTCCAACTCAAAAATTCGCAAGAATTACAAGTGAGAGTGTTTTTGTTGTACATTTCAGGCAAACGAAGAAGAATATTGAAAATCCGAGACATGGGTTTTGTGTAGAACGAACCAAATTAGTTTATTATGAGAATTTTTCCAAACTTTGGTCTTCATTGGGAGAAACACAAGGTTCTTCGAAGGACATATTCATATATTTTATGTTTTGGTTGTTTTCCAAATTTCCTGAATTGCAATAATCAGATTTGACTTGTTACAACTGAATCATGGTGGAAAGATATCTTAGATTTTGTAATCAATTGGCTGGAAATTTCCCTTTCGTATCTTGTATATTTAAAGGACACAAATCAGAGAGAGAGGGAGAGGAGATCATCATCTTGACTCTGTGACTTTCAATCATCATAATACAGAAATATTGTGTTGTTGTTACATGCATTATCTGATTTAGTTTTCGTTAAGTTATCTCTCTTCCCGCACAATGCTAGGGTTGAAGGGCCCTCCTCTTTAGTAGGGATTGTAGTTGTTAAGGTAGATGTGTATATATCTATTTATTATTTTGTTTATGATTCAGTAGAAGTGTTGTTGCTCTTGTTTTAGCTATGAATAGATCTACTTTAATTCCAATGTTTTATATGTTGTTACACATATGAGATCAGAGATACCAGCTCGGTAATTTTTTTGTGGCATGCTAGGAAAGATTAATTGAGATGTGATTACAATCTTATAGATCATTTTATTTCTACATGAGTGATTTCCTTCCAACATTTACTTCAGCAATGATTTCCTTTATTTGGATTTTCTTCTGGTTGGGTGTATTGACACAGGCAGTGCAGATATCATTGCAATAAAATATGTCCCTAGATTGATAGTTTATGTGTACTATTTAGTCATTCAATAGTGATTAATACAGCCCAAAATTTTGGCACCGTTGCCGGGGATGGTAGTGATGATCCAATCAATCATAGTTGTTTCTTAGAGGTGTAATTTCCATGTATTTTTAGAGTGTCTCCAGCGACACAATTGTCGAGTAGTAAGACGAGAGGTACGAACCTACGCAACGCTCTAACAAGCTTGAGCGGGCTCACCAATGTGTTGCTGGGACAATTAGGAGTGTGAATTTCTGGGCATTTTGTTTTCTTAGAGTGTCTCAACTGACACAATTGTTGGGTAGTAAGATGAGAGGTAAGAACCTGCGCAATGCTCTAACGAACTTGAGTGGGCTCACCAATGTCTTCCTGGTACACTTAGGATAGTGAATTTTTGGGAATTTTCTTTTTGTAGAGTGTCTCCAATGACACAATTGCCGAGTAGTAAGATGAGATGTAAGAACCTGCACAACGCTTTAACGAACTTGAGTGGGCTCACCAATGTCTTGTTGGGACACTTAGAAGTTTGAATTTTTGGGTGTTTTCCTTAGGGTGTCTTCAGTTATAGAGTCGTTGGTCGGTAAGATGAGAGGTAAGAACTCGCGCATCACTCTAACAAACTTGATCGGGCTCACTGTTGTAGAAACTGAAGCACTTGTAGGATGAATTAATACACATAGGGCCCATGTGTGCCACTAGGATGATATAACAATCCACAAACACCCCACTCCAAAAATCCCCCAAAATTCATGGGATGATGTAAAGGAACAAAGAATCAACACAATTTGGAATCCAGTCAAAGAGCTTCACTATATAACAACTATGGGAAATCAAGATTATATTGAATATTGGCTTCACTCTTCTGTTTGCTCGCAAAATCACTCCATACTTCAACAGGGAATTTGGTCTCTCATACCCTAGTAATTATTAGCATACATCTTTCAATTATGGATATGTGCATACTTGAAGCCCTATTTCGAAAATGGCTTCATTGGAGGTACTCCTACATGTAAGTATATTTTATTTTTCAATCTAGAATAGAGTACTGTAGAAAATAGAATAAATGAAGATATAAATAAATAAATATCTTTATATGTAAAATAGTTGTTTTTGTTACAACATGATCTGAAATTTGAAATAGGTGATCAATATTTGAATTTATTTATGTATGTATATATTGGAAAATCAAATTTCTAAAAACAACCATATTCATTTTGATCACCTTCTTGGAAAAATTCATTGATTATCATATCTTATGGCTTGCAGGCTTGATGAAAATTCTGTGAAAACAATCAGGATAGTCATGTTTTTAAGGACCAAATGGGCATATTTTTAAGACCTGTTTATATCCTACATAGCCCTTTATGTCTAATTTCTAACCCGGTTTGAATAACTTGATTTTAATTTGAAATGAAAAAATTATGACCAAAACAATAACATGATGTCTAGTAGGCAGCTAAGGAATAGAGTTGGGACAATCTATTTTTGGAGGCCTAAATGAATAGATTTTAGAAAATTGTTTCTATGAGATATTCCCCTATGAATATAGTTTACAATGCAACTTGAATTGCTTTTTTCGATATTTTATGAGAAATTTATGACCAGAATACTGACTGTTTATCTGATTCGAATGGAAAATGACATCCACCCATGGTATTCATCCACCCATGTTATCCATTCACCCGTGGAATTTACCCATGGTATTGTAAATGGCATCGACCCATGGTATTCATCCACCCATTGTATTTATTCACCCATGGTATTGTAAGTGAGGCATGTTATTTATAACCTTTTTTTGAGTTACAATACCATGGTTAGATACCATAGGTGGATACCATGGGTTAACACCATGGGTCAATACCACTTACAATACCATGGGTAAATTCCATGTGTGGATGAATACCATGGGCAGATACATACCATGGGTGAATGAATATCATGGATAGATGTCACTTACAATACCATGGGCGAATAAATACAATGGGTGAATGAATTCGATGGGTTGATGCCATTTACAATACCATGGAAAAAATCCATGGGTGGATGGATAACATGGGTGGAAAAATACCATGGGTGGATGTCATTTTCCATTCAGATCATTATAATAAATCAACACTCTTGAAACTCTGTTTTCCTGGCTGTTCACTAGCATATTTGACCTGTCAATTCTTCTTTCCTTAAAATCCTCTTACTATTGGAGATAGATACATAATATAATTAAATCTCTAATTCAAATCAGTTCAATCCATCATCAAATGAAAAATTTATGCTTAAAAAATAAATTGTTGATCTGCGCGGGAAAATAGCAAATGACTCTGTTATCCAGGTTGTTCTAAGAAAATTTAGCATACCATTACATGGAATTTTTAAAACATGTTTCTATTGGAGACATATCATTGAATTCACTTTCATTTGGCCTTGGAATCACTCAAATTGGACAAAAAACAAATAATTTATGATTGAAACGTTGTTGGTTAGTATGGTTGGCCACCACTCCCCCGTAGGTAATTAATTTTTCTTTGTTTATGTTTCTGTGGATTTTTTTTCAGAGTAACAAGTTGTTATTTTTTTTATATGTATTGAATTTGGAGAGCCCATGGATATCTCTTCTTCCATGATTTTATGTTTTATTGCAGGTAGATGCTCGTTTTTTGCAGGTCCCAGGAGAATAAATGAGGTCAATTTATTAACAAGTGATTTTTGAAGACAATAATAATGAAATGAGAACATTTTCCAAGACGTTTCCTCACACAGAGAAAAAAAAATGAATACTTTTCATCACTTAACGGATTTATAACACGAGAAATTAGTAATTGATTTCCATTTGAAGATGCAAGTCATTTTTGAAAAAGCATTTTTCCATTCATTCACATTCACAAACAACATTGATGCAACAAAAATCATAACGATTTTAACATAGGTTGTTTATTTATTTATTGGTTTTCAATAAAGAGTCATTTATTTTCTGATTTATCTTATGTTTTTATGCTTCAGGTATTGTTCACTTCACGATCACATTTTGTTTTGTTCTCAAAATAAAAGAAGCGAGTTCTTAAATTTCATGATGTTGTTACTCTGTCACTATTGTTACACCGTTATTGTTGTTACTCCATTACTGATGTGACTTTGTCACTGTTCTTACATCGTCAGTGCTATTACTCATTTACTATTATGGCTCTGTCACTATTGTTACACTGTTAGTGTTGTTACACTGTCAATGATGTTACACTATCACTGCTGTTACACTATCAGTGTTATTACACTGTCAGTGTTGCTACTCCATCACTTTTGTTACTCCATCACTATTGTTACTCTGAAAAATTTTCTAGTATCCGGTGTTGTTACTCTAGGAAATTTTCCAAGTGTCTAATTTTGTTACTCCTTTGGTGATATTACTCCATGGTGATATTTTTCTAAGTACTTGGTGCTGCTACTCTGCTAGTGTTGTTACTCCACCAAGATAAGTTTCCAGGTACATCCTTGACAGACTCCATGGATTTCATTGGTATTTTACTTATGACATGACAAACTATGACTGATGACAGACACAAATTAGTTTTGTGGAGGTCTCGTATTTAGTAATAAGGATGATTATTATGGTAAGTCTTGTCGGGAATGATTCACTTTTAATTCCTCATTATTTTGTAAAGTGAGTAATCCTCCTTCATGTCACCTTCCTAACATCGTTCTTTTTTCCCTTCCCTTGTTATTACCTAATTTATGGTAGTTGTTACCATAACACAACTACTATTGTTGGCAAATTTTCACATTGAATTCAACATATGAAGGTCTTTCTGATTTTTTTATTATCTTTGGTGAATGTTTAATACTTTTAATGGTCTAGACACTATTTGACATAATGGTTTGGTAGTCAAATTATCTTTTTTTTTCTATTAACATAATCTTAATTTTAAGGAACATTTATGCAAAGATGATTTCATCAGGCTAGCTTTCAACTTTCATAATGGGTCAAGTCCCTGATCTTCTAAAATTTACGATGATGACCACAAAATTGTATTTAAAACTTTCTTCCATTTGCTAATGAATTTTTCTTCAACTCCAATATTAGGAAGGAAAAATATATTTATCAGTAGTTATTTGAAGGTTATTATTTTTTGAGAAGAAAAAAAATCAAAGTTGAAAATAGTTACTATACAATTTTTTATGCCATCCCTAGCTCTTAAGGAGCTGACCATGCCACCCCATCTATTAAGTAATATTTTATTAATTAAAAATAACCATAGTTGAATTCTAAAGATAAATAGTCAACTAGAGGATAGGAGGTCTCATCATGATTCGACCTACCATGATCATAGGTCCTAATAAAGTTACATTACCACTACTGGTCACCAAGCCACAGTAATGGTCATCGATCATAAAACTGAAGGACAAGAGGTCTCATCACAAGCCAAATTTTTCACTTTTGTTAGCTCCCGTGTATGGAAATGTTATTAACTGGTTACCATGCCATAACAATGATCTTCAGTTGACATCTAAGTAAATTGAAAGGATTTTTGTAACTATGTACTTATTTCTAATAGATGGGATACTAGCATCTCAATGGGTTAAAAAGGCATCCCTGTCGAGGCTATGGGCACCTGTTGGCAGCAATGGCTATGCCTATGTTATAGAAGTTAATTTAAAACTATAATCTTCTTGGTTACCTTGTTTTCTCAAAGCCAATTTCTGATAAAACTGATTGTTGCATATACAATGTTTTCCATAACTAATGGTTCACAGGGTAATATTTAATCGGTTCTTAGATGATTGTGGTTATGGTTTTTTTATCTATTATTGAGTTATAAATATTTACTTTACATGTCAGGGATGAAAATTTTAGGATATTTGATAGCTGACATTTTATATCATCTAATCTATCTAATCTAATACTTTCTTTGAAGGTGCCTAAGTTATTTATTCCAGATGATGTGTGAGTGTCACCTGTTAAACAACCTATAGTGAATCATTTTGAGTGTTATGTCAATAGAGCATGTCATATATTTTCTATAAACACTTTAAAGGTGCCAAAAAATTGTATTTTTTCAATATTGGCTATTTTAGGCTAAGGCCAACCTAGTCAGATTTCTTGGAGCTAGCACCCCACTACTATAAGTGTGAGTAAATAAATAGTAACCCTTATTTGCATGACACAGTAATTTGTCACAACACCCTTGCTATTAACATTCCATAATATTCTTGGGCTTTTGTGATGTCCTTAGTACTAGCTTTTTCACCATTGACTTAATTATCACTGGATTCTTAATTGCTCCTTTATTCTTGAATTGGACTGCTTTCTTTTGATACCTTTTTACCTTTGTCTTCAATAGGCCATGGAACTTCAATTTCATTTGAATTACCCCAAATATAGTCATCCTAAAATACCATAAGTGCCAAATCTCGTCAACACTTGGTCCTCTCTTACACTGCCCTCCAACAATCCATCAGACCAAGTCCACGCTGTAGTATCTGCTCCTACTTAGCACATCCCCACACCCAGGAGACCCTTCCACATGACTACCCATAGACTCCACAAATCTTCCCTTTACCCTAAAATAGAGGAGCTATTGCACAAATCTAGGCACCTCAATGTGTCCTTGCCTAGGACAAGATCAAACCAGCATACACGGGTCAATCTGCAACCCACGTTGCTGATGTCCTCTTGCCTTATGATTTAATGTACATTCTTCCACCTTGCCTACTTGGTAGGCCTCCCAAAAATCCACTTGGGCTCCTCCAAACAACTCTTGAGGCCTCCTACGAGCAACCCATAAACTTACCCAAGCAATGGTCAACAATTTGACCCAATGCACAACAATCATCTGCTGCAAGTATGCTGCTCATTCACTATGGAAAATGTCACTGTTTTAGGGTCTCTAACCACAAAGTCTTTCCCTCCTCTTTCAATTCCATAGGCTCATTATCAAACTGATCCAAAACTGCTCCTATCTAAGATCCAACACCTACAAACACTTCATCAAAGACACATACCTTGTTAACTGTTTCGCTGTTGCTCCATTGCTGCAATATAGGCCTGGTTAGGGCACATAAACCAGTCCCTAACAATCCTCTAATTTCTGCCCAGAATTTCCTTAGGGAGGTACAGACACCCTTCTATGAAAGGATATGACCCTCGTTAATGATGCTGGGTTGTTATAGCCTCGACCATCCATTCGATCTCCCTTCAAAGAGTCTGCCCACCTTCCTTTCACCGAGTCATAGCAACCCTCCCTTACTTCAGCCTTCAAGAACAACACTTTGGTCCTACACTCGGCTACTCAGACCCTTCTCCAGCTACTTGGTCACATTCCTATGGCCCTAAAATAGAATTTTTCCCACATTGGTATGCCCTCTTCTCACTATAGCCAGATCAGAGATATGTCTTTGCCCTTCAACGCTTATGTTTCTGTTGTGTTGCACAAGGATGGATGTTAAAATGAGGACCACACACCTCTTATTTATAGCCTTTAAATCCTCCATGAATATGCTTGAAGAGACCCATCTATTGACACCATTTTACACCAAGTCTACATGACTTGGCAGCCAATAATTACCTAGTCAACTTCAAAAATTCATTTCTCTCTAATAACAACTTGGATTTGAATGATTCTTGATGAGTTGGAATCATATCATCGAACGCTATCATTCTCATCCATCGCATGTCGATTTATCATCATGGTTTTGGCTCAAACACGATGGGTGAAAAACCCCCAAGCTTGTATCTCAAGCCAACAAGCTCGTTTGTGGTGCTTTGAACCCCAACCCTCAATCACCAGGGTTTGGAATACCTCCTAGCTACAAAAAAAATCAACAAAAAATGGATACAATCTCTAAGTTTCCGTAAATAAGAAAATATCTAATATCTGAGCACAAGTCGTAACAACTAGGAAACTAGCTCAAGAAAGAAATGGATAAGAACATGAATATTTAGGTAAAACTGAGTTGTAAAATCCTTGTAATGAAGGTAATGCATTTATTACCTTTTTGTTGTGGAAATGGAAAAATACACTGAGTAGTTTTATATCTATGAACATTAGAAGAGGGGGAAAAGTTGAAACATTTAGCTTGCCACTCATATAGTTGGATGAGTAAATGGCCAACTTTTATTTTAGATATATCTTTTTTTACAATCAGTATTTTTGTATGGAGCATTCCAACATGAATGATGTTTACTATTGAATTTTGTTTGTAAAGGATGCTAAGTCACCTTCCCCAATAATTGGTTAATCTCTTTTGTTGAGCAATCAGATGAATCTAACCTACGACTTTTGAGAATTTGGATTATCTAACAAGCTACTGTTGTGATGGCTTTATATCATATTTTTCAATTTTTCTTTATGTACTTTATGGATTACTAGGCTTAAGGCTTACACAGGAAGGTATGAGTCATTCAAGGATGTGCATATGACATCTTGGAGCTTAATTTCTCCCATTTTCACTATCTACTTTTACCATATGTTTCAAGCATATATATGGCTGATGATTTTCTTTAAATTTTTGTTGAATGATCAAATTCATTTAGAGAACAGTAGAACAGGAAAATTAAAAACTGATTAGTTGTCAAATCCAGTGAAAAATTAATATGATTTTAGTATGAATATTTTCATTGCTAGCCATAATTGTGCTATAATTTCTGCATAAGAACTGTGTTATAATGTAGAAATGTTCCAATATTTCAAGTGGACACTATGCCCATCATTAGGGGATCCAATTGAACCTTCTATACCCATCATTAGGGGATCTAATTGAATCTTCTACACCCATCATCATGGGATCTAAATGAAGCTTTAGTAGTAAGAGGCTTAGTAAATGGCTATAAAAAATCCATGGAATGGAAAGTTGGATAATTTACAAGTAAAAATGAAGTATGCTAGAATTTATAAAAAGATATTAGATAATGTAAGGTCTGCAATCAATTTTGTAGTCATTTCCAATCTCTAAGGGCTCCTAAGGTGGGTCTTCAAACTCAAAATACTGCTCAAATTTGGAATCCTGAAGATCACATTCCCTTTTCAAATAATGGCAATCTGAACTGTCTTCAGAAGCACCAATGATACCATCATATGTCCTGATTTTAATTTCATTGTGTAATATTCCAAAATTAGCATGCAGCTAATTGGAATATTGATTTTTGCTGATTTCACTTAGGAGATGAATAAATGTTGTGAAACCAGATCGAAAAATAGAAGAAAAGAGATACCAAGGCCTTAGAAATAAGCCACTTCGAGGGGGAAACCTCCCGTGCATTACATGAATGAACAATTCTTGGATGATACAAATGAAAAAACCTCCTTTCTATATATAGGAGTCCATGGGGCCGCAATGTAATCCTAGTGGGGCCACAATGTAATCCTAGCCAACCTAACAATAATAATGTAAGGGCACAATAATAACAATATGGGGGTTACAGGGTTACAACAATAAAAATAAGGGGGGCTACACTAACATAATAAGGGACTACAATATTAATATAGGGACTTAACATGCCCCTCTCTTTCAAACAAGTGTTGTCTTCAACACTTGATTATTTCTTCATCCCTCTGTATAAAATTGACATCCTCCCATGTGGAATCTTCTACAGGAAAGTTCTTCCACTTTCTGAGATACTCTGAAATTGATCGTACTTGTCGAGTTCTTGTTTTTGTGGCTACTTCAGAACTTGTTTCGATGTGATGTTGATCTTCCTATTGTTTCATTAGATTTTGCACCAAAGTTAGTTTATCCTTTGAGAGTTGGATAACTTGTTGTTGATGCTCAATGTGATCTTCCACTAATTTATCATCCATATTAGCTATATTTTTATCCTTCAAACCATCCAACTTAGCCTCCATTTCTTCTTTTAAACCATCTATGTCATCTTTAGTTTCTCTTCGTAAGATCAAAATTTTTTGCACTTGGTACCGTAATTTTGATATCTCATACTGCAATTCTTCCTCTTCTTGCGTCATAGTATACCTTTCTGAGGGCTTAATGAATATGGAATTATTTTTGGGATCCATTATGAAACCCAATATTGATAAAAATGCTTCAATATGCACATGGAATCACTTCAAACTACTTTTTCAAACAAGACTCATGGATTTTGAAAACAAATACACACCTTTTTCTTGCTTTTGAGGATCTCAATATTGAAACTGAATTATCTCTATGATTGCGGATCTTCAATATCTAAAATTCAGCCCTATAGTAGCCATCTGAAGCTTCTTTCAACTGCCACAGGTCTGACCTGATTTGGATTCTTCAAGACAAAGTTATGTCCAATCTCCCACAATGACCTAATTATAGACTAGTTCAGTGGAGCGAAATTGTACGACTTTCCACGTGTCACTGTTTGCTCCTTTGGCTCTGAAATTTATAGATAGAAAACTAGAGTTTCTGTACTTCTAGTAAATTTTTACAGAATTCCAATCTGATGCCCAGAGAGAGAGTTATGAAGATTTTCCCATGATCATCTCTTTGAGATGAAATTCGAGAGCCTGAAAAAGACTTAACTTCAACAGATCATATCTCCGACAATATTGTGAACCAAGCTCTGAAATTTTGTGAGGATGTTCCTCTGGATTTTGGCTTCACTCTATAAAATTTTTAGCTTCTGAACCTTCATAGAAAAAATTTATAGCAAACATTTCATGATGACCTTTTTAAGTGTAATTCAAGAGCCTACAAAAATCCCTAATTTCAACATATCATATCTCCGACAATATTGCGAACCAAGATCTGAAAGTTTGCGATGATGTTCCTTAGGATTTCAGATTCACACTACAAAAATGTTAGCTTCTGTACCTTCATATAAAAAATGTTATAGCGAAAATGCCACGATGACCTGTTTGGAGCAGAGAAACCTTAGAATCCAAAGCTCTGATACCAAATGTTGTGGAACCAACTCCAAAAATAGAAGAAAAGAGATATCAACACCTTATAAATAAGCCACTTCAAGGGGGAAACCTCCAATACATTACATGAATGAACAATTATTGGATTATACAACTGACAAGACCTCCTTTCTATATATAGGAGTCCATGGGGCCACAATGTAATCCTAGCCGGCCTAACAATAATAATGTAAGGGCCCAATAATAACAATATGGGGGTTACAGGGTTACAACAATAACAATAAGGGGGGGTACACTAACATAATAAGGGACTACAGTATTAATATAGGTACTTAACAATAAATGGGTAAGGATGCCCATACATTTCAGAAATAAGATTCATTTCACTAGTCTCAATCCCACTTCTTCACCCCTGTGAGCATCACCCGATGCAATGAGTGCTAAGTGGACTATTCAAAAATCATGAGAAATTAGTCAGTTATAACTACCTCTCATGGAAATGGTCATATATGAATGACTTACTTAACGCAGTTGAATCCCAAAAATGATATCTAATATAATGCACTGTGGAAACCCCTCATACTTAAAATACAAAGAGTAAATGGATCTCTACTTGAATGGTTCATGAGGCACAATAGTTGCTAAGGTTTTGCAAGTGGGGTAGCAAGCTAAGTGGGCTTGATTGTGGGGAAAACTCCATAGTTAAGTGCACTTGAGCCAGAGGAGTTCTGGGATGGGGGACCACCCGGGAAGTCCTGGCTACTGGGTGCAAGCCCCGGAAGTGATGATTGACGCTATGTGATTCATTTCAATAGTTTCAATCCCACTTCTTCATCCCTGTTAGAATGACCCGATGCAATGAGTGCTAAGTGGACTATTCAAAAATCATGAGAAATTAGTCAGTTACGACTACCTCTCATGGAAATGGTCATAGATGAATGACTTACTTAATGCAGTTTAATCCCAAAAATGATATCTAATATAATGCATTGCGGAAACCCCTCATACTTAAGAATAAAATCCCTGATAGTGTGAAAAGGGATCACCATAGGAGCTAGATTTCACACCATCATGTGTGAAAAGGGGTATTTGCATGTGGACAACGTCAAGTTTGACCAAGTCAACAACATAAATATGGGAGGAGTGGATCATCAATAAAAACAATCCAATATGAATGAGGATCAGTTTAGAAAACTATATGAGAGCTGGATTGAAGACCCTTAGGTGTGAAAAGATACAATGCATGAAGACCCTTTCAAGGTTGATCTAGTCAAGGTTGACTAAATCAAACAACAATGTCAAGAATGAGTGGCACTAATGAAGGTACAACACAGTTTTGGAGGGAGATTGATTGTGTGATGGTGGAAGCCATAATGAGTGGGCCCCAAGGTGAGAAGACTCACTTAGTTTATAAGGAAGAGGATGGAAGCCATTTGAGGTTAGCTTATGAATTATATTTTGATGTGTCTGCTTAGACTTTGCCCTCTTTAGTTGTTTAGCTAAGATTGCTGGTTTTGTTTAGCAGTAAGGTTTTCCTGTTTAGGAATTCCAGCTATTCCCTTTGAGTAGCTCTTGGGAGAGACCTAATCTATCATTCCATACATCTGGCATTGGTGCCAAGCTTCAGTCTTCAGTTTTAGTGCAGTTTATACAGGAGGTTGTGTTGAGTTGCAGGCTGTTGCAGTGCGGGGTTGAGAAACCCACTTTCTGAGTTGGTTTTACATAGAAGGAAGGATTCCTTCTATTGGGAGATCAGTTTGGAGGGTTCTTAGGCTGATTTCAGATCTTTGGTAGCATGCTAATATATTTCCATCACCTACAACATTATTCCAGTCAGGAATTGCATTATTTCTAGAGGGAAATTCCTGCAGTGGATCTTGTCGCTCTTTCTGGAAGTTTTCCTATGATTGGATGGTTGATCCTTCCATAGAAGAGCATCATATGCTTGCAAACAATTTCTGCTGGTACTCTACTGTATATAATTGTGTTAGCTTGCAATATTGGAGAGATGTACTTGAAACAAGCTTATTTATTAAATATTCTACTTCCAATACTTCAAATATTTGAATGGATTTATGTGCCATATCACCATGCAAGAAAAATATGATGCTTGCAAACACTTTCTATGAGGACAACATCTGCTCAGAGAATAATATTGAAGTTAAGACCCTTGCCAAGGCATCATACGAATCGACAACAAGCTAGCTGATAATTGATATATAGAAGGGAGAAAAACATTCTAGCTCCACCAAAAACCTACACTAGAAGTCATTCTCCACGTACCTGTGATGAGCTTCCTCCTTTCAGGTACCTTCTTGTCTTTCTAATTGAAAGAAGCTGAAAGTTATGAATTTGAAAAATAACTCTCTCATGAGAGTTATTAAGATGAATTTTACAAGCATGTCTGACCTAATTTATTTGGATTTAGCTAGCAACAATTTGTTTCGTAGTATTCCACCTAGCTTGTGGATCTGCAAAAATATCCATTCTGTGACCCTACAAAGAAACAAATTAAGCAGTGAAATTCCTCATGGTGTGACATCCCTTCAGGTTCTCTCATTTTGTCTGTACAATGTCCCTTTTCTCCATGCCTCAACAATATTCAAAGAAGAGATATGTCAAAGTTTGCATGCTTATAAGTTGTCATCTCAGCTAGTCCAAAATACATTATAAGGATATTCAACATATAGTGATTATAGCTATTGCACAATATCTTCCTTCTGAAATTTGTTGTTTTGTCCTCATAGAAGAGCATCATATTATTGCAAACACTTTTTGCCGGTAGTCTACTGTAGATAATTGTGTTAGCTTGCAATATTGGAGAGATGTACTTGAAACAAGCTTATATATCAAATATTCTACTTCCAATACTTCAAATATTTGAATGGATTTATGTGCCATATCACCATGCACATCTTTTGTTAGAGATGAACCTTACTATGAATTCACATAAAACAATTTAGCAGTTTTGGATGCACGTTTCCTTTGAGACATCATGCAAAAATCCAAGGTCAAAAAATATAAATTTCATTGTACCTGTAGCTTTATCACACTAACAATGCACATGAGTATTTCCATAAAGATGAGTTGAAGCATTCCCACAAAACTGGAGATTTACAAGTTCACCAAAATTATATTTTTTTGCATGGGCATCTTCAGAAAATTCACTATAATGAAGGGTAACTCCTTCACTAAATACTCAAACCCTTATTTATCCAACTTGCCATAAGTATCACAAATAGGAGGGGTTTTAAACATTACCATTTTATGACAGCTTCGTCCAACTTGCAGTGGCAGATAACTATGTCTTTTAGTACTGGAGTTATGTTTATCACTTCCACCAGCATCCGTTGGAACACGGTCTCCTACAAAGCTGCGAATCTAGTCCATTTTGTGTATTTTTTTATTATATTTAGTCTAGCGCAGGGGTTTTGGGGTGGGTCAAATCCCCTAAAGCATTGTAATGGGTCAAAGGGTAGACTTAGAGTCCATAAATCACAGGTTGTGGACCACAAGAAAGGTTTGGCTGAATTGTTATAAATTGAGGAATATTTTGAGTGGAAAAGACAAGGAATGAAAAGAGATTGATGCTAAGTGTGAACTAATAGATCTAGTTAGGGTTGTTGGGGAAGGACTCCTATTGTTGTGTGCACAGAGATTCTCTATCTTATAGTGTGTGGACCCTGCTGTTGTGTGTGCAGGTTGGGTTTTGGGGTGTTGTAAGTAGATATGAAGGATTAATTAATGAGGAAGTATCGTTGAATACCTGAATCTATTGGAATTACTGTGATATGCATCTACGTTGTTTGGTTAATTAATATATGCTGTTGTGTTATTGATTTAAGCTGCGAGCATACTTGTGTTACTTGTTTATGTTGCGATCTGGATCTGTTCTATTTCACTTCATGCAAGAATATCTGGAATAACTATGTTATCGTTATATGAGTTCATGATCTATTGATTACTGTGAATATCATTGTTGTTGCGCATGTGGATGCGAAGGGAATCTGAAGATATAGGCTCTGTGATACAAGATCTGGTCAGTATAAGTTTGAACACAGCTCTGCTTGACTTTCCTACCCTCTCTCAGGGTGCAGAAACCTAGTTCTAGCGCCCACCCATACTACTTTAGGTGAGACTTTGGCGTGCGCAAGCAAGTCACTGTCGAAAGGGCCAGTAGTATAGGGGTTTGTTTGCAAACCATCAACCTCCAAACTTGGGTCAAGACCCCTTAAGCCACCTCCCTCCAAGATATAAAGCAGTTAGGCGAGTCTGAAAAAGGGCATGAGAAAAGAAGCATGCCCAACTCCAAGAATATGATGCGACGGTCACGCTAACTAATAGTGACCTCGAGAAAATCACGAACACACTTACACTAGCTACAGAGGATGGATGGGGAGCCATAAGGGAACAATAGAAGGTTGTGATTGACACCTTTCAGATCGAGCTCCATGCCCTCTAGTGGAAGGCAGATACACTGCCAACCAGCGTAATTCAGAAATGAGCTCCCTTGGCAACCAACAATACAGTGCTAGCTACAAAAGAAAGATGTCTTTGCTCTTTTCCTAGCACTTCCCTTGTAGGAACCCAACTCCAAGTAGATACATGGATATAATTGGATCTGGATAAGTTACCCCATGAGGCATTACAGGGTCTCCACACCGCCGTGATCTAGGAGATCCACCATCGAGACCTGGAGGTACATCAATAGCTCAGTGTGGCCAAGAGGACCATTGCGCGAAAAAATGAAGAAATGTACCTCGGTGTATCGCAGTAGGTGGAGCTTGAAACAATGTTCCACTAGCTCTACACGGAGGTTCTGGATGGGATCTCAGCCACAACTATGCCTCGGGCCAAGGTAGAAAGTATGGTTACAACAGTAAAGGTGTCTAGGACAGAAATGTAGATCATCAAGGCACAGCTGGAGAAGAAAATCTCTGGCTTACAGACCACATTGCATCTTGCCACGCCGCCAGAGGTACGAGCCCAACGCACTGTGCTCGTGATCAAAGCTATGAACACTCTCACCAGGAAGATTGCTCAGGGCACCCTATTTCTAGAGTCAGGCATGGAGCTATGGACCATGGTCCAGTTCAATTTGATCCTCCGAAGGATCAATCAGGACTTATGACAGAGGGAATAAGCTTTCACGCAAGTTCAGGCTACCTTGCCCACCTTGGTGCCTGCACAACATTTAGCACATTTGAGGACCAGCAGCACACTTCATAACAAGATTGAGAAACTTCGGCGCAAGAAGCATGTCATCGAGGAACGATTGAAGCCATGGGCTGCCATAGCCCTTCAGCTCTCATAAGATGCAGATGGCATGATCACGTAACTAAACCAGACACTAGAAAGCATCACTGCAGCAACCGAAGGACCAACAACCCAAAATCTTGTGGACCTTCCACAGAGCTCCACTGCTCAGAGTCAAGAGGTGTTGCCTCCACTGATCACTACCATCACTACACTACACGTGCAGGTGGAGAAACCACCATCATAGTGACTCAGGATGAGTCACAAGATTGTGTTGGGGGACTGTTGGAACAAGGTCTCCTACAAAGCTGCGAATATAGTCCATTTTGTGTATTTTTTATCATATTTAGTCTAGCGCAGGGGTTTTGGTGTGGGTCAAAGCCCCTAAAACATTGTAATGGGTCAAAGGGTAGAATTAGAGTCTAGAAACCATGAGTTTCTGACCACGGGAAAGGTTAGGCTGATTTTTTATAAATTGAGGAATATTTTGAGTGGAAAAGACAAGGAATGAAAAGAGATCGAAGCTAAGTGTGAACTAATAGATCTGGTTAGGGTTGTTGGGGAAGGACTCCTATTGCTATGTGCGTGAATATTCTCTATCCTACTATGTGTGGACCTTGCTGTTGTGTGCATAGGTGGGGTTTTCGGGTATTGTAAGTAGATCTTAAGGATTAATGAATGCAGAAGTATTGTTGAATATCTAAATCTATTGGAATTACTGTGATATTTGTGATGTTTTGTTAATTAATATATGCTACTGTGTTATTGATTTAAGTTGTGAACATACTTGTGTTACTTGCTTATGTTGTGATCTGGATCTGTTATGTTTCATTTCATGCAATAATATATGGAATAACTACGCTATCGTTATATGAGTTCATGATCTGTTGATTACTGTGAATATCATTGTTGTTGCACATGTGGATGAGAAGGGAATCTATAGATATAGGCTCTGTGATACAAGATTTGGTCACTATAAGGTTGAACCCAGTGCTGCTTGACTTACCTACCCTCTCCCAAGCTGCAGAAACCTAGTTCCAGCACCCACCCATACTACTTCGGGTGAGACTTTGGCTTGCGCAAGTAGGTCACTGCCGAAAGGGCCAGTAGTATAGGGTTTTGTTGGCAAACCTTGAACCTATGAACCTAGGTCAAGACCCCTTGAGCCAACAGCATCCAAGAAAACAAACATACCCTCATGAAGTTAGCGATCAATTTTGTAGTCATTTCCAGTTTCCAAGGACTCCTAAGGTGGGTCTTTAAACTCAAAATACTGCTCAAATTTGGCTTCCGTAAGACCATATGCCCTTTCAGAATTTTGGCACTCTAATCTATCTTCAAGGGCACCAATGACACCATCATATGTTCTAATTTTAATTTCATTCTCTTCTTTATCTATGACATTTGAGACAAAGGGGTCTTTGTGGACCCATTTTTCAACATTTCAGGCATTCAACTCCATTGTATCAGGTCCATGTATTTTAGTAGTTTTTTCTTTAATAAAGCAGACAAAATCATTATCGATAGGTTAACTTCCACTTGGATCAAAAATAATGTCACTCTTTGAGCATATATAATTCTCTCACATATACACATACAATAATACTAAAGTTAACACCCTATCCAAGGCATAAGCCGAATTGGCAGCAAGCTAGCTGATAGGTGACATCTACAAGGGAGAAAAACATTCCAGCTCCACCAGAAACCTACTCTTCAGGTCATTCTCCAGGTACCCATGATGAGCTTTCTCCTTTCAGGTACCTTCTCGTCTGTCCCAATGAAAGAAGTTGAAATTTTTGAATTTGAAAAATAACTCTATCACAAAAGTTATTAAACTGAATTTTACTAGCCTGCCAAAAATAGTTTATCTAGATTTATCTAGCAACAATTTTTCCAGCAGTAATCCACCTAGCTTTTGGACCTACAAAAATATTCATTCTATGAGCCTCACAAGAAACAAATTAAGCGGTAAAATTCCTCTTGGTATGGCATCCCTTCGGGCTTTCTCTTTTTTATCCATCTCAAACAACAGCTTTACCAATATTACAAGTTCCCTAATGGCTCTGCAAGACTGTCATAACCTTACCAGATTGGTTCTATCAAATAATTTTAATGGGGATATGGTCCCAACTAATACACATGGATTTCCCATACTCTGGAAATTACGTCTTGGAAATTGTTCTCTTTCCCGGCAAGTTCTAGTTTGGCTCCTGAAATGTCCAAATTTACAGGTCTTGGATCCTTCCTGGAATAATCTCAAAGGATTTATTCCTATTTGGTTAAAAATTCTTCGATATATTTTTTATTTAGATATGTTAGATAATTTTCTGTCAGGACTAATTCCAAAGCATCTTATGGAGTTACCTAGTTTTATGTCAATACAAATACCCCCTGTATCAACTCAAACTCCCTTTTAGCCCCCTTTATATGTCAAGAAAAATGAAATTTATTTTGGGCTGCATTACAATCAGTTGTCTAATCTTCCCCCTTCGCCTACTTGGCCAGAAACAATCTCAGTGGCACTCTAAGCCATGAGATTGAGGAGATTAAAATGCTTCATATCCTAGACTTGAGTCATAATAATTTATGGGGGATAATCCCAGACACACTGTCTAACTTCACAAATTTGGAGACCTTAGATTTGTCAAACAATAATTTTTTTGGACCCATACCACCATCCCTGAAGGGTCTCACATTCCTAGCAAGGTTAAATGTCTTTAATAATCACCTGCATGGGTTAATACCTTCTGGACATCAATTTGATACCTTTAAAAAGTCTAGTTTTGAAGGAAACCTTGGTATCTATGGGAAACCTCTTAATGCCACCTACAGTCCACCTGTGTCAATACCGGGGGTACCTATTGTTGAACACATATTGAATAGGTTGGATAGAAATACCATTCTTGGCATAACGATGAGTGTTGGTGTTGGAATTCTTTCTTCTGGCTACTGTTTTTGGAATTAATCAAGAAGACAGGTAACAGAGCAGGGAGTTACAGACAAGATGGATTTTGACATGTCTCATAGGCTTTCTAATGCCTTGGGATATAACTTGGTGCTGTTATTCCAGAATAATTTTCGTAAGGATCTTGCTATTGTTGATCTCTTGAAAGCTACTGATAATTTTAACCAAGAAAACATCATGGGCTATGGAGGCTTTGGATTGGTATATAAATCCACTCTAGAATATGGCACAAAAATTTCAATTAAAATATTGACAAGAGAATGTGGTTAGATGGAGCATGAATTTAAGGCTGAAGTAGAAGCTCTATCAAGAGCCCAACATAAGAATCTAGTGTCATTACGAGGATACTGCAAGTATGGGAATGATAGACTGTTGATTTATTCCTATATGGAGAATGTGAGTTTGGTATATTATATGAGCCTATGATGCTTTAAATACCATCATATTTTCTATATATTTGTGTCAATTAGACGTGTAATTGCTCTATTATTTTCCATGCTCCTCAAGCTCTCATGCTTTTATGCTCTGAAGTTTCCAAGTTCTCTTCCTTTCAAGCACCTAAGCTCCATAATTATTAGACTGATCATTCTTCCAAGTTACCAGCCCATTTAAATGAACACCATTTATCTTCAAATAAAATGGGTAAATATTTTTCTTCTGAAAAGAAAAGTGCACATTTCTCATTTTGGTTTGGAATCCTATTTTTCTGAAAATAGATGTATGGTTTAGATAGATATGATTGACCCTTGTCTATTCCAGGGTCAGCTATTTGTAGATATTTCATTCTCATTCTCCATAGCCAATTTTGAAACAAATATTTTTCTACCAATAGATGCAAAATATATTTGGTTTTACCTGCTTATTATTGTTTTTTCTTTTTCACTTCCATTTTCATATTCAATTCTCTCCTTTTCAGAAACTCTTATATTGTCCATAATCTGTTATTAATTTTTTTAAGTTTATTTCCATAGAAACACTGTTGTTGTGCATTCTCCTAATCAATTTATTGTTCATCTAAAGTTCTAAACCAAATTAAGGAAAATTCGCATAGATAGAATTCCCATCAAATATCAGTCAATGGCAACTATAACTAGACCAACTCAAGTTATTATTTCTTCTTAGAGGCTTCTTAGTTACTAAATTCAAAAATAAAATTGGTAAGAATGTTACATTCCACACCTTTGTTTGTCCTATCCATTACAACACTGGTATGAGAAAGTTCTCTTGGATAGATAATTTTTTTTCCCTTATTTAAAATACATAACTTCCATGTCCTATAAGGATATTTTCATTTCCAAAATATAACTTATTTTTATGGTTTATGGGAGACTTCATTTAAATATTAATTGAATGCCATTTTCTCTTTGTGTTATAAATTATATATAAACCATTTGTGTGTCAGAGTCAAAGAGAAGTTTTTTTTATCCTAGATGAACACAAATTTGTAATTAGAGCCATCTATTGTGTGAAAACCACATGGAGCAGAGTTTATACATCATTCTTCTAAATATTACATGTTCACCATAATCAACGCTTATTTCAAGACCTTTCCAATCTAATTTTTTGCAACTAGAAATTGCAGTTCAGTGTTTTTGAAACAAAACTAACATTAATGAAGGTTAGTACCTTCAACTTTCTGATATATTGTATGATTTTATTCTGATTTACATTTCATACTGTGTCCTTACAATTATTATTTTATGGCTATTTTCTTAATCCTCATTCTGAATATGAATCATGCAAATTTTACCATTTCTTTGTTTACTTGGTTGCTACTTTGTGTTCAAACACTAACTTAGTACTGGAATATCTCAAATTCCCCATGTTTTTCTTCCTATTTACATTTCTTTCAATATCTTTCCATCGATTTTTTTCACAACAAGAATATATATTCATAATCCTCCTTGTGTATATTAGTCATGAAAATTTTACCATTCCCTACCTTATTTGATTGCTACTTTGTTTCCAAGCACGGACTTGGTTCACGATATTAAAAAATTCCCAAAATTCCATTCCTTTGCCTTTATTTCAAATCACATACACACACACACACACACACACACACACACACACGTATATATATATATATATATATATATATATATATATATATATATATATATATATATATATATATATATATATATATATATATATATATTGAAAGGGTAAAAAAACCTCGAAACACTATTGTCATGCCCTTGCACCTTTTGGTGCAAATTCTAATAATAATTATTGAGAAAACACATTAATTCCTATAAGCATGAAGATATCCAATATTATACATATTGACTATAACTTCTATGGCAGGTTCCATACACAATTTTGGCATTATCTGATGCAAGACTTGGTGTTCATGGTTGGAAGGACCTTTTCGACTAGGTTGCAAGGAAAATTACAAAACTGATTGATCAGCTAGATATACTGCAAATATTGAAGCCTACGACATCTTCTCTTCAGGTTTGTATCTTAAGTAAGATGAAAATTTTTCATGTAGTGGTTATACCTAGTTTAAATTGTTTGCATATGTTTGAAAGGTTGCTGAAACTTCTCTTGTTGAAATCGTTTTTGTTTCTGAACATGAAATGGTGTGTATGATAATTTTCTCTTATACATTATATCTGGCTTTAGTTTGTTCATTTTGGTTATTCACAATATAATTAGTTTCTACAACCTAGTTAATGAAGGGTTATATGATTTACAAGGGAATTCTTTGAGTGTAGTACTTGAACGAAAAATATATGTAGGTGTACCTCAAGGTCTGTTAGCATTTTTTTGCAAGAAATATTTTTAATAAGATTTTGTATTTCTAGTTATGAATCTCTAATCATATTTTACTTATTCACATAGATTAATGAAGCATTAAGAATTAGTACTTCAAGTATTGGGACAAGGCAAGGTAGTAAGAGTGTTAAACCAATTGTCCATGCCAGTGGGGATGACAATCCTCATGAGCTGGAACATGAACTATAGGCCATGCATGTTAGTGTTGAAAAGGTTTAGTTCTTATGGAGCATAAATGATATTGTATTGCATGTTTTTTTTAATATGTTATTTTTCATACAAAGAGGAAATCAACCAAAAGTTACAAAACAGGAAGTTGCTATAACTGTTCAGGATCTTGTAGTTCAAGGACAAACTTTGTTTAATATGAAGGATTAAAACAATGTTAGCTTTCAGAAAATATTTTGTTTTAGTCCTTTTCTTGTAAAAATATTAGGGAAATGACCAGATGGATGTTCCATGCAATTTTAATGCTTATGGGAAGACCGAGAAAGATTAGTTCCACATAAACACAAATTTCAAGAGCCACGTCTAGAGAAAATTCAAGAAATTTAGGTTTGTATGATCAAATGTTGGTCAAATAGTTGATATTGTTGGAAATACTGAGAGGGGGGGTGAATCAATATTTCTTTTCAATTTTTATTTTCATAGTTATATCACTTATATTTAGAACACAAAATGAACAGTATGAATAAATACCTTTATTGATTTATTATTTACAATAAACCAAGTAAAATATATGGAGGGATCCAACCCTAGATGAAGACACCAATATTCAATCTCCCGGGCTCCAACCTTTTCAATTCTAAGGCACCAACCTCAATGGCTCCAACCATGTATCTAGTTCAGGCTTCGACCTAGTTTCTTGAGGACTCCGATCCTCTAGAGCTCTAACCCTATATTCTAAGGCACCAAACTTTTATTTTCGAGGCCCGAACCCTTGATTTACTTCGCCAAGATATATATATGGTTATACTTCACGGCTTTCAATTCCTTATTCAACGAGCCCTGTCAATCTTCAACTATCCCCTCACGTAGTCTCCATGCCATGTCATCAATGACAACCTTGATCTCTTAGATGGTGTCACCATTTCTCTTCATCATACCCAATAAAATTTTCCAATTCACCTCATGATGTCATCAACGATGCATCATGATAATAATATCTCCAAGTTCAGTTTCAAATTGTCTTCACAAGATGCTCCAAGATGTCGTCCATAGGCCTTAACTCTTCTTCAACATCCTTCTCCTAAAATTCCTCCAATATTGCAAAGAACAAGGAGTTATAGGTCTTCAAAAAACCTTAAAAGAAATCCACCAAACAATCCCTTCAGGCCTGTTATTATTTAACTTCAAATAAAGCCCAAAGCCTATTCTAAAGCTGCTAATGGTTATCCTCAAGATAAAACATGTTTTTTTCAAGCTTGCTAAAAAATGTTTGCCAAGATCCTCTTCAAAATGAATCTAATTTTTTTTGCAAGAGGGTTGGACTAAGTACACATGGTCTTAATTTAGAGCTCTTGGCCTAGAATTTATCCCAACAGGGAACTTATCAAGCACTAGATTCACGTGTAGAGATCAAGAATAGGTTCAAGTATAAATGCTGAGATATACCTTCTCACCAAGCTCAAAATTTTTCCCACAAGTCCGAATAGCCTTTTTTCTAGAAACAGGTCTAAACTTTTGAGAAAATCTGAGATACAAGTTGTAGATTTGAGGAATATATATGATGATCACTCCTCACAGGACCATGCTGCCAGTTAGCTTGCTTGCTAGAGGTTCAAGTCTCCATATAATATCCTCAAGACCGAAGTTGTTTGAGGACTGCAATTCGCAATGGTGTTTTAGCTTCATCCAAAACTTCGGTTTCCACTGGTCCAAGGGTTTTGTAGCTTCCTCTTACAGGTCTGAAGATATGGAACTTTTTGTTACAGGTCCAAAATATATCGAGTATCTTCATGTCTTATCCACCAAAAGATTCAGGGAAATGCGAAGTCTGGAATTTCCAACAAAGAAATCTAATACAAGAGTCTATACATCGTCTGAAACTGCTATGATTACTACACAAGAATCACTATAATCTTCCACAGTTCAATCAAGGACTTCACCACAAAAAATACTAGTGTTGTAGCTTCGTTTTCAATCCAAAATTATGTCTTCTAGCATAATTATTATCACATGTCAAAAGGAATAGATAACCATCACATATTTTTCACCCAAACAAATTTTATTCCTTGAATTCCAAGTCACTCCTGTAGTTATACTCTAATTTTTTCACTGAATTTTATTGTTAAAACCTAAGGAGCAGAGGTTTATATTTATAGTAGTTTACCATCTTTTAAAGGAAATTTCCTTCTAGATAGGGAGGTCGACATGTGTGCCAAAGTGCAGGTCGGTTCACTGTTAGGTGTAATTTTCTTAGTCTTAAATATTAAATATCTCACAAAATACTAGAAGTTTCACCACAAATAAGGGCTCATTGGAAAGGAAAAAATACACTCTATAAGATACTATAGGAGAAAATTTGGAAGGATGCCTTTAAGGTGGTAAATTTTTTTTTCTATCTGACTGTCATTAATGTTTGTGTGCATAAGGTGAATAGGACAACATGGATTTTGTTGAGAATTAGGTAGGGCTAGGATTAATTCAAATTATCTTCTTGATTATTACTTGTTAGCTTACTTCTTTTACTTATGTATTCTCTTCTTAGCTTAATATGTATTTCATCAAGTCAATTATGGAAACACAAGAGACACAAATTTATGCTCTTCGAGCTAGGGCCTAACCTCTCCCTTTGGGAGAGGAAAACCCACAAGAAATTATTATTATAGACTTTTATATGAAAACTACCATGCCCATGACATAGACCCTTGACACTTGCATGCCTCCAAGACCTTCTCACTACCTCTTCATTGACTCTTTGAGTTGATCTTGGTTTTATGCACCGTCCTACACCATCCTGCGCTTTTCTACACCAGGACTAGAGAGCTCGGTCTCTAACTATATTTCCGCTATCCAAATATATGTGATCCTTACTCAGATATCAACACCTTCTTATAGAATGTCCTACGCACATTTTTCACCTTCAATTCACCTTTCTTACTGGTCTTCAAAATACACACACATATTATTTCCTTTTGATGAACAATCCACCATTTTGATACTCTAATGACACCCTTAGTTGTGATGCATTAATTTGTTGAGCACACTTATTATACTTAGCACTTAACACAATCCTGTAACTACTAAACACAGTCTAGTAACTTCTTCTTCTTCAAGAAATACATCCAGGTCTTATGGGAGAATTCATTTGTAAAAGTCATGTAATAGGAACATCCTCCCAAGGATGTCATGGACAACATACTAGATAAATCATAATGTATCAACGGCAAGATATCAGTTGTCTTTATGACACTTGAGGGGAATGGTCCCCTTGTATGCTTCCCTTCGTTACAACCCTGAAATATACCTTCATGATCATCTTTAAATTCAGGCATCCCTATCACCACCTTCCTTGATTCAGGAAGGGCTTTGTAAGGAAGGTGTACAAACCTTCGGTGCCATAACTATGTTTGAAGAGTTGTATCAAATGATATAGCCCCTAATGGACTTCATCCAACTGGGTAGAGTGTATCAAATATAAAACCAATAGTACGAGCTTCCTTGAATTTCTTCTTCCAGATTCATACCTTTCCATCAACGAATTCCACCTTGAACCCTTTGTCTTCCATTGCCAAAATGGACATAAGGCTCTTCTTCAAATCAAGTACGTGCAACACATATTGTAAACAGACGAATTGAACTTGAGATAGATGAAGGGTCAAAATCCCTATCCCTTTCATGAGATATGTGGCATTATCTCCAACGATAATTTATAAATTAGTATCCTTCTCAATAAAATTAGAGAGGGCTTCTTTATAACCAGTGAGGTGCCTTGAAGCTATCAATCAAACAGAAATCCAAGGTGTCAGGAGGAGATGCAACATGTTAGTCTCCTGTATTCATAGTATCACTAAGTGAGTATGGATTTTCTACAATCTGTTGAAAATAGCATTCCTTGACTATTATCTATTTTCAGAAATCTCACTGCCTTCATTATCTTCATTTAAAATTTTTCACTATATCTCATTCTTCTTTCTCTAAATTTCCCTCATGTTCTGAAAAAATCATGTTTGGGATCAATCCTCTCATGTTCACCCTTTCTCCCTACCTGAAGCCCCATTTTCCCTACTCAACCCTGTCACCTTCATCATTCTCTTGTATTCCATTAAAAAAATGTAAAAAGTTATTTTTTTATTGTTCTTAGATAAAAAATTATACTATTCCGGCCCCATCATTTTATATAAAACTATGTTTTATTTAAATCTACCCGAACCCCTTGTACTAAACTACCCGACCCCTTTTTTATTAAACCCCGCCTCTCACCTCTACTTATTTATTAACCCTCGGCCCTGCTTTATAAAAGACCTGTAGAAATTTGAATAATAGCTGAATTATTCGCCAAGATTATCCTGATTACACACTATTTAAGCTTCATGCATAATACATAACCTCTTCTACAATTTATCATCAATTTACGGAAATAGAAGCAGTCGCATGCACACATTAAAACATAATCAAGCACACATATAACACAGTATGTAATGGGGAAAGCTTACAACTGAAAACCCCCAACTATCTGTATATTATAATGATAGAGAACATGTAACAATAAAAAGCACAAAGCTCCTCACAGCTCTCAGCACTATCTCACATGCTACACACAAACTAGCTCAGATATGAACAAGTCACAAGTTCAAATCTCTTCCACCTGTCTGCCTGCCTCTACTGCACAATCCAAGATGAATAATGATGAGATCCAAGTTCGAATCCCACTAGCTTGTACTACGCAATCCTCATTGGCAATCTCAATCAATGTGTGTGCAAATCTCATGCACAGCTATAGTCACAACTAATAGTAGACTCACCCTTTCACCCACCTCTAACACCGGTCTCCACTAAACTGTCCATGCATTGCAGTTAACTGATGTGTTCTTTAGTTGATTTATGAGTTAATAATTAGTGAATTAATTAATAATTAATTCACACCACTCATCACTAGTGTATTTATCAGTTAGACTAAATACACCTAGTTCAACTAAGTTAAACCGAACACAACTCCACCAACTGTCTCATCAACTCCACCAAACTCTGCCACATGAGTTCTAACTGAAGTCAACCATGCAATAGCTCAACTAACCCTTAGGAAAAGCGTATTTCCTTCTGTCAGCTGCATGCGCCACATCCAAGCATCAAACTGAAGTGCTCCAAGAGGATAAGATAATGTTTATAGTCTAAATATTATTAAGGGTTAATAATATTTGACTGTTCTATTTTTAGCCCGGCAGTCTAAAAATAGAAACCGCCCAATGTCTAAAAATAGAGGTCCATCTATTTTTACCAACTCGACCAATCATCCATAAATAGCATCCAGCAACTCATAGACCATGATCCATATGTCTAAAAATAGACATAGTCTAAAAATAGACTTTGCGCCAAAAATAGCCTGCGGGCCCACTTAGTGAAGGCGACTTCATTTCACTAAGCTCCATCATCTTGTTTCATTTTCAACACTCCCTCTCAACAAGATATGGATTATCTACAACCCCTATCTTGCCTCTGTGGAATTCGAATTTGCTCCTGGTGAGCGCCTTCGTCAAGATGTCAGCATCCTGATCCTCCGTGGGAACATATGAAAGTAACATGATTCTCCGCTGCACACAATCTCTGATATGATGGTACCTGATGTCGATGTGTTTGGATCTATCATGAAATACTGGATTAGCTGAGAGTTTAATGCAACTCTAGTTATCACAATAAATCACAGTAGGCTCCAAGTGTGACTCGAACAACCCGACCAGGATCTTCCTCATCCATATAGCCTTGCATGCAACCAAGCTTGCTGCCATATACTCAGCCTCTACTGAACTGAGTGCCATGATTCTTTTCTTCCTGCTGTACCAAGAAACTTTTTTCAACCCGATACTAAAGATCCCTCCAGATGTGCTCTTTCTGTCCGTTGGGCTCCCTTCCCAATCTGCATTCGTGAAGCCACATAGCTTCACCTCATCCTCCTGTCTGTACCACAATCCATATCCCGATGTGCCTCTAAGATAACACAATACATGCTTGCCTACCTTCCAGAAGAGCTTGGTAGGCGTAACCATAGCTTGTGATAGCTGGTTAACAGCATAGCATATATCGGGTCGTGTATTGACCAGATACATAAGCGACCCCACCAACTGTCGATAAACAGTGGCATCCACTACCTCCGCTGAAGTAGCATCCTCCTTCCTCCAACCTACAGGATGAGGAGTATCAACAAGCTTGCAGCCATGCATGTTGAACTTCTCCAATATTTCCCGAGCATACTTACCCTGAGAAACAAATATTCCATCACTGCGCTGCCAAATTTCCAATCCTAGGAAATAATGAAGGAGGCCCAAGTCCTCCATCTCAAAATCTCTAGCAAGATCCTCCTTGCATGAAAGTATCAATAGCTCATCACCCGTCATAATCAAATGATCTACATAAAGTACAATGATCAGCAACTTACCCTCCACCACAATCTGGTATAGGTTAGGATCCGCCTCACTCTTGGAGAATTCGAGTCCGGTGAAATAACTGTCTATCCATGTGTACCAAGCATGAGGTGCTTTTTTCAACCCATACAATGCTCTCTTGAGTCTGCACACATGAGACTTGCTGCGGAAGATCTCAAAACCTTCAGGCTGCTCTATGTACACCTCCTCGTCAATGACTCCGTTGAGAAATGCAGTCTTCACATCCATCTGATGCATGTGCCACCCCATCTGTGCTGAGAGAGCAAGAATCATCTGTATGGAAGAATACCTTGCGACAGGTGCAAAGGTCTCCTCATAATCGATCCCCTCTATCTGTGAGAAGCCTCGGGCAACAAATTTTTCCTTGTACTTCTCCACACTTCTGTTAGCTGCCTGCTTCACTTTGTAGATCCATCTCGAACCCACCACCGATTTCCCTTCTGGCCTTGGGAAAATATCCCATGCACTGTTTCCGACAATCGAATCATACTCTTCCACCATGGCATCTACCCATGCGGGGTCCTCCACAGCTTCCTCGAAAGAGGATGGCTCTGTCACGACACATTTTCTCACAAGAGCCATGTATCCAATGTACCGGTCCAGTGACTGTCTCTGTCTGCGCTGTGCTGTAGGTGGTCCTACAACCTTCTCTGCATCTTGAGCCAGTCGCTCAGCTTCTGTAGTGCGCTTCCGCCCTCTGATGGTTGGCGCTGCATGAGTGGTCTCTTCCACTCCATGAACTTCCTCTTGTGGCTGATCCACATCCCGAAGCTCATCCTTAGGAACTAATAGCTCCTCCTCTGCATGCAAGTGTGGCTCCCTCTCAAGCGAACACTTCATGGCTTTCTCCTCCTGAAATTCAATATCTCGTCGCACAACAGTCTTATGACTGTCTGGAAAATACACACGATAGTTGTGGGGCATATCAGTGTACCCCACAAATATCCCAACCTCTGCGGTCGGATCCAGCTTCTTCCTGGCATCCTTCGTCACATGAATTTAAACAGGTGAACCAAAAATCCTCAAATGGGAAATATCAGGCCTCTTACCAGAAAACGCCTCCTCGGGTGAACTCATGCCAAGTATCTTGTGAGGACAACTATCAAGACATCAGTATTTGCCCACAAGTGAATGGTAGGCCTTGACTATAAATATTGCCCATGACTACCCACTGATCGTTTGTTTTTCACCAGTTTATTCTGCTGTGGGTTATGAGGTGCTATGATCTCTCTTCGAATCCATTTTGCGCTGCAAAAGTCCTTGAATTCTCCAGAGATGAATTCACCACCATTGTCACTCCTAAGAGCCTTCACATGCTTCCCTGATTCCTTCTCAACTAGCGCCTTGAACTCACAGAACTTTGAGTATGTATCACTCTTCTTCTGCATGAAGAAGATCCAGCACTTCCGAGAATAATCATCAACAAAGATCACATAGTACCTGTGCTTTGCTGTCGAAGCTACTGAGAAAGGTCCACATATGTCTGTGTGAATTCTCTCAAGGATCGTCATGGCGCGACTATCCTTCTGGTGAAAGGTGGCTTTCACAAATTTTCCCAAGGTACACCCCTTGCACTGATCTAACTGCACAAGAGTGCCCTTAGGAAGCCCAGTAGAAATCTGTTGCAGTATCTTCAAAGCTCCATGGTGAAGGTGGCCCAATATCCGGTGCCACAGCTCGTCATCATCCCGGCTCACCACTCCTTCTGCCTTGCATGCCATTACTATGCATCCATCTACTTGCAATTTATAAAGGTTCTTGACTTGAATCCCTATCTTCTAGGTTTCTCCAGCTGTCTTACTACACAGGAAAGCCTTTCCCTTGCTGAAGACAACATCATATCCCTTGTCTTCTAACATTGCTACAGAGATAAGATTCTTCTTCAATCCTGGAACATGCATCACTTCCTTCAATACGAAGGGTTTACCAGACTCCCTCTGAAAGGAAATGGTACCGATACCGGTCACACTGTATCTACCATCATCTCCCATCTCGATGTGCACTCCAAAATCTTTCTCATCCAGATCAGAAAAAAAAATATCGATCTCCTATCATGTGAAAAGATGCACCACTGTCCAAGAACCAAACTGAACCCATCATACTTGATACCAAGCATGCGATTAATGAAAAATCCAGCTCAAACTGCGAGGCTAAGGCCTCTCCAGCTACAGATCCAGCAGCCTGCTTATTTTTCTTCTTCTGCGGACAATTTGTGGCATAATGTCCGTGTTGGTGATAGTGAAAGAAATTCACCTTGGACATGTCCTTCTTCTTGCCTTTTGTACCGGAATGAGAAGATTTCTTGCTCTTCCCCTTCTTTTCTTTGGCAGCCAAAGCACAATTTTCTTTATCAGATGCCTTTCATGAAGATCTATCCCTGGTACTCCGCCTTATCTCCTCTTGCACAAGATCCGACCAAAGTTGCTCCCATCCTGGCAATTTCTCCCAACCATTGACAGAGTCCTGATAGGAATGCCAACTCTTCAGAAGACCAAGGAGAGCCAAGCTCACTTATTCCTCATCATCTACAGTCACCCCCACACTTCCCAGCTCATCCCTACATTGGATGAACTTCGTGAGGTACTTGGGCATACTGTTGCCTTTCTCCATCTTTATGTTTCTGAGTTTATCCTTGAGTGCCAAATTCCTCTGGTCACTCTTTCTTTGGAATAAATATTTCAACACTTTCCACATCAAGTATGGAGAAGCTTTTCCATGCAGGATGGATACAATGTGATCCTTCATGCCCTCCAATAGAATCCTTCGACATTTTGTTGTCTTCTTTTGCCAAGCCTCAACTTGAGCAGCATCAGTAGGCTTTGGGACTTTAGCATCTATGAACTCCTTCAGCCCATTGTCATCTAACACTGCCTCCATCCTATCCTTCCATGCAACATAATTCAATCTGCCCTCAAGGGCATACTCCAATCGCAGTCTGTTGAAAGACATTTTGACTTCGACACCAATAAAACACTTCCGCAAATTCAAATTCCACCAGCTCAAAACTCAACCGCTTCTGATCTGTGAGAACAAAGTATTTCTAGCACAGAGATCGACTATAGGGGCATTTACTGGATATATCACCTTTCAAAGAAAGGATGGATCCAGAGGCTACCTGGCCCGCTTACAGACTCTGTCTACCGAAATAAATTGTAATCACTGTAATAGATCCGATGATCAATTTCGCTCTGATACCATGTAGAAATTTGAATAATAGCTGAATTATTCACTGAGATTATCCCGATTACACACTATTTAAGCTTCATGCATAATACATAACCTCTTCTACAATTGATCATCAATATGCGGAAATAGAAGCAGTCGCATGCGCACATTAAAACATAATCAAGCACATATATAACACAGTATGTAATGGGGAAAGCATACAGCTGAAAACCCCCAACTATCTGTATATTATAATGATATAGAACATGTAACAATACATAGCACAAAGCTCTCACATCTCTCAGCACTATCTCACATGCTACACACAAACTAGCACGGAAGATGAACAAGTCACAGGTTCAAATCTCCTCCACAAGTCTGCCTGCCTCTATTGCGCAATCCAAGATGAATAATGATGAGATCCAAGTTTGAATCCCACTAGCTTCAACTGCGCAATCCTCATTGGCAATCTCAATCAATGTGTGTGCAAATCTCATGCACAGCTATAGTCACAACTGATAGTAGACTCACCCTTTCACCCACCTCTAACACTGGTCTCCACTGAACTGTCCATGCATTGCAGTTAACTGATGTATTCTTTAGTTGATTTATGAGTTAATAATTAGGGAATTAATTAATAATTAATTCACACCACTCATCACTAGTGTATTTATCAGTTAGACTAAATACAACTAGTTCAACTAAGTTAAACCGAACACAACTCCACCAACTGTCTCATCAACTTCGCCAAACTCTACCACATGAGTTCTAACTGAAGTCAACCATGCAATATCTCAACTAACCCTTATGAAAAGTGTATTTCCTTCTGTCAGCTGCATGCGCCACATCCAAGCATCAAACTGAAGTGCTTCAAGAGGATAAGATAATGTTTATAGTCCAAATATTATTAAGGGTTAATAATATTTGACTGATCTATTTTTAGACTGGCAGTCTAAAAATAGACTTTGCCCAATGTCTAAAAATAGAGGTCCATCTATTTTTACCAACTTGACCAATCATCCATAAATAGCATCCTGCAACTCATAGACCATGATCCATATGTATAAAAATAGACTTTGTGCCAAAAATAGCCTGCGGGCCCACTTAGTGAAGGCGACTTCTTTTCACTAAGCTCCATCATCTTGTTGCATTTTCAACAAGACCTCCCCCATGCAATAAAACCCCACCACATAACCCCCGGGCTCCACCATTTGACTTGCCCATCGCTTCAACTATCCCCGACCACTATTGATCTCCATCCTCTCGATCCAACGCTCCCCAACGCATATTGATCCCTCAACCGCCCGAAACTGAGCACCTCCAAAACACACAAAATGAGTGGTATTAACCCTTGTACACTCTACCACATGTCACCCTTTCTATGGCATCACATCCCTCTGCCGAAAACCATTCATCGTCCTCAATCCATGCAAAAACCACCTTACCGCCTCCTGCCAAAACCTGAAACCATTGCTCTTTTCAAACATTCCAAAGTCCTTTTCTTTTTTGATAAGCCCCATAGCCACCATGAACCCCTGCAACACATCCAGAAGCCCAAAAGCCATAAAACAACATAGAAAGCCACATCGCAGGTTTTTAACTAACCATTTTGTTGGGTTGTGTAGGTAATCATGGCGAAAATGCTTGAATTGCATTATGAGATCCAAAAACCATTCAAACAAAATCTATTGGTGACGATCCAACGATATTTGTTCATCTAAAGTGACCAAGAGTGTATGATTAATCATAATAATAAATGGATCATGATCGTTGATGGTTATTCAAAATGTTCCAAAGGCAAAGGAAGAACAAAGTAAAAAATACTATGACAGTGAGAGGTTAAAGGATTAAAGATCAAAGATCAAAGGCAAGAAAGCAGGATTAAAGATCAAAGTTCAAA
This sequence comes from Pinus albicaulis, assembly GCA_034641835.2. NCBI lineage: Eukaryota > Viridiplantae > Streptophyta > Pinopsida > Pinales > Pinaceae > Pinus > Pinus albicaulis. The sequence continues at coordinate 316,397,373 of CM076578.1, forward strand.
ATCATGAAATCATGATTGAAGACAGAGATCAAAGATAAAAGGAAGATTAAAGTAATTAAAGGAGAAAAAGCATGCTAAAGCAATTAGACGGACAACGAGAGATAAATCCAAAAGTTTAAAAGCCAAATCAGGGTTTAAGGATAAATCAAAGGAAAGTTAACACGGAAGGCAGATCTGAGTGCTAAAGAAAAAAAAAATTACTTCCTCATCAAACAAATTGCCACCTACAAACTTATTTTACTCAAATAAAGGTAACCACAATTATTAAAATAGTCAGAGATAATTCCTAGCTACTCATCAATTATGGTAAATGTTAATCAAAAAGCTGTAAAGTTAGAAATATCCTAAAAAATAGCTCAGTAGTTAACTTAGAAGTTATTATTCGAGTGAGCCAATCAAAGATATTTTTCCTTGCTCCTTGCATGGTCTCAAAGCTCAAGGTAACCTTTACTTTGTAAAAGCTACAATCTGAAACCCTATCTTAGGATCACCTCCTCATTTTGTAGATAAATACTACATGTATGGTTCGTTTTTATTGTTGGTTGGTTACTTGGTGATTGCTGAGCTAGTTGATGAGCTGCTAGGTTGGATCTGATAAAACTTTAAGCTGCAAGCATCATTGCACTGGAGTATTGTAATAGTTTTGGAGATCAATAATACAAGCACGTTCACAGGATTCATGAACTATGTTAATGATGATGTTATAATTCTTTGTTAATGTTTCCCTTATGTTTTCCATATTCTCCATCATTTATCTGATAAAATAACATAAAATTTAGATTAAGACATGTTTTCTTGGCACCTTAATTCTGTTTGCTTTCTTTCATCTTAATGTTTTCTTCTACAAGGTTTGATTAGAGAATTCTTAATTGTTGTCTAGTTCCACCTTGTTGCCTTGAAAATGATTCAGTAGACTTCAAAAAAAGAATTCTATGGTATGCCTTGTACTTTGGTTTTTCTTGAAATGTTATTTTTTAGGTCTTTGTTCGAAGTTTACTTAGTAGAGTCTAGCCAAAGAATTCTATGGTTTTCCATGTCCTTTGGTTTTGATTAAACTATTGCTTTAGAGATCTTTGAAGTTTTATTAAAGAATTCTTAATTGCTCTTTAGTTTCACTGATTTTTATCTTAAATATTTTCTTTGTCTGAAAGTAATCCTAGGATTGTTGGATTGTTGTCTTAAGGTTTTCTTAGTAGAGTCTGGCCAAAGAATTCTATAGTTTTCCTTATCCTTTGGTTCATCTTAAACAGTTACCTAAAAGGAATTTCTTCTTGAAGTAGGGTTAAAGGATTTTTAATTTCCCTTTTGTTTTACTGATTTCACAACTTACTGTCATTTCATATTCCATCTAATCTAAAGATATGCACCCGATATAGTTAACTTTACCTATGAAAACCCTTGCAGATTTTATGAAAAATTAAATCCTTTGATGAATCCATAACACAATGGATTAATGATATCCAATATTTATGTATTCAATTGAAACACTCAATAATTTAATCAACCCAACCATTCTATCTGTTAGAAAATTATATATATGATAGAGCAATTAAACACATAAAATATGCGGAAAACACAAGCACACAAAACACTTAAAACTAGAGAGACACAGATATATGTGGTTCACCCAATTTGGGCTACGACCACCTCGAACAGCCAATAATTCCTTTCTATTATCCAGCAAAATGAAGAGACACAACCTATATAAGATCTGTTGTAATATCCTCTGTTCTCTCTCACAGTCTCCCTATCTATTTCTCGCTCTGAGAATAAACTTGCTATACACAGCCGCAATACAATGCACTCATACAAAGTGAGGGGTTGCCTTCTAGGGCAAAAAAACCCTAAACTAAACATAACTTCTACCGTCAGATCATCTGCCTAATGAACAACCCATATTGACTAGAAATTACTATACTTTTACAAGGAAATCTTACATTTTTTTTTGGCTTTAGGGGCGCTACCCTTGAAACCCCCCACCAGAGGGTAGCTCCATAAAGTCGTAGCCACCACCCCTAGAACCCCCAAGCACCATTTAATTACGGGCAGCGTTGCCACCCCATTAAGGTACAGGGTTCCAATGTTGTTATACAAAATAAACAAGATAGTCAGGCTCCACACCCAACACTATCAATCAACCAAACAAAACAAATTGTCCTAGAAATTCATAACTAGCCTAAAATCAAAAAACATAAGCTTAAAGACAATTCATTTGCAAAAAAAAAAAAGAGAGAGCCCTCTCTGAGTCTAGGAAGGATAGATCCTTGGACTCCAAAGTGGTTTGATGTGGTTCCCTCTAGAGTTGTTCTTCCCATATTTCAAATCATGAGGAGCCAACATAATGGCAACCATACTGGGGATGCTGAGTAATAAAATAGCTTAAATATTTATTCTAGAAACTCAAAAAAACCCTGTCAAAATTAGATGAATCAAGTGTTAGCCAATAATGGTATCTAGTTTTCGATATTGGACAATAGCTAACCTCAAAACAATTAAAAATCCTCCACTTAGTGACTCCAATAGTTTTTAGTAGGCCTGCAAACTCCACTAGTTTTCTATAAACTCCATTGGGAGATTATTGAGAAATACTGAGAACATTTAACCTCAAAGGAACCCAGTCAATAATACTTTGTGTATTAGGTATTTCTTTCATATTTTGGTTTGTTTTTCAAACTATTACAAATTTTTAACCTCTCTGAAACTTTGGGTCCAAGTCCTGGCTCCTAGAAGAATCTGCACCAGATTCCATCCTGACCCAAACCCTCCTACAATAGTTGAAAATCTTGACAGCATCCTTAGGAAGTCTCCTAGATCTAAAAACCAAATTTTTAGCAGACTTATCTAAAAATCATGTTCCCTACCTGAAAATATTAAAGGCTTTCATAATATCCTATCTAACTCGCCCCTAGAAAAAAGCTTGTCTAGGACTAGATCTTAGAGCTGGATAACCCAGATAGTTTTAGATCCATACACCTTACAGAAGAATCCTGTTGTACTAACTTCAACCCCCATCCATATTCCCACTATTCATCCTCCCCCATTTAACCCCCCTCCTCCTTTTGTACACCCTCCTCTTGTTAACCCACCTTTATTTCCCCATCCCCTAGCCATGGAAACATGGTATGCACCATTAGTCCTACCTTTTCCCTTAGTGGTTCTACCATAATACTATCAGCCCAAGATTCCCTTATATGATGCAAGTAGTTCTACAACTTCTCAATTATATGTGGATAGAATGAATGATTATTTTGAAAAACAAGAGATTAATGATGAGGCTGTTAATCTAAGATTGTTTGCTCAAAGTTTAGGGGGAGAAGAAAGAAAATGGTTCAAAGGCTTAACCCCTAATAGTATACATGACCTCTCCACTTTTCATTAATTGTTATTAAACAAATGGGAAGTAAAAAAAAAAACCCTCTCGAGATCTTATCATAATATGAAAACATTAAGAGAAATGTAGGAGAAGGTGTCCAAGGTTACTGCACCAGGGTCAATAGTGTATACAATGCCCTACCTCCTCACATAAAACCTCCTCAAGGTCTAGCTTTAATGAAATTACTGGATGGTTTTGACCCAAAAAATGACTCACCAACTAAGAGAAAGAGACCTTCTTACATTAGAAGATATGTAGAGGTGTTCAGTAAGTGTAGAGGCAAATCTGATTGCCAAGAGGGCTAAAATGGAAAATGAAAAAAGAGTCAGATATAAAGAAGATGTTGCAGCCTCTACATATGATTCTAAGATTGATCACTTTTTTTGAATCATGGAAAGGATGATGGAAAGAGTAAGCATGAATGAGAGAGCTTACCCTAGATAAAACCAAATGACTCCTCAAAATAGAAACTAGAACCAAAACCAAAACTTTAAAAGAAATCTCCCTCAAATAAGAGAAAGAGAACAAAGGGAACCTGATCAAAAAATCATACCTCCTTTTCAAGATAACTATGTAGATAAGGATGAGGGGGAAATTGAAGAACCATAACATAGTCAAATCAATTTGATGGGATTTAATAATGAGGATATTGTTTTCGTCACTGAGGAAGAGCAAGGAATGTTTTCCTCAACTCAACTTGAAGAAGAAATCCTAGAATCCGAAGACTACAAACAAGGCTTTGAAAATTCCATCATGGAAGTACATATGTAGTATGACCTCAAAAGCAAGAAAACCCAAGACACTCGCAAGAGAAAAAACCCAGAAATTTCTGCTAGGAAGATCCCTGAAAATATTCCTAAATAGACAGCAGAAAATCCAAACATAGTGGCTGAAAATTCTAAGAAAAATAGAGACAAAAACAACCAATATGGTGGTAACCAAATAATCACTGGTACATCAACTAATAGCCCTAACAAATTTGTTTTAACTGAGACTTCAAATAAAAATCAGCAAGCTGAAATTTCTGTAAAAACAATGTGTGATAAAATTGATTCAAATCTGCTAAAAACTCAGACACCCTTCATTATAGAGAATGAATTGCCAAGATAAAAATCTCCATACCTCTTGCTGAATTAGTTACTGAATATGTATATAGATCCCAAGTTTTGAAAGCTTTGAACATAGGAGAAAATGTTGATTCTGTAAATTTAAATGATGAAAAACCTAAACTTCTATTTGGACCAGAAGTAGAAGGTACACTTCAAAAAGGAGGCGTCCCTCCGTTTTATGTCAGCCTGAACATCCGTGAAAAAACCCTTTATAATGCATGTTAGATTGAGGAGATTCACATAACCTCATGCCAAAGGTAGTAACGGAAAGACTAGGCCTTGAGATAACTAGACCATACAAATATTTATACTCTTTTGATTCTAGTAGAGTTAAATGTTTAGACCTAATCAAATATCTGTGTTAACTTAGCAAAAATACCAACCAAAAACCTCGTAATGGATATTGTTGTGGTAGATATTCCTCCTAAATATGGCATGCTCCTTTCAAGATCATAGGGAGCTAAACTTCAAGGCACCCTCCAAATGGACATGACCTATGTTACCATACCTGTCTTTAGTCAAACAAGAAGACTGTATAGGTAAAATCACATGAAATACACGGTCAGTAGTCAAGACAAGTCCAATAATTCCCCTCTCTATTCTGTCCACACAGACCTTGATTCATTTATCATTTACAATGATCAAAACATTAATGAACAAGTAGCAAAAAATGAAACATTAGAAACTAGAGACGAAGAAGAAGAAAAATCAGACCCAACAGAAAATAACCAACATGATGGAGGCCATAATGAACAACATAATGCTGAACATAATGGTAAACCTGAGACTAAACCTCTCTGGAGTATGAGCTTTGATGGTTCTTGTGGTAAAACTGGATAAGGAGCAGGTGTATGGGTACACAACACAGAGAAAAATCATGCAGAGGGCCATTCATATAAGAGAAACTTTCAATGCACAAATAACGTAGCAGAATATGACACACTCCAATTAGGGCTGCAATTACTCAAGAAATTAGGAGCCAAAATGATAGCAGTCCATGGGGATTCTGAGCTAGGCATTAGGCAAATCAAGGGATAATATTCAACTAAACATCCTAGATTAAGAGTATATAGGGATGATGCCCTTGACCTCTTAAAAAAATTCGAAGAATATGATCTTGGCTTTGTTCCTAGAAATTAGAACATCCTGGCCAATGGACTATAATTTGTAGCCAGTACTTTTCAAACACTTTATCATAATAAACAATACATAATATAAGTCAAATATAGACTAGCAGTCCCTGATAATATAAAATATTGGTAAGTTTTTGAAGGAGATAAACAGATTGAAGATTTCCTGCAGTCCATAAATGAGTTTGAAATGCCAAATCCAAACTCAAATCATGAAGAAGACTTCTCTAGTAAGGAACAAACTTACAATGAAGAGCCTCCTGATAATGCTGATATAAATCTGTTAATAAAAGATGAACCCCATGAGACAAAACTTTGTGTAGACTAAGAAAAAGAAGACTTGGAAGTACTGTAGTTTAGAGATAATTTATTTCCAAAAGGACTATTCCCCTTAGAAAAGTTGTTTGATTTTAATGATGTTGTTAAGAAGCCAAACATGGAATCCACTGAGGCAAACATAGAGGAATGCAATATAAGCAGTGAACAAGAACCCAAAATGATAAAATTGTCAAAGACATTGCCAGCTCTTACAAAACAGAAACATCTTGAGCTATTTAAATAATTTATTGATTTATTTTCTTAGACCTATGAAGATCTAAAGTCATATGATACTGAGATAATTCAGCACAAGATTCCTCTCAAAGAAAACCTGAAACCCTTTAAAAAAAAAAAATCGTAGAATAAACCCTGTGCAACTGCCACTGGTTGAGAAATAAATAAGAAAATTGTATGATGTTGGAATAATAGTCCCACTTAGATACTCAGAATGGGTTTCAAATCTTGTATTAGTGAGGAAAAAAATAGCAGAAATTAGGCTATGCATAGACTTTAGAAATTTAAACAAAGCCTCCATAAAAGACAACTACCCTCTACCCAAAATGGATCATATACTGCAAATGGTGGTAGGCTCAAAAATAATATATTTTCTTGATGGCTTCTTAGGGTAAAATGAGGTACTGGTACACCCAGATGATCAACACAAGACAACTTTCCCTACACCCCGGGGCACCTTCATGTATGTCAAAATGCCTTCTGGGTTAATGAATGTTGGTGCCACTTTTAAAAGAGCCATGGGTATTTCTTTCTTAGAAGAAATAGGTTAGTTCATTGTGATATATCTTGATGACATAACAGTCTATTCCAAAACTGATGAAGAACACCTAGCTCACTTAGGAAAATTCTTTGAAAAGTGCATAAAATATGGTATGTCTTTAAATCCCAAGAAAACTTTGTGTGGCCTTCAAGAAGGGAAACTTTTAGGCCACATCATATCTGAAAAAGGGATCAAGATTGACCCAAAAAGGATTGAGGGATTAGTGCAAATTAGTCACCCAAGAAACATAAAAAAGCTACAGTATTTCATTGGAAAGATAAATTTATTAAGAAGGTTCATACCAAACCTTGCAGAACTCCTAAGAAACATTACTAACATGATGAAAAGAGAAAAATGATTCAAATGGACCATAGAAGAAAAGCAATCCTTTAAATTGGTGAAGGAAGCACTCACACAAACACCAATTCTGATCAGCCCTGATTTAATGAAAGATTTCTTCATTTTCTCCTTTGCATCAGAACACACATTTATTGTTGTCTTACTACAAAAGAACAAAAAAGCACAAGAGAAACCCATAGCTTTATTCATCCAAGGATTAAGAGATGCACCTTTGAAATACAACATCATGGAAAAACAAGATTTTTCCTTAGTCAAAGCATTAAAAGATTTCAGAGTCTACATTTTACATTCACACATCCTTGCATTTGTGCCTCACACAGTAGTAAAAGGCATCTTGAAACAAGATCCTAATGGAAAAAGAGGTAAGTGGATTGTTGTTATCTTATAATATGATATGGAAATCAAGCCCACCAACCTAATCAAAGGGAAAGGATTGGCTAAACTCATGGCTGAAACAAATTTTCAAGCACTAGATATAAAAATTATTCATGCACTGGATGAGCAAGAGGAGCTGGCAACTCCACCTATTGAAGAAACATTTTTGAACTCATCTTGGTATGCTGATATATTATATATAATTTTTAAATCTGGATGTTCCTCCTGGTTTGTCCAAAAAAAAAGCCATATTTTTGAAGTTAAAAGCTGTAAATTTTTTCATTTTAGATAATGCTTTATATTGGAAAAATTCTAGTGGTATATTTCTTAAATGTTTGCCTGAGGAAGATGTAGATAAAATCAAGCATGAATTTCATGAAGGAGAATGTGGAGGCCACCTTTATTGGAAAACAATTGTCGATAAAATCCTTAGAGCTAGTTACTATTGGCCCGCCTACTTCCAATACATCCATAAAATGGTGATTGCCTATTATAAGTGCCAAATCTTTGAAGGCAAAAGAAAATTTCTTCCATTGCCTCTAGAACCAATTTCTGTTGAAGCTCCTTTTCAACAATGGGGCCTTGATTTCATTGGAGAAATCCATCCTTATTCCTCTTCCCAAGACAAATGAATCCTCACTACAATTGGCTACTTTACAAAACGGATAGAGGCCATCCCTTCTAGAACTGCCATAGACTCAGTAATTATCAAATTCCTTGAAAACCACATTTTGTCTAGATTTGGCTGTCCTAGAAAAATCATTACTGACAATGTTGTTACCTTTAGATCCAAGAAAATGGTGGAATTTTACAACAAGTATCAGATTACATTGGGTCATTCTACAACTTATCACCCTTAAGGTAATGGGTTGGTTGAATCCTAAAAAAATAAATTTGGTGAACATAATTAAAATATTGCTGGAAGAAAACAAGAAGTCATGGCACAACAAACTAGTACATGCAGTATGGGTAGACGGATTAACAAAAAGAAAAAATCAATTAGTATGTTACCCTATTAGCTAGTGTATGGAGCAGATGCAGTTTTCCCAACAAGCTTGGGAGTGCCAGTAATGAAACTCATTCAAGAGGTGCAGTATTAAGAAAAATATTTGCAAAGGAGAATAAACCAAATTGTCCAGCTACATCGAATTAGAGAAGAAGTGTACAACATAACACATCAACTACAAGAAAACATCAAGAATTTGTTTGGCAAAAGGACCAAACAAAATGATTTCAACATTGGAGACAAAGTGTTGAAGTGGGATTTAAGAAGGGAGGACAAGGGCAAGCATGGAATATTTGACAATCTATGGAAAGGTCCATAGATCATCCATTCAACAAGAGGTAACAATGCATTCTTCGTACAAGAAATGGATGGAACAAAATTGTTTGGAGGTCTTGTCAATGGTAGTATGCTCAAGCATTATTTCATCTAAAAATCTTAGTTCAAAGTTTTCTTGATTGTATATAACATTGATGAAACAAAACTTGGAAAAATTGACACAAAAAGAAAGAAAGAAAAGAAGAAAAGAGGGCAGATAAAAGAAAAGGTAAAGCCCCATACCAAAAAAGAATGTTTCTGAAAGTATGCAAGTACAAATGATACTACTTTTTGACAAAAAGTATTGTTCAACCTTACAACCCAATCATGATTGAGCAAATTTTGAATTTTGTTTTGATAAGATAGAAATGAAGATTTTCCAAACTGTATAAACTTGGCTTCTCATAAGGTAGAGAATAAAAAATCTCATCAGTCTAATCTCAGCCTTTGGATGATATAACTGTAGAAATAGATAAGTTTTTTACTTTCAAAAGAAAAAAAATGATGTCAAGGGTTTACCAGTCTAAATCCACCTCCTAGGTGGAGAAAAAATGCTAAGAAAGAATAATGGGTAGGTGGAATTGAGTGGTAGCAAGCATAATTTTCAAGGTTTAAAATTCATAGTTACAAAGAACATCAGCAGATCAACAATTGCAGAATCAAAAATATGCCAAGTGAAAATAAGGCACTAATCTACAAATTCTAGAGATCTAAACTCTAAGTTTCTTGACACATACTAAATCGAGCTTCCCTCCCTAGTTGGAGACACTATTAGTCTCCTCTATTCAAAGTATCACTAGGTGAAAATGGATTTTCTACAGTTTGCTGAAAATAACATTCCTTGACTATCAACTATTTTTAGAAATCTCACTACCTTCATTATCTTCATTAAACCTTTTTCACTATATGTAATTCTGCTTTCTCTAAATTTCCCTCATGTTCTGAAAAAATCATGTTTGGGCTCAATCCTCTCATGTTCATCCTTTCTCCCTACATGAAGCCCCATTTTCCCTACTAAACCCCCTCACCTTCATTGTTCTCTCTTATTCCATTAAAAGAATGTAAAAAGTCCCTTTTTATATTATTCTTAGATAAAAAATTATACTATTCGGGCCCCATCACTTTATATAAAACTATGTTTTATTTAAATACACCTGAACCCCTTGTACTAAACTACTCAACCCATTTTTTATTAAACCCCGCCTCTTCTATACTTTAAACCCTCTCATAAAGAGCCCCCGCTTTAAAGTTTTAAACCCTCCAGCACTTCGTTAAACCCTCTCATATAACCCTACCCTCCACCTAATAATAAGCACATCCACTTATTTATTAACCTCTGGCCCCACGTTATAAAAGGCTTCCCCCCATGTAATAAAACCCCGCAATGTAACCACCGGGCTCCACCATTACTTTCCCACCGCTTCACCTATCCCCAACACATATCGCACCCTCAACCGGTTAGCACTTAGCACCTCCAAAACATGCGAAATGTGTGGTATTCGCCCTTGTACCCTCTACCACATGTCACCCTTTATATGGCATTGTGTCCTTCTACCAAAAACCATTTGTTGGACATTTGGTTCAACGCTTCCCGTGTGTTTCGCGACATGGAATAACCACCTCTCATGGATCCTAACTCTGGCAATTGAAGCAGAGCCTAAAGCCTGTGGGTTTTGGTCTAACGGTAATCGTGATTCCAACAAGTGGTATCAGAGTGACAGGTCTCAAGTTTGAAACTTGCCCAGCTAGCGTTGGGGGGGAGATTGTTGGAAATTTGGTTCAATGCTCCCCATGTGTTTCGCGACATGGACTAACCGCCTCTTGTGGATCCTAACTTTGACGATTGTTGTGGATACTAAAGCCTGTGGGTTTTGGTCTAACGACAATCATGATTCCAACACCATTCACTGCCCTCACTCCGTGTGGAAACCACCTTACTTCCTCCTACCAAAACCCGAAACCACTACTCCATTCAAATATTCCAAAGGCCTCTGCCTTTACAATAAGCCTTGCAGCCACCATGAACCCCTACAACACATCCAAAAAGCCAAAAATCCATAAAAAAATGCAAAAAGCCACAACGCAGGTTTTTAACTAACCAGTTTGTTGCGATGTGCAAGTAATCATGGCATAAATGCTTGAATTGCATTATGAGGTCCCAAAACTGTTCAAAAAAAATATCTGGGTGACGATACAACACATTTTTTTCTTCTAAAGGGACCAGGAGTGTGACATTAATCATAATCATCAATGGAACATGACCATTGATGGTTATTCAAAACATTCCAAAGGCAAAGGAAGAACAAAGTAAAAAATACTATGACAGTGAGAGGTTAAAGGATTAAAGATCAAATATAAAAGGTAGGAAAGGAGGATTAAAGATCAAAGATCAAAGGGAGGAAAGCAGAATTAAATACAGAGATCGAAGATAAAACGCAAATTAAAGGAATTAAAGGGGGAAAACTAGGCTAAAGAAATTAGCCAGATAGCAAGAGATAAATCCGGAAGTTTAAAAGCCAAATCCGGGTTTAAGGATAAATCAAAGGCAGGTTAACATAAACTGCAAATCCGAATGCTAAAGAAAAACATCATTTACTTCCTCATCAAAAAAATTTCCACCTACAACCTTATTTTACTCAAATAAAGGCAACCACGGTTATTAAAATAGTTAGAAGTTATTGTAAAAGTTAATGAAAAAGCCTTAAAATAAGAAATATCCTAAAAACTAGCTTAGAAGTTAAGTTAGAAGTTATTATTGGAGTCATTTAGTCACAAATATTTTTCCTTGGGCCTTGCATGGTCTCAAAGGTCAAGATAACATTTACTCTGTAATAACTACAATCTGAAACCCTAGCTCAGGATCACCTCCCCATTTTGTAGATAAATACTGCATGCATTTTTATTATTATGGTTGGTTGGTTACATAGTGATTTTTGAGTTAGTTGATGAGATGCTAGACTGGATTTGATAAAACTTTGAGCTACAAAGATCATTGCACTGGAGTATTGTAATAGTTTTGGACATCAATAATACAAGCATGTTCACAGGATTCATGAACTATGTTAATGGTGATGTTATCCTTCTTTGTCAATGTTTCCCTTCTATTTTCCATATTCTCCATCATTTATATGATAAAAGAATAGAAAGTTTAGATTAAGAGATGATGTCTTGGCACCTTAATTCTCTCTTCTTTCTTTCATCTTAATGCTTTCTTCTGCAAGGTCTGATTAGAGAATTATTAATTGCTTTGTAGTTCCACCTAGCTTGTTTCCTTGAAAATGATTCAATAGAGTCCATCAAATGAAATCTATGGTATGCCTTGTCCTGTGGTTTTTCTTGAAATGTTATTTTCTAGGTATTTCTTTGAAGTTTACTTATTAGAGTCCAGCCGAATAATTCTATGGTTTTCCTTGTCATTTGGTTTCTCTTAAAATGTTGCTTTACATATCTTAGAAGTTTGATTAAAGAATTCTTAATTGCTCTTTAGTTTCACTGACTTTTATCTTAAATGTTTCCTAGGATTGGTGGATTGTTGTCTTAATGTTTTCTTAGTAGAGTCTGGCCAAAGAAGTCTATGGTTTTCCCTGTCGTTTGGTTCATCTTAGAGAGTTACCTAAAGGGATTTTGTTGTTGAAGTAGGGTTAAAGATTCTTAATTTCCCTTTAGTTTTACTGATTTCACAACTTACTGTCATTTCATATTGCATCTAATCTAAAGAGATCCAATCGATATAGTTAGTTTTCCCTATGAAAACCCTTGCAGAGTTGATGGAAAATTAATTCCTTTTATCTCTCCATAGCCCAATGGGTTAATTTTTCCCACAGTCTATCTATTCAATGGAAACACTCAATCAATTAACCAACCCAATCATTCTATCAATCAACCAAACAAAACAAACTGTCCTAGAACTTCATAACTAGCCTAAAATAATAAAACATAAGCTTAAAGATAAATCATTTCCAAACACAAACATAGAGAGAGCCCTCTCTGAGTCCAGGAAGGCTAGGTCCTTGGAATCCAAAGTGGTTTGATGTGGTTCCCTGTAGGGTTGTTCTTGCCAATCTTGCAATCACGGGGAGCCAACATAGCAGAGAGGGAAAATACAATAATATATTATTTTTTCTCATTATCAACGACATTAGACTCACCATACCTAGAATTTCTTGACCTCTTGAAAGGTTTCCCATTTCCACTACAATCAGAGGTGCCTTCCTTTTTCCTTTGAACCTTTTGTTCCTTTGATTTCCATTCCCCCTGAAGTTGTTGTTGTCATCATCCCTGGGAGAGTCCCTTATATTGGGGCACTTTATTGCATAGTGACCAAAGTCGTTACAAGTGTAACATCTTCCCTTCCTTCGTTTGGCCCCGCTCTACCATGGTTTTGATTTTTCGGGCCACCATGGTTCTTCTTCATTGCATGAGTGGTGAAGGTAGTATGGTCACCTCTATTTCCATTAGAGCGATGATATCTCTCCATCATTCGTATCTCTTCTTGAGTGCATCTAGTCAAAAATTCATCAAAATCAGGAATCATATTATTATTAAGAATTGTAGTATTAAATACATACCAGTCTCGGGGATGTCCTCCAAGAGAAATGAGTACGAGCTCTCGATCAGCTACTTCTCCTATGGAAAGGAGATCATTCTTGATTTCTATGATCCTAATAAAATATGGAGGCTCATGAATCTTCCCCTACACATATTCCATGAAATATTGATCTTCTAATTCCAAATCCGAGCACATATTCCATGCATGATAATCAAACTTGTCAGTCAACTTATCATCGAACCATTGGTTCTTGACAAAACTTGTTCTTCGGTGATTTCTTTTCACACTATCTTGGGCCTTGTATTCACCTTATCTCTAATACCATGTTAATTTAAGATAAACATGGTATGTTCTATATGCTTAGTGTAGTTTTACTTTTGTTAGCCTCTCTCATAAAACAATACTAAATCCAAAAATAAAATAAAAAAATTAAATATTAAAAGTTCAGAATTTATGCCTAACTCTTTAGTTTGGGTTGTTCCTCTTAGATAGGAGTTAGTTTAGGTAGCTCCTATATTGGTGTGTGTTTGGCTGAGAAATTATCTCAACCAAGGTTTCCAAGATAGCATGCACTATCTTGAGAAATTGTCTCCTCATCTATTTAATTGTAACACAAAATTATTTTAATAAAGAGAAAATATGTGAGGAATCTGTGAGGCTGAAGTATTTTCCGCCAATGTTTTGTCTATGGTTTATTATGTGTGTTTTTATGTATGTTAATGGTGTGTGATTTTCAATATGTGGTATCAGAGTGAAGATCCATGTCTGGTGAGGTTGAGTTGGTTGCCTGGAACATTGAGAATTATCGAAGTTGAATTGAATTATGAGTGTGTGGCAATACAATTTTGATTCTGGAACACAGAGAAACACTGCTAAAGGTTTAATGTGAATTAACAGTTGGTTTGCGAGTTGAATCGAACAACATTGAACAAACTTGTTAAGAGTTGTAATGCTACATACAATGTCTGATTCTTGAAGACGATTCTGTGTGGAGGCTCTACCCAGGATTAAAGGCGGTTCAAGCATCCCAAGGGATAAATTATGCAAGGACACTGCTGCGTGATTGAAGAGTATAGCAGTGCCTCAAGTTTCTACATAGCATAACCAATCCAATAACATAACTTTGATTTGGTATGATTGTTTTGTTGAGATCGTTGAAGGGAAATAGCATCGTCCTTTTCGTTGAAATTAAAAATCCATTGAAACGGCAAGAAAATGACCTGTTGCCATCGCATTTCATAATTCTCAGGTTCCATCTTAATAAACGATTCTCTTTTTTTATTTTCATGCGTAAATGGGATACATATGTTGATGATAGCGTGGTGGAGATACCAACTATCTCAAACAAGAGCTTACTTTGTTGTTTAATGAATTCGTCGTTGGGTCGCTTACAAAATGAAACATCGATCCTTCCACCATGCTCACACTATACGGTATCTGATGCTAGGATGGTGTCATACCGGTCAATTGAATTAGCATGGAGACTTTGTTTTTTGCGTGGATCATAGAAACAACGTTAAAGTCTTGAAAACATCGTAATAAATTGCTTAATGCAAGAGTATAATGTAGCATCGGGAGATGCATGCGTGAGGAATTACAACAGTGCCAAGCATAATGCAGCTCATGCGATGAGTGTGTAAGTACGAAGGGTTTGGTTGGTTTTTCATAGTGAAATCAATATGAAATTTGTATGCGAAACCATCAATTTGCAATGTGAGTGAGGTATGGATTTAAATTAAAATTATGTGGTGGTGCATAGTTGAAATGATCCCTTTTGAATATGATAACCATAGTATTGAGAAAATGGTTGTGTTGAATTTGCAATGTTAAATTTACAATTTAATCAATTTCCTTGATCAAGGAGATAAGCCTAGGCATTCATGAAAGTGAGTAATCTTGAATTGATTGTGTGAAGAATTTTCCAAAGAAAGAGTTGTTGTAAATCTACATCATTGTGGGAGCTTGCAATATTATTGACAAATAGATAGAATTGAGGGGCATCCCTTTCGAGGTGCATGAAAGTACAGGTGAGAGATGGAACAAGATCACACAGAGATATTGATGGTGATTTGATATGTTTTATTTTAACTCTGGTTTTGAAGATGATATTTGCAAAATACAAGTTGTAGAAAGTTGAAGGAAATATCAGCAAAAGAAGATCACAATTTTAAATTTACTAATGAAAGAGACTAGTAATAGTTTCTAAATGAAAGCAAAGTGTGGAGTAGAACCTTGAAGACTTCCAGCAGAGATTGGATAAAAAGGACAATTGTGTTCTTAAAAAGTGCAAGTGAGTTGAAGTGGGAATAAAATTAAATAAAGTGTTTCTTTTTTGGAGTGATAAGGTGCATTAAAATTTTTGTAACTTGGAGAAATAAAGTTTTTGTAAGTTTGTTTGAAAAAACAAAAAAAAGGGTGGAGTGAGTTTTTAAAGTGAAATTCTATTTGTAATTTTGGAGCAATAAGTGATTTTTTGGAGTGATAAGGATTCACCTTTTTTGTAAATTTGGAGTGATCAACAGAAAGCTCATTGTTGTAGGAGGTTGAGTCTGTTTTTGAAGTCATTTTTCTTCCAAGAAGTTCTGAAACTTTGATTCCATGAAGATGTTGTGAAGCTGAATGATTATGTACTCTAAATTTCAATAAAGCATATATTTTTTGTGGTGATTGTGTCCTAGATCTGCCCGAAATTGAATAAGGGGATCTTAGGTACACGAAGAGTGTGTTTATGATGGTGCATGCTTCATGTTGTTTCTTTCGATTTGTGTCTAGTTATGACACATAAATGATCTGATTTAACACACACATAAAGTTCAATGCAAGCAAGCACAACACTTGTAACGAAATAGATGCAAGGAAGGATAATTAAACTCTACACATGCATTTGCGCCACTACAACAAATAATCAAAGTTGTCAACATCAACATTCTAACTCAACAACCAAATTCACTTAATACAATCAAGTTCATGTACCTGCAAACTCCATCATTTCAAAGAAAATTCTACATCACTACAATCAAGTTAATGAACCTACAACCTCCAACGTTTCAGAGCACAGTCTACATCAACATTATTGAACTTGTAATCAAACTTAAATTGCATTGAATTGTATGGGTGCATTCTCGGTTGAAACCGACACCCAAGTTTTGAATTAAGTCTAATTAAAAGTCAAATTGAATTCATTGTAGTGAGTCATTAAAATCATTAACCATTCTTGGGTGCATTTTCGACAATGTTCGACACCCTTCCTTTAAGAAAAATCAAGTGAGTGCACAAGTTTTAACTCTGAAGCAAACAAGCAGCAAGTTCGCATCTCCTGCAAACGAGTGTGAGTATTCATTCAAGCAATTTTCATCAAGTCAGTACAAAGTTAAAACCATCAAGCGAGCCAATGTGAAGATCATTGCAACAACGATCAAAGAAACCAAACAAGTTCAACTCTAACACCAACCAAGCAAGTTGAAATCTACAGCAAGTGAGTATGAGTTCCAGAAAACTTGAAACAAGAGAAACAAGTTTCACCAAGCAAGAGATCTAGCAAATTTTGAAGCAAGCAAGTACGAGTATTCATTCAAGTGAGCATGAAGTAATCAAGCAAGTCAAGTGAGCATTCAAGCAAATCGATTGTCATCAAGCGAGCATGAATTCAAGAGTTCAAGCAAGAAAGTTCTACAACTCTAGCAAGTGTTCCAAGTAAGCGCAATAAGCAACAAATCAAGCAAGCATGTCATTCAAGCCACATAGCAAGCGAGCCTGTCATTCAAGTAACAAAATCAAGTGAAATGGTTCAAAGCATGACATCTATGACAAGAGAGCCTGCATTCAAGAGAGGGATTTTAGATGGCGCAACACATCCAGTTGTTAAAAATTCTTCACAATTTGATCCTCTCAAGTGATGAAGACATGGTGCAAATTAGCAAAAAAACTCTTGCTGATCTTTCACGACATCTACAACAAACAAATGAAACCATTGAGTTTCTTCAACTAGAGTCGCAACTACAAAGAAATGAGTTGCAAGAAAAGAGTGATACTTTCAAGTCTTTGAACCATCCAGATGATAAGTCATTCATCCAAACAGCTTCAAGTGTCAAAATTGTTCCAGTTGAATTTTCTTCGAAGCCAATCATCAGGCCATGGGAAGAAATTCAAAGTAACAAGAATTGACGAGGCTTAGGATATGTCAACGATGACACCAAATTGCATATCCCATATTATTCCAAGCCAATTAAATTTGTCAGTGCAGGATTTCTTGAACAAATCACCTTAGCAAGTTTTGAGAAAGTTGTAGAAAAACAGAATTGCATGCAACCTGAAGTTGAAGTAAAACCGAAATGTCCTCATTGTCAAAGAACCGGTCATATGGAAGATCGGTGTTTTGATATCCATCCTTGTTTCCATTGTGGCAAGACAAATCATTCATCTAATAAATGTTGTAACCAACAAAAATCATCCAAATTAAAGATCAACTTGAAAGGATTGATCATTGGGAATGGTCATCCACAGTCAAAAGATTGTCTCAGTTCTACAACCGAATACAATCACACATAGGGAAGCCAGCAGTGAAAAGAAGATGGTACTCTCATGTAGTTGAACGGGGGAGTACACCAGTGCAACACTCCTACACCTGAAGATGGGGAGTTCAGGAATACTTTTCAGAAAAGTGACTCTCCTTTCAGCTGACAAAGGGGGGAAATGTCAATGAAATTGACGGTGGTTGTTAGACTGGAATTCTCTACAAAACTAGAAAAAGTAGCCAGTGGGCATCTTTAGAAGCCAGTGGGCATCAAAAAAATTTCCAGTGGGAAGTCGACAGCAAAGCAGCAGTGAGCAGTTTTCAATACAACAAAAGCAACAGAGAGTTGTTTTTGACATCATTAGCCAGTGGGCATTCAACAAATTTTGTCAGTGGATAAAGGATGTTGATTTCACGCAAAGGAAAGATGGATCCTTTTGCAACATGGAACTTTATGGAGTTGTCAAGAGAAATTCAGAGATGAATCAAGCATGTAGCTGACTCACGGTCTCTTCATATTGCAGTTTTTTCAGCATCCAGCTTTGGCAAATTTTCAGGCAATTTTTTTGAGGATCAACATGAGAACTTGGAAGATGGTTCCTCGTTCTTATTTTGGATTTATCATTGAAGAGGGGAATGTTAGCCTCTCTCATAAAACAATACTAAATCCAAAAATAAAATAAAAAAATCAAATATTAAAAGTTAGGAATTTATGCCAAACTCTTTAGTTTGGGTTGTTCCTCTAAGGTAGGAGTTAGTCTAGGTAGCTCCTATATTAGTGTGTGTTTGGTTGAGAAATTATCTCAACCAAGGTGTCCAAGATATCACGCACTATCTTGAGACACTGTCTCCTAATCTATTTAATTGTAACACTAAATTATTTTAATAAAGAGAAAATATGTGAGGAAGCCGTGAGGCTAAAGTCCTTTCTGCCAATGTTTTGTCTCTGGTTTATTATGTGTGCTTTTATGTATGTTAATGGTGTGTGATTTTCAATAAATTCAATATATATTATAGGCCCAATTCAATGCATAAACATGAAAGTAAAATGTTGGTAGAACATAATAATAGATCACCAGAAGACAAGCCAAATAATGTAGATGAGGTTTTACAATTCTTCTTGTCCAACAAGGATAGAGAGTGATGTGTGTTATGACAATCAACAGGATGCATCATCCAAGAAATTATTTCTCAACATCAGATCAACCAACCTTCCAAGTGTCACTCACACTCCTCAAAGACAACTCCAAAAGTTAACGCAAGTCAACAAAAGAATCCCTCATCTAGATTTCTGACATCATCCATATTTTCTGCATCCATTTCCGACATCATTTATGGCATCCATATTTCCGGCATCATCCAGATTTTCGGCATCCATTTCCAGCATCATTTTCGGCATCCATATTTCTGACATCCAGATTTCCGCCATCATCCATATTTCCGGCGTCATCCATATTTTCGGCATCATCCATATTCACACGTGGGAGAGAGAGAAGTATCTTCTAGGCTATATGAACCAATCATATCATGAGGAATGTGTGTGATGATGAAATGGACATCATCTCTTTCCAATTTATATCAGTTAATGAGGGTGTGTGACATATCTATTAGGCTTGTGAGCCTACATTACAAATATGGATGACCTAGCACATGTGTGGAAAATAATATCAAAATATATGTTCTGCTCATCCAAACAAGATGATCTTTAGATCAATATTGAACCTCTCCAAAAGAGGAATCCAACAAAAATATAATCATCATCATATGAGTAGTGCAACTTGTATTTTTCACCTAGTTTCCAAAAATAATAGTGTTGATATTCTGACACCAGAACACGATGGTTAAATAAGAAAGGCCATTCTAAATAATTGGCAAATGCTTACAAGATTCTTGGTACTTTGTTTTGGACACAAGATTTTTTTTTAATGGTCTAGAAATATTTACTTAGAATATATCTCAACAGATATTTACTAGTTATATTTTACATAAGCCACATATTATTGAAAAAGTAATCTGCATGGTTGAAATTGTCAGCATAAATTTCAGGTTATGATTCAATATATTCCTTTCAATTTATAATTTTGCATTGCTTATTTGGTGTATGTTTGTTTCTTTTCTACTTAGTCTCATTTTATCTTTCGCGGATTTGAGAAACTGTGAAGGTGTTATACTTGATTTCGTATCGTTGAAAGTCATAGTAATTCAGTTTGGAAAGGAAAGATTTGAAAATCTCAAACTTAGACATTAGAATATGTTTATCACCTTTTAAAATAAATAAACAATAAGATGAACATGACATTCTTATTATATCATCTTTTCATAGTGGAACAATGGAAAATTTTATTTGATGTGTTCTTTACCTCCAACTACTTTTCATCAACATGTTCTTTACATCCAATTTCTTTTCATCCACCATATAAATGTTTTTTTCTTATAATTATTTGTTAACTTTATTGAAGACTTACACCTTGCTTCATATTTCGGAAACTCTGTTTGCACATCTTTCTCCTTGTTTAAATATTTCAGAAACTCGATTTGTTACTTGAATCTGGTTTGGGAAAGTTACAAGAAATATGATTGGAAAAAGGATGGGGAGACAATGCAAATCATGTGTCGGATATGATTCGTATGTTGTTGGAGATCCTTCAGGCACCTAAGCCATCAACTTTGGAAATGTTTCTAGGAGGGATTTCCATGCTTCTTTATGTTGTGATTCTTTCACCTCATGGTTATTTTTGGCAAGAAAATTTTTTGTGAATGCTAGACAAGACATCGGTGGAAAGTTATTTTCTTTTTTATAATTGCAATTTCCATTCCATGATATTCTCTCTTTTTTGTTTGATTATATTTTGCACATTTCTTTTGGTTTTGTTTTTTCTTTTAACTATGAAATTTAAAATACTTGGTATCATGTCCATTTAAACAACCAAATATTGAAAATGAAATTAGTATTACATGATATTGGTTGAAATATTTTTAGTTGTTTCATGTTAAAATATTTTCATGACTATTAGAAAAAATTACTTTCATGTTGTTATTTAAACACATGTTGTTTATATACTTGACCAAGTGTATGTGTTAGAGAATGAAATGTCTTATGAATAAAAAGACAATTACTATACATCACATCTCATATTACTTATTTTTACAAGTTGTGTACAACTTGATTTTTTTAGCATGTAACTTAGTTCACATGATCGTGCCTAAGCTTTCCCTGAATGTTGAATACTAAGTTAGTAAGGTGTTTTTTTTATAGCGAAGTTTTATTTTCTTTGTTTATGAAGGTCATTTGGCTAAATAGTGGCCACCATCGCCCAACTAAAGAAAACTTGTTCAAGTTTCTTGCTTGTATGGGAAAAAATTACTTTGACATTGCTAATGTTGAGGTATATGTCGTATAAATCATTTATAGTCTATTTCAGTTTATATTCTATTGTTCATCATATTTCATGTCTTACACTCTACATTTTATCTTCTTTTATTTTCAGAAAAGGAATTCATTATTGATGGTAAGAAGTATAAATTGAAAAAAGAGGAGAGCAATAACAATAGAGCGACAAATGCAAAAAGAGTGAGAGAAGAGACCGTTCTAGTGATACCCTTCGAGCCAAAATCCTGCATAAGATACACAAATAAATACTGATGGTAAAGTCCTCAAAGTTGGTGAATTCACCTGCAATATGGGGAGATAATGCATAACATGTCTTGGATATGATTCATTTGCTGTTAGAGATCCTTTAGGCACATGCACCATCAACTTTGGAAATGTTTCTAGTTGGAATTCATATGGCTTGTAATGTTCTAATTATTTCACCTTAGGGTTATTTTGGGCAAGCAAATGTTTTCGGAATGCTAAACACGACATCAGTGGACAGGTAGTTTTTTTTTTATATAATTGCAATTTCCATTCAATGATATCCTCTCTTTATTTCTTGATTGTATTTTGGACGTTTCTTTTCATTTTGTTTTGTCGTTTAAATATGAAACTGAAAATTGGTATTTTGTCCATTTAAACAACAACCAAAGCTTTACGATGAAATCAGTATTACACGATATTTATTGGAATCCTTATAGCTATTTTGTGGTAAAATATTTTCATGAATATCAAAAAAGTTTACTTTCATGTTGTTATTTGAGCACATTTTGTTTATATACTTAACCAGGTTCATGCGTTAGAAAATGAAATATTTTTCCGAATAAAATGACAAGGATTAAATATCACACCTCATATTTTTTTTTTCACGAGTTATCTACAACTTGAGCTTTTTAGCATATAACGTAGTTAACATGATTGTTCCTAAGTTTTCCTTGAAGTTTGAATACTAAGTTACTAAGGTGTTCCTTTCTATATATGGTGACATTTTATTTTCTTTGTTTATACAGGTCATCTGGCCACATTATAGTGGTCACTATCGCCCAACTGAAGAAATTTTTTCGAGTTTCTTACTTGTATGGTGGAAAATCACTTTGACATTACTGATGTTGAGGTATATTTCGTATAAACTATTTATAGTCAAATTTGCTTCATATTCGAGTGTTCATTGTCATTCATATATTACAGTCTACATTGTACCTTCTTTTGTTTTTAGAAAATGAACTCAGTATTGATGGTAAGAAGCTGAAATTGAAGAAAGAGGAGAGCAATAACAATGGAGCGACAAATGAAAAAAAGAGAGAGAGAAGAGAATTGGTTTGGTGATACCCTTAGAGCCAATATCCCGCATAAAACACACATGGATACTAATGGTTAGGTCTTTAGAGTTGGTGAATTCATGTGCAATTCCTTGGCAACACAATGATAATTTTTTGAAGTGATGAAACATCATTTCTTGTGTAAATTGTAGTCCAACCAACATTAAGTTGGAAACTCATTGTAAGACTTTAATATTTCATATAATATAATTTATGTGGTTGAAATTATTTATAATTGCACTTGATATTGTTTAGTATTTTAATTAACATATGCAACATTATGTTTTCATATTAGATGAACATACACATTGTATGATATTTTTAAAGCCTACAAATTAATTTTTGTTGATTAATAATGAACACATAAAATCAATTTAAAACTACTAATTTAGTATTTTAATTGATTAATGGTGAACAGAAATAAAATAAATATATGACTAAATTAGTCATTTATAATGATTATTAATGAAATTAAACGAAATGAATATAAGCTACTAAATTAGTCGTTTATATAATCAATATGAAACTACCAAAAAAATATAAATGACCACTGCAAACGATAAAGTTGTGATTACAAATAATGATTAAATTTTTCATATATATGACTATTAGTAGCTAATTTAGAGTATTTTATAAAACGACCAAAAATTTAGTCGTATTTCCTTTGTCATTAATCATTTTCAAAAGATGAATAAAATTTGCATATATATGACTATTAGTAGCTAATTTACAGTATCTTATAACACAACCAACATTTTGGTCATATTCCTTTGTTCATTAATTGGTTTTATCGGGTGATTATATAGTAATATATTTGCTGTATATTTGGTCATTAATTGTGACAGTTAATGACAAAATCAATGATTAAATCAATGACTAGATCAATGACTAAATCAACGACTAAATTAATGACCAATTATACTACTAGACAATAAAATTGAGATAACCAATTAATGATTAAGCTAAAAACGACTAAAAGCTAGTCACGTTATAAGATACTGTAAATTACCTACTATTGGTACCCGACCGGAAAATAGTCATTTATATGCAAATTTTAGTCATTTTTTTAGTAACTAATTAGCTATTTTGTACTAGTGGAGATTTGGTGCATTTGATATATCACTTCCTTGGTTGCCTTTTATTTCGAGTTGTTGGAGGGAAACTCGAGGATCCCTTGAATTCCTTTGGGAGTTAAGGAGGTGGAAAATCCCCCTAGAATCTCTCCTTTCGGTCGACTCCGAGCTTTAATTCTAAAATCTTCATCCAAAGTGAAATATATTTCATGATTATCCTGCATTTAACCCAGATTAGGCATTCGAAGTATGACAAGCCTTAATCCCAATCTACACTAGCAACATAAGACCATAATATAATTTAAATGTGACAAAGAGAGACTTAATTAGGCTAAAAAGGTGACAATTAACCCGTACAATTATACCTAATGATGTAGCCCATCAATATGCATGCCACAAAGCCTTAGATATGTAAGTTTCCTTACAAGCCAGGTCTAATCACCCAATTTTTTTCACAAAGGCACGTACCACCCAGGATATGGGCCCCACCCAAACACTGAAGGTTCAAAAGTGTCTCTAGAAGAAACGGTCGAGCGAAGGAAATAATTACTTTGTTACTACTGTGATGATAAGTAATCCGTCGAACATAAATAAAAGGAACCAGAATTATCCCAAATTGATGCTACCGAAAACATTTCAATAGATGAAGCCCCCATTCCTGAAGTTATTGAGGATGAAGCGGGTGAAACTTAGGTAGATCCACATCATGATCTCGCAGTTACACTGAATGAGTTAGTTATATCAGTACATGCCTTGGTTGGAATTTATTCGCTCCAAACTCTCAAAATATGTGGCTTCATTAAATGTCGATCAATAGTGGTGATGATTGATAGCGAAAGCATTAATAACTTTTTCCATAAGCACATAGTTGAAGCAGTGACGACATTGTTTTATAAGGGCGGTTTTATAATGGGGGTTATCACCTTAAAACCAACATGATTTCCATTGAAATGGCTGGTCACAACATTCTCATTGGTAGATAATGAATTCACACACTAGGCCGTATCACAAATGATTTCCAAGAGATATATATGAGATTTATGTAAGAAGGCCACACTCATACACTACGAGGACTCGAAGCAAGTGCTCTTACTCCATGATCTAACATCAAATGGAGAATATTTTAAAAAGGGGCCATCATCAGGTAGTAGCACAATTTAATTTTTTCCAAGCCATTTAATCCACTCGACCCCCTATTCATCCAGATATGCAATAGTTCTTAGATCGCCACGAGTTTGTATTTGAAAAATCCAAGGAACTGCCACCTTCTCAGGGTCAACATGATCATAGCATGGCTATTGTTGTGGGGGCTCAGCCGCGAAATTTTCACCCATACAACTATCATTTTTCCCAAAAGAATGATATTGAAAAAATAATCAAGTAGCTCCTTGAATCCAGGGTTATTCCTCTCAACACTAGCCCTTATTCATATCATGTAGTTATGGTTTTAAATAAGGATGGAGAATGGTGCATGTATCCTAAATTTTGAGCCCTTGATAAGCTCAATATCAAGGACACATTCCATATTCCAGTAGTTGATTATTTTCTTGATGAACTACATGGTGCTAAATTATTTACCATGCTTGACCTTTGCTCAGGCTATCATGAAATCCGCATGAAGAAAGTTGACATCCCAAAAATTGATTTCAGAACTCATGAAGGCCATTATGAATTTTTGGTCATGCAATTTGGTATTTTTAATGCTCCCTCCACTTTTTAGAGCCTCATGAACCACCTTCTGTAACTTATCTCGGAAAATTTGTCCTGGTATTTTTCGAGGACACTCTCATCTATAACATCACATGGGACAATCACCTTAAACATGTTGACCAAATACTACAATTTCTAAAATATCATAAACTATTTGTCAAAATATATAAGTGCTCCTTTGGCAAGGAAGAAGTTGAGTATTTAGGATACATTGTGGGACATGAGGGAAAAAGAAATGATTCGAAGAATATTCAGGCAATGGAGGATTGGCCCCAACCAAAAACCTTGAATATTTTGAGGGGATTCTTGGGTCCCATATGATACTATCACAAATTTGTCAGTAATTATGGATGCATTGCATGTCCCCTCACTAATATTATGAAGAAAAATTCATTCCTATGGACTGACACAACACAATAGGATTTCTTAACTCTCAAACAGGCCATGTGCTCCACTCCAGTATTGGCATTACCCGACTTCATAAAGTCATTTGTGACTGAATGTGATGCTTCAGGTACGAGCATTGGTGCCATATTAATTCAGGAAGGTAGACCACTGGCCTTCACCAATAGACAACTTAGTGGAAAACATCTAGGACAATACACATATGAGAAAGAAATGATGGCTAGTTTACATGCAATAAACACTTGGCACCCATACTTATTGGGGAGACAAATCCAAATCCACACTGACCATCATAGTCGAAAATATTTTCTTGAGCAACATCTATCCTCTCCATAACAAAATACAAGGCTGAAAAAAAATGTTTGGATATGATTTTGAAATAATTTACGGAAACGGGTGTGACAATGTACTAGCTGATGCTTTATCGCACCAATTTGAGGATGAGGGAACCCTTTTGTCACTCTCTCTACCCAAATCAGATTGGATTGAAGAAGTCTTCAATGAATGCATCTCCCACCCCTCCATGTCCCAACTCGTTAATAACTTGAGAGAAGATCCCAATGGATCCACAAACTACTCGTGGCAGGATGAGGTTCTTCATTATAAGGATCATATAGTGCTCTCCCCAAACTTAGCTCTCAAAGCCCACATCTTGGCTGACTTGCATTCATGTCCAACTAATGGACATTCAGGATTTCAGAAGACTTGTGCACATGCACACCACTACTTCTTTTGGACTTCCAGGAAAAATGAAATTCTTATTTTGTTGTTGAATGTGATGTATGTGAATGCAACAAAGGGAAAAAAATCAAGAAATCGAGAACCTTACAACCTTTACCACTCCTTGCTTCCATGTAGATATATTTCCATGGATTTCATTACAGCTCTCCCAAAGTTCAGAAACAAATCCGTTATCATGGTGGTGGTTGATAGGATTTCAAAATATGCCCATTTTAGTGCTCTACCCCATCCATTTATGCCAACAGTGGGGCCACAAATTTTCATGGACAAAATATTCAAACTGCATGGCATGTCGACTTCCATTTTGTCGGATCCCAACCCTACTTTCAGCAACAAATTTTGGCAGGAATTTTTTAAGCTTTAGGGTACAAAACTCAAACTAAGTACATCTTATCATCCCAAAACTGATGGTCAAACATAAGTATTCAACAAATTATTGGAGACCTATATGCAGTGTTTCATTTTTGACAAAAAAAATCAATGGGTACAATGGATGCCTCTAGCTAAAGGGTTGTATAACACTAAATATCATGAAGCCACCAAGATGACGCCATATCAGGTCGTGTACCACCAACTCCCACCATCAGTAGCTTCTTACATCCCCAGTTTTTCTAAAGTGTAGGCAATTGATCAACTCCTACAAAACTGTGTAGCCATGATCACTCATCCCAAAGCTAACCTACATCATTCTTAGAATAGAATGAAGCAACAGGTCGATCATCATCGATGTGAACATTCTTTTCATGTAGGTGTTCCTCTGACTCCAACCATATAATGAGATCTCTCTCAAAGAAAAGGGTTGTCAGAAACTAGCACCAAAATTCTATGGACCTTATCAGGTACTTCACTGTATAGGAGTCATCTTCTACAAACTGGCTTTGCCGACTACTTCAAGAATCCACCCAGTCTTTCATGTCTCATGCCTTAAGAAAGTTGAGGGGAGTAATTGCAGGGTTCAAACAAGTCTTCCATAATTGTATGAGGAAGGCTCACTTTGGCTCCAACCAAAACTAGTCCTCCATACTTGTGCACGACATCTTTGTGGCCGAACAATCAAGGATATAATAATCAAGTGGAAAGACACCTCTCTAGAAGATACGACATGGGAACATGCCACTATTCTTTAGCAATTTTTGCAACTTTATGCTTGAGGATGAGGCTAATTTTGATGGGGGAGGGCATGTTAGGATCCAAACCTAACCCCTTTATCTATGTAATAGGCCCAGGAGGGCCTAGTTTGAGTCATAGTTAGTTAGTTGAGTCAATAAAGGCCGTAAGTGGTTATCCGCATTAATAATAATTGTAAGTGGTTGACCCAAATTCTAGAAAATGAACCACAATTAGTTATAAATGGGTCATAGTTAATAAATAAAGTGGTTAACCCATGTTATGTCACTAGTAGTTAGGGTTTTGGATGTCATTAGGCTATAAATGGTCCTAGATAGAAGGAGTAAGCATTGTGCTATATTGTTATTGAGCTCTACTCTACTTGAGGTTTCCCCCTCAAAGAGAAAAGTGAACATTGTATTCTGATTTTGGATAGTAAAATATCTTTGTTACTTGTCTCTTTCCATGTGATATCAATCTTTATCACCTATCTTGTTTCATATTTCTGGTATTCGGAATTTTCTTGCAAGTCAAGTGCATAACATTTATTAATGTGTTGATTTGTAATTTCACTTGCAAAAAAATCTTACCCTTTTTCTTCAATCCACAGATTTATCTCCTCCTTAGTGGGATTCCACTTTCCCTCCATTAATAGATCCCAGTCTCAACAATGGAACCATTTGTTGGTGCTGGTGAAGGTATGACTCACGTTAGAGCACATAATTTGGCCAAAAAGACCCCACTAGACACTGACCCTTTTGCCATCACTTGCAATATAGATGAAGTCTCACTTGATGCACTTATGGGGAATGAAGGAAGTTGAATTCTATAGTGGTGAAGAGAATTAAAATATGTGTGAAAACTATCCTCTTCAATATTCTATAGTATTCAATTCATAGACATAGACTAGACCCAGTCTCAAACTTTCATATCGAAACACTAAGAAATTTGAAAGGGTATTTCATTTTGATATATGACACTATAACATACATAAAAAAATTCAACGTATTATATCCCACTTAGAAATTTACTTCAGTATACTGAAAATAAGCATAACCTAATGTGTCATGCAACCTCCACATAAGACACATGAATTAGGACTCTCTAGCTATCAACCATTTTCTATTCATATTTAGAAGGGAACTAGAAACATCATTACAACTTTGCCACTTTTACCTCATATCAGCTCACCAACCTATTAAAATAGCATTACAATATTACAATAGCAATTATGTACAAAGTTTTCTTTAATGAATACCCCTAATTAATCCCAAAATTTAACCAACCCAAATCCCATTTGATTTCACCACTTTATACATGATTATTTGAACTCCAACCAACCCATGACCATGGAAGCTATTTACCATGGGATAGTGGACTCACTCATAAAATCAACTATATACTTTTATCCAAAATTACATTTAAAAAAAACACCAAACCACCTAGCATAGCAATATGAAACCAAATAAATAAATAATAGAAATAAATAAAATATAACTTTTATTATAATATTAATATAAATATCATTTCATGTTATGAATGGAGGAATTATTATATTAATATAAATATCTGTTATTAATGGAGAAATTAATAGATTCTCTTGATATTATTAAAGGAGATTTGATGTAAGGACATAACGAACTTCCGTTCTCTTCGGTTTGAAAGTTGGCGAGCACGGGTGTTGTCCAACAACTGTTTACATTATATATTTGGATTTCAAGTTTGGACCATTATATGTATATACGAAGTTTTGGTTAAACTTGATGACGAACGAAATAGGTGTCTCTGGTCTATACAAAGTGTTGCTGTGATGGACATTATTCCAGACGACCTAGTTCGATGTTGCTTGCTGAGAGTACCTTACGCATCACACGATAAGCTGAAAGCTGTGTGTAGAAGTTGGCAGTCTATGGTGAGTAGCCGTAACTTTTATGCGGAAAGAAAGTTATGTGGGGGCGAGCGATTATCTCCTTTGCTTCATTCAAATGCATAAGAGGGTCGACGGCGTTATGTACCGTGACTAATCGAATCAGTAAAGGTATACCACCCTGTGAGGGAGGCGGAGGTTCTCATAGTAAGAGAGTATACGTTTATGACTTCGAGTCCGCAAGATGGAGGCGGGGAGCTTACATGCCTACAACTTGGTCCTCCTTTGCGTGCTGCGTGTCTTCTGCCACTGGACTTCTCTACGTCGCCGGCGGGATCAATAAGGATCGCGCTGCCCTGGCGTCTGCACAAGTGTAACGTGGTCAAAGACACGTGGGAAATTCTGCCTCCAACGATAATACCGCATGGCCAGGACTGCCAGGGTGTTTTCATGGAAGGGAAATTCATGGTGTTAGGCGGTGGCCGCTCCAGAGGTGCAGAGGTTTTCGATCCGAGTAGGGGAACTTGGAAAATGTGGGAAGATAATTTAAAAACTGAGCATACAAGTTATGTTCTATTATTTAAATAGAGTTATATATATACATCAGATATTGTTTTAAGATAGGGAAGTTTATTTGGATGCACAATAAGTTGTTGAGAGAATATCTCAACCTCATACCAAACTTGGAATTTAGCTTTAGCTAATCAATGGAATAGGAACAGACTCTATACATAGAAAGTCACAACTGAAGACAATTAGGAATTACACATTCCAACACACCCCCTTAGTGACTACCTGTCTAAATATCCATCTAAAAAATCTACATCTGGTCTTGTTTGGTAATTACACTGGTTTTGTTTGATAATTACACTTTGTATCTTGTTCATGCTATTGTCGATGTCCATATAAATGAACAACCATCTACTGAAATGCATGGGTTCCCAACTGCTACAACCGCCAGTCTACTAGGAAGTCCTTCACATACATGGTTCATCCAACCTCTCGATGAACTCCCCTTAAATATAAATTTCACCTCATGGAGTCTTAAACCAATATGGCTATAGCCCACCCAAGTGTATCCATCTCGCATGGCACACTCTTCTAGGGTGTTAAAACTCTCTGATAGAGGAAACACATAACAAAGGGTATGCATGCCTCTATAGGTCCTACAGCATGTACTTAAACATTTCAAATACCACAACTAACAATATGTGACATGTATATTTTCTCCAATTACAATGTGTGACTCATACTTTACCATGATCATAAGTCTATTCCACAAACTCACACAAAATCGATTGTTGTCCATAAAAATAATTGTTGCTTCTCCTTTTCTCCATCTTTTGAAATTGTCTTCCATTGCTTCAATCAGTTTCTTCTAAAACCATATCCAAGCTTGAAATCTTCATCTTGAATCTTTCCATCTTCAATTCTTTGTTGTTAGAGTGTTCAGTTCTAACAAATAGCATTTACATGCTAAGTTGATATGCTCAACATGCTTCAAAAAATAATTCAAGAAAACAATTCAATTCACCAAGCATTATGGAAGTAAAACATGATATACCACAACACTCCACAGCAAGCTCTCCGAACTGCAATACCTCCAAGCAGCTTGTACCGTTGTACCGCAAAGATCTAGCTTGAGCAATTGCACAAAGTCCTCTGTTGTTCACCTTCTCGGCGTAAAGCTCAATTTTTCACCTTCTCGTTTTTTCTGAATAGGAAATTGCATGATCCTTCATTAAGACATAGCTTTTTGCATGGACTGAACTCTTTATTTGATCTTGCATGGTAGGAAGCGTGGTTAATCGCCTGCAAGCGCGAAATATTTTTTAGGGTGATGTCATACGCGAATCTTGCGGTCCTGGTGACTTCTAAAAATGTAGTCCCGGGAAATCAGCAGAGCCTTCACGGAACTGCTCCCAGATGTGGGGCTCTGGATCGACAAATATGGCTATCGTTGTCGTGGCTGAGCGAAAAAAAATAAAAAAAATTCAACTGTTCCATCCCCTCTGCGGGGTTTGGTTGATTCCATTGTTAAGCCCCATTTTTCCATAATTAGAATTGCTGTAAAATACGCTCCGTGGCCTTTGGCCACTGATTACTCCATGGAATCTGGTACCCTGTGACATGACCGAATGGACGTCAATTTTTGTCGACCTGTGTCCTCATAACACACAAGTTCCACTCAACAATTCCAAGGACAGAGATCAGATTGGATCGTGATCAGATTAACATTGTACATTGAGCGATCAACTCTCCAAATCACGCGACAATAAAAAAAACAGTGAGATATTATCTTATGTTAGATGGAAGATCAGGAATACTCACACTAGCTCTAGGTAGTCCTCACTCATGGCACCAATTCTGACTTTGTGGTCTTTAGCAATAGAGATCTCCTTCTATGCAACTCCTCCTCCGGTCCAGCAACGTAGATGCGATGAACATGCCACTAAATCTTCCACATGGACAGTCAATACCATAAACACATCATCATATCACAGGAAATTATCCTGGAGCCATTGCAGGTGGGGCATCGGGGCATGGGCATCACATCTCCTCCCATCATACTCTTCGTGTCATCTTCTTCCTCCATGAGGGATTTGAGCATCCATGCTCCAGCTATCATTCGTTTCCCTAATGCCACCTGCGACACCATTACAGCCGGAGACATGGTGCTTTTTTCCCACTTCTGAGACCAATGAGATCACCCAAAATAGGTCCGAAGTGGAGCATGATGGCCGCATCCTCGGTGCTAAGCATCAAAACTTGGCTCTGCAATGCGGAATACTAAAAACAAATGCCGAATAACCTCGCGCTATCTCATGTCTTCAATCACGCTGACAGATTGATGAGATCTTTGTTAACAGGCCGCACGTCACTCCAAGTCACAAAACAGATTGAAAATTCGCTACAGGTTCAACAGATGATGCACAAACAAACATTCACTAAACTCTTTATTTCTTTTGGTCGAGAAGGGGCCTTCTAGGCCTAGGCCATGCCCAAATTGGCTCAGATATTAACTTACAAAATGAATATACAAGTTAAGTTTTATTATTCAAATAGAGTTACATATATAAATGAGGTGTTGTCTCAAGATAGGAAAGCTATCTTGGACTCAATGATAAGTGTAGATAATATCTCAACCTCGCATCAAATTAGAAATTTAGTTTTAACTAACCTATAGAATAGAAACATACTATACACATAAAAAGTCACAACTAAAAACAAGTAAGAATTAAACATTCCAACAAAATACTGGAAAATTCAGAAAAGATGTATGGAGAGATTGTAAAGTTGTTTACTTTTCTGGAAAGCTGTATAAGTTCAAGAAAGGACATGTGACCATGAAGTATGATATTGTTGAGAAAAGTGTTTGGACACTAAGGCTTCTCTTCCGCTACATTATTTCGTTTGTCCACGTCATACACAATGGCTCGACTATATTTCCATAAGTGGAGATGGGCGATACACGAAGGCTCTCATATCTGTTTAACGACGTAGTGGATTGAAGTGAAGGGTGCTTATGGGGAAGGTTGTCTCTTCATCCTACATGCAACAGCCCTAGAGGTTTGATTTGAGTGAGTTGTCCCACCGTACTTTTGATTTTTCGTCAGTCCTTGTTAAATTTAATTAATGAAGGTTTTTTTTTTTCTTCAATTTAGTGTATCGTTATTTTTAATGAAGATATAATGGTTTGGAATATGTGTTTTTAGTTTTTAGTGGAGTAAGAAATGGTTAGGAATATGTGTTTCTAGTTTTTAGTAGAGTAAGATATGTACACTCCTCTCAATATTATAATTCCAATTCATTCTAGTTTATTAATAAATTGAGTTATTTTAATTTTTATTGTTTTAGTTTATTAATAAATTGTTTTTTTATTCCCGATCGGGGTGGACACTTGGTACCGGTGTCTTAAATGGCAATGACAATTGGCGGCGGTACTCAGGGTCAATCATTATGCCATATCGTGGAGCAGACCATCTTATTATGCAGGCATTGGATGATGGAATGGAGAGTTATGTTTTCGCATGCTTGCCAGCGTGGGATGTCATAAAGGCAAGGGAAAATATTCAAGTTAGAGCGTCTGCGGCATTTTTCCATGCAAAGATCTTTCGCAGTGCATACGTGAAGGCAGCACAGGAGACTGTTGGCAGCTCTCTCAACCAGGCAAGCGATTCTGTTGGGGTATGTATTTGTCTGTCTGAATAACGTTACTGTTGATGTCTGTAAGGGTAGGTAGTTCTGTCTCATATTATGGTTCTCTGGTAGTTTTGGATGGATTGTAGCTCGGTTCCTCCACTGTTGAGTCCTGTTGATCCTTGCTTTGAGGATCCTTGTTCGTTTTTTCGAGTTGTTGTAGTTAGCTTTTGCACTTTGCAGTTGGCTGGCTTGAAAGCTGATGGTTGGTTGTGGGGCTCTTGGCTTCGGGGGGTAAGCTTAGCTGCTATTTACAGGGGAAGTTGTTGGGTTGGGGCTTGTAGGTGGTGCCTTCTTCATGTTCACCGGGACATATTGGGAAGCTTTTGCTATGGGTCTTTTCTGGCTCTTTCCCTCAGTTACAATGCAAGCCGTCGAGGTTCTAGTATCGCTAGTTTGTTGCTGTCTTGTGAATGGGTTTGGTATGGTTTTGTCATCTCTCATCTCACAGGGATACTATGTAGGGACTCTTCGTTAATTATTGATAGCTTGGATGCAGTGATGTTTCATATGTTTCATGCTCCTTTTACATGCTCTGTCACTCGCCCAGCCCCTACTTATTCCGGGTGCTTGGATACTGTCTTTTGCATGCACACTATTCAACTATATTTCTTTTGGCCCATTTTAGATCAGGGATTTCGTTTATAGAAATGGGTCCCGTGGTTCGTGGTCCTCTGTTCTTTGGGCAGACATCCCGTCTCTGTTCACTATTTTCAGAATTGGGTTCTGTGGTTAGTTCTCCTCTATTCGGTGGGCAGACACACTGTCTCTGTTCACTGGGTGGCCACCAGTTCTCTTTATGTTGTTACTCATCTCCTTGTCGTTTTCTCCTGCTTTTCATTGTTGTTGAATAGGCTTCTTTCCACCATGGGGAAGCGTCGTTCTTGTTCTCAGTCTACTAAAGGCAAATAGCAGGCCCTGGCTGAGCCTGTTCGTAAGAAGCGTGGTTAGAAATCTAATCAAGAGACCCTTGAGACCCTTGCTGCAAACTATGTCATCGGGAATTCATCCAATGTTCGCCAGGAAATCCGTGGTTGGGAACAAGACATTTAGACTGACCCAGAAGATAATGAAGTGGAAGCAGAGATCCTGGACTTCATAAATGACCCTGGTAATACCCAAGGTCGTCTCACTTTATTCCAGCAGACTGTACATACCTATTGGATAGTCAAGTGCCTTATAGCCAAGGCTATACAGAGTTTTCCTCCTGTCCAAGCTAGGACTGATGCAACTAAGATTGAACCTCGCATTCTAGATTTGCTTCAGGACATGCAAAACTAGCTGCAACATATCAAGATCACTCAGTATCAGGCAACGGATCGCATTAGCAGATTGGATGATCGGGTAGGCCATATGGAGAAGCAACTTCAGCTGCTACAGCAAGTTGATATGCCTAGGTCCACTGTGAAAGACCTAGCTCCAGTTTACTCATATGATGGCTAGTGGTTTGCTTTTCATCATGCTTTCTAATGCAATTATCGGTTTTGTATGAACTTCTTTTATTTTATCAGCATGTGGATATTTCTGCTATAGGACAGATAGCTCATGCGGCTTATAGACGAATGAAACAATTTTAGTTTTGGTTTGCTTTTCATGCTTTCAGATGGGCAACAGACCTGGTTTCCTATGGGCAGGTTGAGGCCACAGACTTGATTTTATATTTTTGTAACATGCCTTACATCTATAAATAGAAAATAGCGAGGTCCTACCATATTTACAAAAAATAAATAAATTGTGTTTTTAAATTGTTTTAATTTTTTTTAATTAAAAAACATATTTATAATTTTGTAGATAGGGAACTTACTAAGAAAATCACCATTCAATTTTTTTTAAAATTTAATTGTTGTGGTTATTTTTTAAAAAAATTATATTAATATATTTAGTTGTTGGTTAAATTTTTCTAATCATGAGCTAGGTTTGTTATAGGAAAATATGGTACTGGGCTAAGACGTTTGAACTTGGTATCAGGGTATATATATATATATATATATATAATTCCATAAAAAATGTAAATATTTAGTTTTATGTTACTAGCATCTCTCATCTCTCAACGCAAAGCTAAAGATGTTACAACACTATATCTTATTGCTACATATTTTTAGACATTTGGCAGACATCTTCTATATACCACCCTCTGTATGAAATTTGTCCTCATAACCTATAAAAAATTTCATATTTGTGCTTGGTATTTTACCCATATAGGCCCAACCTTGAAATTATGCTTTAAAACCACTTATAACATTCGCTAGTTATCTTAATGGGGTGATGCCACTCATTATAAGTATACAGGAAAATATGGTAGTGGGCTAATGATGTCTTAACCTCATATCAAAGTATATATATAATTCCATAAAAAAATGTAAATATTTAGTTTTATGTGACTCGCATTTCCCAATAGGAAGCTAAATATTTTACAAAACTATATCTCATTGCTACATTTTTTTAGACATTTGGAATGCATCTTCCATACACCACCCTCTGTATGAAATTTGTCCCCATAACCTATAAAAAATTTCATATATGTGCTTGGTATTTTACCCATAGAGGCCCAACCTTGGACTCATGCTTTTAGACCACTTATAACATTCCCTAGTTACATTAATGGGGTGATGCTACTCATTATACTATTGATATCATAATAGTACAATGCAAATACAACATTATAAAATAACCTAAAAACATTAAAAAAAATCATAGTAAGTGTAAATTTGTTTAATTAAAAAACAGATTTATGATTTTGCACATAGGGAACTTACTTTAAAAAAATCACAATTTAATCTTTTTTTAAATTTATTTGTTATGTGGTTATTTTTTAAAATTTATGTTAATATATTTAGTTGTTGGTTAAATTGTTCCAGTCATGAGCTAGTTTTTTGACAGGAAAATATGGTACTGGGCTAATGACGTCTCAACCTGCTTTATATATATATATATATATAATTCGATAAAAAAATGTAAAAATTTAGTTTTATGTGACTAGCATCTCCCAATGGGAAGCTAAAGATGTTACAAAACTATATCTTATTGCTACATTTTTTTAGACATTTGGCATGCATCTTCCATACACCACCTTATGTATGAAATTTGTCCCTATAACCTATAAACAATTTCATATTTGTGCTTGGTATTTTACCCATATAGGCCCAACCTTGGAATCATTCTTCTAAACGACTTATAACATTCACTAGTTACCTTAATGGCTTAGTTGTTGGTTAAATTGTCCTAGTCATGAGCTAGTTTTGTTAGAGGAAAGCATGGTAGTGGGCTAAGGACATCTCAACATCGTATCAGAGTATATATATATATATATATATATATATATAATTCCATAAAAGATGTAAATATTTAGTTTTATGTCACTCACATCTCCCAATAGGAAGCTGAGGATGTTACAAAACTATATCTCATTGCTACATTTTTTTAAACATTTGGCATGCATCTGCCATACACAATCCTCTATGAAATTTGTGCCCATAGCCTAAACAATTTCATATTTGTTCTTGGCATTTTACCTATATAGGCCTAACCTTAGAATCATTCTTTTAAACCACTTATAACATTCACTAGTTACCTTAATGGGGTGATGCCATTCATTATACTATTGATATCATAATTTAGTAAAATACAAGTACAACAAAATAACATAACCTAAAAAACATAAAAACATTCATAATAAATATAAATAAAATAAGCAGGTTTCAACACTCATATGATGACATCTTCGAACTAGATGGAAACATTGGGTGCACTACCTAACCATAGATTGTGCTACTCCAGCTTCGCCAGTAGCTAGTTACCTTTGAGTTGGGGCTATGACTCTACAATACAAACAA
Source organism: Pinus albicaulis (assembly GCA_034641835.2). Lineage (NCBI taxonomy): Eukaryota > Viridiplantae > Streptophyta > Pinopsida > Pinales > Pinaceae > Pinus > Pinus albicaulis. The sequence goes on from CM076578.1 coordinate 316,434,824, forward strand.
ATGCCCAAAACATGTACATTTTAAGTACTGAATATGAATAGGGTCAAAGTACTAAACCCTAATAGCCTCCAACCAATAGACTCACATCCCTCATTGACGCCACACCTATGTAGTGTACCCCCTTCTTTTCTGATCTGAATTTATGAAGGAAAAAAATGAAATGAAAATATAAAAAAAAAACACAAAGATACAACACAAACTAAACTTCAATTCATTAATAAAAAAAATATTGAATATTGTATACATGCAGAATGGAAATAAACTATCTCAGACAATGGTAGTTTATCCTACACAAGAGATGTGGTAGATACATGCCTTCTGAACTATCTTAGAATGAGGTTCAAAGGCCTATTTATTATGGAGAAACAATGGAAACCCTAAACATGGAAAAACCTAACCCTAGGAGATGAAACACCAAATGTTTTTCAGCCTCGTTGGGGTAAATAGGTACATCAACTTCTGAGGGTCATAACTTGGGCATACGATCTTTATTTGATGCATACAATACCTCGCTAGAAAGATATGTGAGGAATACAAATTTCGACTATAAACATAAATTCATTTAAGAACTTATGTTTTCCCGTTTTCCAAAAAATCGTCGTTTAGTGCCACAAAACTGCTCTGAAAGTTCAAGACCCAAAAATGACCAAAAATAGTAAAATGTTCTACAATTATGGAAATTGAAAAAGAAAATGGTGGGGGTCCAAGTAAAATTGGTGGGTGGCCACCAATATTTAGTTGGATCAGTCCTTCCCCATTTGGAAACAATGGTCCCCATTGCATTGAATGCCTCTATGAGATGGGGAAACTTTTACTGAACTTGGTTGCTTGTGAGCCACTTTCCCTGGTTTAGGAGTTGGCTAACTTTGAAGACGTGATACAGTTGGATACTGTACTCATGAGGGTTCTTGATCTCTGTGTCCATGGTCTGATCAATTGTGACTTTTTCCATGCAGCTTGCGTTAAGCCTTGTTAGTGTGACATGTTATGCAATGTATGATGTGTCGAGTAATGGTGGAAAGTATGTCCAAAGGAGGTCAACATTGAACGATGGGTGCATGACAACGAATGGGGTAAATTTGTGCTCAAAATGACTCTCCCACAACCTTGGTGATGGTGTATGACCCATATCAAAGTGGTTTGATTTTTTGATGGGAACTGGGAAGGAATTATTTTTTCAAATGGAACCAAAATTTTCTGCCCACTTGAAATTTCTATGGCACTAAATGTTGATCATGTCACTACTTGTACATGGAACTGGACTTATCCAATATGTCATGCACCTGCTAGTGGATGTGTTCAATAAATTGGGTTTCTTTATTAGCCTCTTACGATACATGTGTGCCTTTTTTTTGTGTAATCGCATGATGAATGACAACATCAATCAGAATCAATGGTTGGAAACCCAGACCCATGTGAAATGGACTGCGACGAGTCAAGATATTGATAGTTTTATTATAGTTGGGTTGCACAAAAGGGAGGATACCATCATAGGTTCATGGATGATTAGAGTTGTACATGTGTAGGATATGTAGTATCATCTATTGACAGCCTAGGTTTGGCCATTAGTCTAGGGATGGAATGCAGTTGACCTGGTGAGAGTAATGTCTAATAATGTTAGGAGACTCGACTAGAATGTGCTCATGAACCCTATATCTTGATATTATATAATGGTCTTTGAAATTCCGAAATGCACCTATACTTTTTCAAAGAATATTTTGGTAGTCTGCTCTACTGTGATGCTCTTCTTGCAAGCCAAAAGTATGTTCATCTTAGAAATATGTCCACGGCTACAAATACATAGTCCTTACCATCCTTGGTAAAATGGAGGCCCAATAGACAGTCCATCGATATGGATTCGTAGGGATGGTTGGGAGTAGGTAGAGTTGTGTATAGGCCTTTCTTCTTGATGGGTATCTTTGATGATGACACTTGTGGTGAAGGATCTCATATATTTTCCAATGTCATGTCGATGTTTTAGTATATAAAAATACTTTTTTACTACGAACAAAAATTTCTCCACATTGAAGTGTCCCGCGACCTGATTGTAGTGCGCTTCCCAAATCAATTTTGCATGGTCACTTGCAGGAACATAAAGATGGCCCATGTAGTATAAAAATATATCTTCAAGGTGGAATATGTAATTTTATTGCCATCCGCTAACATTTGGTAAGAGGTGGCAGATTTTGGGTTATACATTTACAGTTGCATCCATGTGTAGGTCTTATGACTACAAAAGTTGAGAAACATAGTTAGTTCTGCATCTATGGTTCGACTCAGGAAATATAGAACATGATTGGTGCTTCCCTTCTTGTACTTAATGTTCAAGTGAATTTTTTTGCAGATATGTAGACCACTTTTGTAACACCCTCATCCCACATCTACCCAAGTAACCAGCCAACTGGGGTAAACATGTTAGAAGAGGCTGCTATGATTAGGTTCAACCTCGTAGGTGACCTTAAGGAAGTGGAATCAATGGAAACACATCAAGCAAACATTCCACATCAACAATAAGACTCCCATGAACCATCCCAACCACAAAGGCCTTTGTTGGAAAAAATATGACTTCTGGGCAAGACCCAAGTTCAGGCTCAGAGGCCAACAAGATTTCGCTATAGTTTAGGACATTTTCGACATTTTCAGCTTGCTCAAGGAAGAGCAGGGAGTCTCACCCAAGGCATGTCATGTCCTTACTAAGGTAGGAAAACTAGAAACACTACATCACACGGAACTATCCTTGTATGCTCTCATGTCAGTACATTATAACTATGCAGAAAACAACTCCTTCATAGAGAACATTCAATGAAATAGCTATCATGATAAAGTGCATAAGACATAGCTAACATAAAAATTTTAGATGATCACATAAACACCGCATATTGACAACCATTTATTCAATCCATAACTTATAGCCCCAAAACACATCTCTGTATATTAATCTTTCTGTGCAACCCATTACATTCAGAGACTCCACAAAGCTCAATATACAACAAAACCAGGAACCCCAAACTCTCTATCTGCCTACCTCTGTCTCTTCCATGCTTATCTATCAATTTCCTTGGCACTACCCCGGCCACAAGGTATTGAATTTTCTCGAGTAAATTTTCTTTAGGTAGCACGGTCACCATGTGGACTTCTACTGGCTTCTCCTACCGGTCCTATTCTACTGCTCCTCCATATTGCTCCACATGCTTTGCCCCCCACTCCTAAAATAGAGGCCCCACTCTGAGGCCTTATTCAGGGCTTCTTCCTTGAGTTCCTTGAAGTCGGTTATTACCTCCTTCCATGTCTTCATCAGGGAGTTCGCAGCATGGAGGACCTTTTTGGCCTAGGTGGAATCGACTAGCTATGGAAGATCTATGAATGTCACGATGAATTGAGGGTCTGCATTAGAGACCAGTTATTGTATCATATCTTCTTTCTTCTTGACTGGATGTCTAAGATCACAAAGGATCTACATGGTCTTGGAAGAGTTCTCTTCGATCACTTTAATTTTCATTTTGCAAAGCATCATCCGGATCGTATAGTTTTCTGCGGCTGGTTGGGTTAGGGGTCCCCTTGACTTTTGTGAAAAGCTTGTGCAGTTGCTTAGATATTGGTTGAGCTTTCATGGTCAGTGAGTTCAACAATTCATGGATTTTATCAAGAAGTGTATAGGCTTCAGTAACAGTTCTCCCAGTGTCTCTTTAAGCTGACTCATCTATTCTTCTGGGTTATTTTCTCTACGTAAACCATGGTGGGATCTTGAAGTGTCGGCTTGACTGATAGGGCATGCCAGAGTTCCTGTTTTGTATTGTTCAAGTTTGTGCATGCTGCCCTCAAATGAAGGGATCGTTCTACAATATTGCATACCCATATATCTGTAGGGGTTGCCTCGACTACCTAATTGATATACTACTAGAGGGTGTCCCATTCTCTGACATATGTCACACTTTTTTACATATTATTTAGTGTCCTTGTGCACTGTGGGTGACCATAATCTTGCTTGCAATATTTTTCTTACAGTATAATTTCCTCTAACGTGCCGTCTCACAACTCTGTTTTGGAATTTCCACATAATATTCGGTTTCTCATGGTGTAATACACAACTTTGTAGCACCTCATCCAATCCAATTTCATATAACTTGCATATAATAAGTTGGTAGTCGGATGCTCTTATTACCAAGTGTTTCCTTTGTATTGTTTTATATTCTTCTAGGCACTATCCTGAAGCCAAAAATGTTGGTATTTTATCTAAGTAATATGGGATAGCCTCTAAACAGAATAAATCCGCATATGGTATCTAATTGTCGACTGGTCATCCATTTTCTCCTAATTCCAGTCTAGATAGATGACCAAGTCCCACATTTAGTCTTCTTAGATTTATTATAACCTCTAATGTGAAATCTAGGAACAATAATAACTATCTACAAATTATTCCTTCCAAGACTGGTTTTTTTACCAAGTACTTCAATGCTAAGTGGTCTGTAAAAAAATTGAAGGAACTCCCAAGCAAGTAGTGGTAGAATTTAGAGAGGGAGTAAACCATCGCAAGAGATTCCTTTTTCATGGTAGTGTAGTTATTTTATGTGGTTAACAGTTTCCGGCTTCCAAAATACATTGGATGGTATACTTTTTGTTTCCCCTGGTTGTGCTAGCACGACCCCCAACACAATTCCTGAACCGTCAATGTGCACATGGAATTGTTTGTCCCAATTAGGATATATTAGGATAGGTGCACTGACTAGTCTTAATTTTAATGCATCCATTTCTTTATTACAACCTTTAGTCCATACAAATTTTACTGTTTTCCTTAGAATCTTCTCTAGTGGGGTTGTGAGAAGGGCATAGTTGCAGATAAATATTTGGTAGTAGCCTCTATGCCCGAGCAATGACCTTAGTTGTTTAACGTTCTTTGGAGGATCCATGTTGACAATTACCACAACCTTGGTGGGGTCCACACATACTCCTTCTTTATAGACCGCATGGCCCAACAATGTTCCAAAAGGGACTACAAATATGCATTTATTTATGTTTAATGAGATTTGGAGCAGTTTACACTGATCAAAGATGATCCAGAGAAGAATTGCATGTCTTTTCAGTAAGCTGTACATTATCCAGTTGTCCATGTAAACTTCCAGAGACCTATGGATTTATTCCCTGAATGCTGTTATGACTATTCTCGAGAAAATTGCTGGTGCGGTTTTCAATCCAAATGCAATCACATGATAAGAATAGGAACCCCATTCGGTAGTGAAAGTGGTCTTCATTTTTTCCTCTTTAGCTATATTGACTTGGTGATACCCGGAGAACCCATCTCTAAATGAATAGGCCCCATTCCCTGCCACATTATCCAACTCCTCATCACTAAATGGGGTTGGAAAGGGATTATGTACACATGTGTTGTTCAGACTCCAGTATTCTACACACACCCTTATCTCTAGCATTTCTTTATTGTTTTGTATGACAATGGGACTAACCCATTCTGCTTCCTCTACCGGGAAAATTAACCCCGCAGACAAAAAAAATTCTATCTCCTTCTTTACCTTTTATTTTACTCTTTGGTTCCACTGATATGGATTGTGCTTCACTATTATAGCATTAGGTTTCAACATTATGCGCACCTTGCCCAAACATCTCTTGATGCCTTTTAGTTCTGCTACCGAAGAGGAAAAAAAATCTTCATATTCCATTAGCAGATCAAAAATATCCTTTGTTGGATCTTCATCCCAATAGTCTCCATTAGAAGCTAACTTCGGTTTCTCCGTACTCCCAATATTATGTTTTGTGATATTTAGCAGTAGTAGGTGAAGTTCCTCTATAGTATGGTCATCATGTATTTTTTTCTCCCCTTCCTTTTCCTCAACCAACAGATGTCTCAGGTTTTCCATATCATCATCATCCATTTCCTGATCTACTTTACCACAAGCTACTGCCTTCTCGTAGCTCAAATAATGTATCTACTTTAACAAAGGTAGTTCTCTAGTATCGATGGGTGTTGGGTAGAACATAAGCCCCTTCATTTCATGCAAGGCATCTATGAGTTGTTGGTTGTCTTCTTTGAAATAAAAGCTCTTTATAAACTTGTCCGCCAATAGTTCCCAATTACTGGTTTGTCTCTTCTTTTCCTTTGTAAGGTATTAGGCTTGTGTAATGGTGTCTAGTGAGTGCACAAAGTTATGCACCAACAAGGATTTGGGATAGCTCTTTTTTTCCCATATTTTCTCATAGCCTCTTATATGGGCTTGGGGATCTAAAGTTCCCTTGTACTTTTCTCTTGGTTGTGGTCATTTTGATGCTTGAAGCCTCATTCTTAAAGCCTTCTCCACCAGTTCCCAACTATGAAGGCAGTTGCAGTGGTTTCCCCACCATCTCACCGAAGTAGATTTAAATTCCATGTTAATTAGAGGAAACTTATGCTCCTCTGGGAAAATATCATCAACTTTATTAATGAAAATATTGACAGTTTCCATAGTAGTAAGGGTGGGATAACCCCTATCTCTATTCCAATCCAGTTGAATCCGCGAATAACAACCCATCTTATGGTGTTTACTGTGTACCCTCCTTGTTGCCAATTGTCCCAAGCAACTTCAGACCCCACATCGGAGCTCTAGACACTCCACCAAATTGTTGTCCCTTCTACCATCGGGTTGATGTAGTCTTCTTGTTTTCCTATTGTCATGTGATGCAGTTGGTCTAATAGTCCTACTTCCTCCCTGGTGTCGATGATATCTATATACTGGGGTCCTTGATATGAATCTAGTGGTTGAACCACTCCGACTTCATAATCTTCAAATATCATTAGCTCTTTTTTCAAGTGAATGATTGTGTAGCTCTCAAAGGCCCAGTCAATTCCTAATAGAGCTGGGTACATATCTTTATCACCCATGATATCAATTACCTCAAAATCGGTATAATTTTTTACCCTTGCCACATCCACTTCAAAATATTCTAGTCTTCCCACTGTCATGATACAATATTGATTTTCCATTAATAACTGTATGGAGGAAAATGCTAGCTTAGGTTTTCTTAGCGCTTCCCATGATTTCCTTGGTAATATATTTACATCTAAACCTAGATCCTACATTGTGTCCCTTATCTTGAATCCCGCAACTTATGAATTTATTTAGAATTCCCTCCTGGTTCTTCTCTTGTTTCTCTTCACCCTTCTGACATGTTTTTTTGGAAGATTTGCGTTGATTGGGCTTGCATGTTCTAATCATTCCCCCACTACTCTCTTAATTTTTTTTTTTAGTTGTTCCATCATTTGTACATCAATTAAATTTCATACGAACAAACTGAACCATTCTTCTATTGGCATCCCTTCCATTGCATTTTTTCCTCCCTCTGTTACTGGTCGTATCTGCTGCAAGTCACTGTGGGTTCCTAACTTTGAAAATGTTTCCACCACTTCCCTAAAGTATTGTTTCTACTGCTCAAAGTCATAGGATTTCTTCGGCGATGATGATTTGATCAGTTCTATTGGTTCCATATCTTTTTCATATTCTCCTATTTTCTTTCCTCCTCGGCTTATTATGGCCACACTTGGTAACCACTATGTGTTAGCTAATCTTGGTTCTACATTGAACAAGCTAGTGTTGCACATCCTGTTTCTTTCTTCCCATATTTTTATTAACTCTAGACAATATTTTGTGGGATGTGTGTTTACTCTACACTAAGAGCACCATGGTCTTCTTGGTAACGAGTATTCCCTTGCAACATGGCCTTCCTAATCACAGTTGTAGCATCGTAGGGGTCCTCTTCCCGTCGTCCTAGCCCCTCTCATTCTTATTCCTCCTCGTCCCCTTGGAGCCTCATTTACCCTATAAGAGGTTATGTTCAACCTATCTTCCAGTGCATCCAAATCTTTGCACTGATATGTGTGATGGGTCGTTGAGGCACAAAATTCACAGTAGAAGTTATTCAGGATGTTTGAGTACTTCTACAATATTGGGCATAGGAGTGGAGGGTGTCCAACAACTTTGCAGATCTCAAAGTATTCATTTGGAGTTAGGGTCGGCTCGTTTGGAATGACATGAAAATGTGGTTGTCCATGGTACAGTCCTTATGTGTTTTCTTTTGTGACTCCTCCCACTGGTAGTGTCCCTTGCAGTGTTGTTGTTGATGTTCCTATAGCGGTTCCTCGCAGTCTAAGGCACTCGGAGACTAAATGTAATTATAGCAAGAAATGTGTGCACCATACATTGGGTCATGCTAGCCGTGTTGGTTGCATATCCTTGAGCTTCTCCATCAGGCTTGTGATTTGGTGTTGTAATCCTAGTATGGAAGGGTCTTGGGTGGCTAATCCTCCCCTGAATTCCTACCAGTATCCATCCATTGCTTCGATTTTCATTGCCTGCTCAAGTGCATCTTCGAGGGTATCAAACTTCCGCTATGTTAATGGCATCCTGGTAAGAGGTAACAAGGCCTTGATGAACCAGACAGGTTGATGATTCAGATCTATCAGGTAGCTCAATTTCCCAATTGCGTCCTTAAAAATTCTCATCAGTCCTAGGTGGTCTCTCCCTCTCTTCACTTGGTCTCCCATAATTCTAATAGCCTTTGTTGGTTAATGTGCGGTAGCTTAAACTCTTGTAAAAATTCTCTTTTGAATACATCTAGGGTTGGATTCTGGTGTACCTCAGACCATTTTATAAACTACTATAGTGCTCTTTCCCTTAGTGTAGATTGGAATTCAATCAACATAATAGCATATGGCATTTGGCGAGCTGTCCAGATTGCTTCGCATAGATACCAATGATGTTCTACATCATCGGTCCCTTTCCCTGAGAACTCTAGGTATCTAGTAAATGATCTTGCCATTTTTATCTGTGTAGGATGAACTAGTATGAATCCTCTATTTCCAAGCTAAGAGATTCCTCTACTAGTGCTATTACTAGTATTTACTTACATTACACTGAATACTATGTAACTTTCTTGACCTTTTTATCTTTATCAAAAATTTATCGGGTGAGAGATAGAGTAGTAGGGGAAGTTTAGGACAAATACTACTTGGAATTTTAGGAATAGGGTTTGTTATGAGAAATTCTAATCTACAGATAAAAAAGTCTTCCCTCACTGTGGTTTTCCTTCACTTAGAACAACAGAGGAAAGGAAAGTTATTTTCTCTCTATAATAAACAAATGAAAAAAATATGAAGAGACTACTTGTGATCGTTCACTGGTGGATAAATATTAGTGGATCGCGGTAGATCTGAGAATTAAACCAATGAAAATTTCGTATGAAGACAGGGTGAAGATGGATCAGAAGGAAAACAACATAATATGGTTGTGTATCTCAGATTCGGTATTTTATAATGTATCTGGGGAATATACAGTGAAGACTTTGTAGGTCAATTTAGGCACTTTGTACCAATCTAAGTCTCTGGTAAATAAATTATTCTCGTGGAAAAAATTGTATAACCTGAGGACGAAGGATGGGGACTCAATGACAAAACATCTGAATGCATTAAATACTATGGTAAGTTAGTTTTCATATGTTGATATGAAAATATCATATGACGATAAGTGCATCATTTTGTTGTTTTCTCTAGAGAATTCATGGGACAATCTGGTTATTGCAATAGGTAGCAATACAACTACCTTAAACTTTGATGAAATTGTCTTATCCTTTATTTCAAAGGAAACGAGATGGATAAATATGGAGGGCCAGAATGGAGATTCCTTATATGTATGAGGAAGGTCCTAAAATAGAGACAAAAATAAGTTTTCGAGTGGGAGATCTAAATCTAGAGGAAGATCTAAATCTCCAAGAAAGCCTGTAAAGGTGTGTTGGAAATGTGGAAAGGAAGGGAACTACAAAAAGGTCTACATATCTAAAGCCCCTGAGAAATGAAAGGGATGTGATGATTCTCCTTCTGGAGAGGTTAAAACCACCTCAAATGAAGGTAGGGATGTGGATTTGGCTTCTACTTCAAATACGAATGTGGATCATGAGGTATGGTTGATTAACTCAGGTGCGTCCTTTCACTTCACTCCCTATAGGGATTGGTTCTGTGAGTATGTGAAGTATGATGGTGGTGATGTCTTCTTAAGAGATGATAGGAAGGCCAGAATTGTCGGATGTGGAAAAGTCAAGCTGAAGCTGGAATATAGAAGGATTAGAACATGTTGTGGTGTTATGCATATTTTTGCATTGGCCAAAAATATTATTTTTGTAAGCACGATGGATGATGCAAGTGCAAAAATAGTGTTTGAGAAAGACCCTTGTAAGATGGTTCGGGGAGCACTGGCATTAATGTGGGGAGTTTGGAATTGGAACTTTGTACAAGCTTTAGGGTAGCACTGTTATTGTTGGGTGCAACAGTTATGTGGTTCCTGAAAGTGTAGCTGAAAGCCTAGTGATATTTGTAGAAAATATCGTGTTATGGCATCAAAGGCTCAAGGACATATTGGAGACAAGGGCCTTTGGATACTGCACGGTAATGGTATGGTAGAGGGCATGTCTAATTTATCTTTTTATTTCGATTTCTATGAAAACTTTGTGTATGGGAAGAAGAATTGGGTGAGTTTTCCTTCTAATGCTAAGAGGACGAACAAGATATTAGATATTGTGCACAGTTATGTGTTTGGACCTCTTCAGAAGCTCGTCTTTCACGTCTAGGGTTTCTCATGGTGTGAAGGTGAAAATCTTAAAAATAGGGTTGAAGGCGATTTGATGAAAAGAAAGTTGTTGATCAGTGAGGAATGAATCTAAGGGTGTTGGTGAAGTACTCCTTTGTTGTGGTACTTGAACTTGCAAGCAAACTACTTGTTCATGCAACAAACATTGGAAAATATATGATGAAGGAAATGGAAAAGATGAGTTGAATTTGGAAAGAAAACCTACTTAAGTATTCAAAAAAAAATATAACTCAGTATTCTATACATTCTCATGACACTACAAAAACCTAACTATTCTTTCCAAGAAATCATTAACTAAAGAGAAAATTTGGCTTGTGGTTAAGATCTTCCCTCCTCAAGCTCCAATGAAAGAGATGAGAGAGGGAGCCTTGACACACAACTTTATTAGTTTAGAAGCTATTTTACCAATATTTATGCACACTTAAATACAACAAATACAAATTGAGGAAAACTAAAAGAAATTAATTGAAATGTAAGCACACTAGGTAAAACTCATAAAGAAAACTAGCTACAATGACATAAACATAAGCATAAATACACAAGAGAGACTAAGGCCAATGGATTGGGCACTAACCCACAAGCCTAGCCCTCTAAAACTAAATCAGTGAAGGATAATTCAATACTCATCTTATTCCATAAAATATCATCCTTACATAATAATTAAAAGTCTCAAAAATATATTACAAGAGCTAAGAGTCTATTAGCTTCCTTCAAAGTTCAAACCCTAATGAGCTCTTTCTTAGACCTATTTAACCTAGAGGATAGCTACCAAAAACTCCCAAAAATGTAGGTGATGTTTCCTCTTTGACTGTAAGAGAATTGGAGCACTAGTAAAAAATCATGAAATTAATGACTGCGTGACTAAAAAAGTTAGTCACTGCAATTATTTCAAGTGAATTACTACTAAATTTGAGCAATTTTAAGTGACTGAACTAAAAATGACTAACTTAAATGACTAATTTAGTATAGAGATAAAATATACGACTAGATAATAAGTGACTAAAATAAAAGTGACTAAATTAAATGACTAATTTAGTCCACGACTAAAATATATGACTAGATAATTAGTGACAAAATAAAAAATGATTAATGAAAACAAACACTATAGTCAAAGAATAAAAATATGACCAACTAACTAGTGCAACAAGTATATGAATTAGTAATTTATGCTAATAATTTTTAATTGTGTCACTCTCGATTTATGCTAGTCATTTTTAATTGATTCCGAGATATCTTTAGGTCTTGACTTGATATGTATAACTAGTAGAAAATGAGAAATTAGTGATTAAAAAAGTTAGTCACTGGAAATTTTCCAAGTGGAATGCTACAAAAATGAGAAATTAAGTGACCCAACTAAAAGCAACTAACTTAAATGACTAATTTAGTCTTGGGCTAAAATATACGACTATCTAATAATTAATACAACTAAAAATGGTTACTGTGAGTGACTAATTTAAACTAAAATATGGCTAGCTTTTAATAGTGTGTTAATGAGCTCTAAGTGAATTTCCCCGAAAACAATGGGCTACCTACAACTGCTTGAGTTTATTGATAACATTATTCTTAAATTTTAAAATATTGATAACATTATTCATAGATTTGAAATCTTTTCCACCTCCTTAAGGATTAGTAGATATTACCCTTATGTGTAAAACTCATGTCCCCTTTCCCTCCTTATATGAGCATATTTTCTTATATTAAGGAGTTCTTCAATAATTTTTATTGATGCCCTCATGCCAAAATGATCAGTTTATGATTTTTCTAAATAATTAGATATAGCCTACATGTTTTTTCTCAAAAATTAAAATTAAAATAAAAAAATTAATCCCAATATTAGCAACATACTGAAATAAAAAAATTAACCTGAATAATAGTAACATAACCTACCACGTCAATTGACATTTTCAGTTAATCTAAACTTAACATATTGAAATTTACTTTCTCACAACCTTTTTCCTTAATCATCAATATATGAGATTTTCAAAATCATGAGTTATAACCTACTCTTTTTCTTTAATAATCAATATGTAGATTTTCAAAATCATTAGATATGCCCTACATCTTTAAAAAAAAAATTAATAATAAAAAAAAAATATTAAAATTACAAAAATAAATTAAAATTAACCCAAATGTTTATAATATTAATAACATGCTCAAATAGAAAAAAATTAACCTCAATAATATCACCCTAACCTGCCATGGAAATTGACCTTTTCAGATTAGCGTATTAAAATTTACTTTCCTGCTCCTTCCCGCTAAGTTTTTTTCTTTGGTTTTCACTTTGGATTATGCTGCAATTCACATTTTCGGACATTTTCGATTAGCCTATTCAAATTTACATTCACGTTCCTTTGGTTCTCACATTTGGGACATTTGGCAGAGAGTTTGTTCCTCTTTGGATTCAACTGCAAGAGGAGTTTCAATGCTCTTAGATTCTGTTGGATTCCACTGCAACATTTAGGAGGAAGTGATACATTGGTTTCCACTGCAAAAATTAGGAGGAAGGGATTCAGCTACAACATTCAAGAGGAAGGTGTGGATTGATCGTTCAGGATAGAAAAGGTTTTAAACAAAAAGGAAGGTGAGAAGGACAATGGTTTGAAACCTCAAAAACGAAGGCAAGAAGGGCGATGCTAACAACAATGGTAAGTTCTGTGAATTCGAAGTAACGAGGAAGAAGGCGATTTCAAGGAAGAGTGATTTTTTTCATAATACAACAGATTGATCTGATGAACTTAAACAAACATCTGAGCAAGGTATGGACAAAATCATAATTTTGGAAGCTAAATGAGGAGTGATAAATTCACCCAAAAAATTGTATATCATGAGTATTATCACTCAGGCCACATTTGGGACTGTTAAAATGTTCAAATTTAGAGAAACTATCATGCATGATGTTCTTGATGCAAGGCCAGGTGATTTTAATATTTCACTTTTGTGATAACTGATAGGAAGGGTGGCACATCTTCTTTTAATGCTAGAACCTTCAAGATTCTTATTTGTAGTCTGAAACTGACATTAAAGGATAAAACAAGACTAGATTTTTCCTTGTTTGTAGACCTACCCATTGAATTTGGATTGTATTGATAATTTGTTTAGCTTATCCTAATAGGAATATGGAATCCCCATCCCTAAATTGTAGTTGAGTGGCAGAATCAAAATCTAAAGAGATCAAATACTGAAATGGTTTAGGCGAGACTTCATTCTCTTGCTTCTTTGATAAGCTTTCTCAAAGTATCTTCTAGAATGATATGAAAGTAGGGAAAAAAGGAAACCATGTCTTGATCCTCTTAGCACTCTGTCAAAATTGGAATGTTCATCATTAACGAGAAGTACATAGGAAGCAATTGAGATGCATTCAATAGTCCAATTCACCATACTCATTGAATCCAAAAGCCTGAATGGTTTTGGTGAGAAAGTATCAATTAGCCTTACCATATACTGGAATCGAGGACAATTCATAATATATTTATGCTCAACGGTTCTCCAGTTTTTTTGTTTGGAGAATGAATATTTATGGCATATTGTCATAAAGTCAACATAGTTGAATCAACATCTCTGATAAGCTATTTTTCCTACCTCGGTTTATCCATTTGTTTCTCAAAATGTATAGAAATTAGCTCCGAGTTTTATTATCACTGTGCATATCACTTTCAAACATGCTGGTAGATCACCAATATGAAAATGCTTTAATCTTGGAAAGTTGCAGCAGTTTCCTTCTAACTTCAATGGATGTCCATGGCATGATGGTGAGGACTCCATTACTCCTCTCCTTTTCATACCACTTCAAACTGATATTGAATGAAGGTATTCCAGAGGTTTACACCTCTAATCTCTGTTTGGGTTACCTTGCCATTAATGAATTCCATCTACCCAATTTTTGTCTATCACCTCTCCCAACCTTCTCCCTACATGAGAAATCTCTATGTTGCAGTGTATTTATCTCCCTTATTATTAATGTCATATTTGTACGGGAATTGTTTCACATTCCCAAAAATTCCATTATTAAGGAGGTGAGGGGTACTTAAGGCCCTTCACTTCCTTAATCGCATTGCTAATATTAATAAGCTCAAGGCCTAATTCTTTGACAATGGCTTGGCTAGCTAGCCAATCCAGCAACTTATTATGTGACTCCCTTGTGTGTGAGAACTTGGAACTTGGAAGGAAATATCTATTCATTGTAAATCCCTCAGAATCCAGTGTATGTTTCCATTAGTGAACCAGTTATTGACTTTGGCAGTATTTTTCAAGATGTTAATTATAAATTCAGAGTTTGTATTATTTTTCAATCCTTTAGAATCCTTAAGATTTGATTAGGGTTATCCCCTCAACTAAGGAGGCTTCTACCCATGCTAAGGCTCCTTATTTCTTTTTTTTACTTCCCATAATGTTTTTTCCCTATAAAAAAACATCTCACCCTCAAACATGTAGAAAAGGGTAAGATATTCTTCACAGCTCAAGAATGTTCAATAAGAAGGCTTGAAGCCATTGAAACAATACACTTGATATGAGCTCATCATATCACTTGTGGGAATTGAACCTGGGCGGGGAGGATAACAATCATTCCTCCTAACCACCTGAAATAAACCCAATTGACATTTGAATTCCTATAATACGAAGTATGTAATACATTTATATAGTTTCCTGATAACCTCTGATTTTCTTGTGGGGCTGGTCATTTTCAAATTAGCTCATGATGTCATTGTTTCGAAGGGGAAACAGTTCCAAACATTTCATTCCATGATGCCCGTACCTCTTTTGCAAAACAACACTATGTGAGGATGCAATCATAGGTTTCTTCATCCCTTTAACATCTATTAGAATTGGTTGGCCATTGTACACTTCTTCTCTTCAGATTCTCTTATGTAATTATTTTTCCCTTTCACTGCTATCCACTAAAATGCCGCACCTTTGTCCCATATTTCTGGGTACCATATTTTCTTCTAGGCTTTAATCTAAGAATCTGTTGCTCTTCTAATAGAGTGATGCCTTATCCTTATTTAAGTGAGTAGGATCCTCTTGCTGTGGGATTTCAACACAAGACTTATTATTTTCTTTGGAATTTAGTGAATGTAAATCATAGAGCCTCCTTGATTTCCTTTTCCAAATTAGCTGAGAGTCAAGACATTTGTTGGTCATGTTAAAGGATATTCCCATTTGATTTCAGTGATAGACCCCAAATATTTTCTTAGGACTGATCCAATAATCCGTTGTTTTGGTTCACTCCAAATTGATCATAACCTTTCTGATTCTGTCCATAGCTTGGATGCTTCTGAGAGGCTAGTGTCCAACCCATGCATACTACTAAAATTTTTCCTTTTCTCCATGTTGGACATCTTGGGAAATCCAACTATCTGTTAAACATTTTTGGATCATGTTATTCCTTATGCTTAATCGTTTAGGGACATTATCATATCAAGACTCCCACAAGGTAGACAAGTTCTCTATTCCCCATGTATATATTTTCCTTAAAATTTTGACACATATGTCTTTTTTTGTCAAATTTAAAGCACCAATATACTCTTAAACGTCGATCTTGTTTTACTGGTCTTCTTACCATTGCTTATCATTCCAATTTAGGCATAATTATTTGTTTCCAACCTATTAGGTGCTACTTTTTCTCCTTTAGTGCCTCTTGTCACGAGAAAGTTTTATTAACTTTATCCTCTCCAGGATAACTGATCTCGAGGTCAACAAATTGGAATTTTAGAAGATGGACATAGTTGATAACTATTATATAAGGTTAATATGTTTGCCAGAGAGAAACACATGAAGCATTGTATACTAGTCTTCTTATCCCTGCTTCTCATTCCAATTTAGGCATAACTATTTGTTTCCAACCTATCATATGGTTCTTTTTCTCCTTTGATGCCTCTTGTCATGAGAAAGTTTTATTAACTTTATCTCTCTCCAAGAGCACTGATATCAGGGTCAGCAAAATGGAATTTTAGAAGATGGGGATAGCTAATAAGTTAACTATTGGATAAAATATCAAGGGCGATACAACAATTATATCAACCACATGGTATTATGAAATAACTCTTCAACAACCATCCAACTTCCAATATGAATGAAACAAGGTCCCGCCCTATGGATTAATTGCCCATTTTACCCACGACCCCATATGATTCCTTTATTGAGGGACAAGATATTTTAATGTATCTCAGAATGCAGTTCTTAATATTACTTCTATTTGGAGGTCAAATGTGACTTTCATTAGTTTTTAGAGGTGATGATGCTCATTCCTAGGGATTTTTTATTGCAAGACTCAAGTCTAGCCATGTCAGATTAACTAAGAAGATAGATAAGCTCATATGGTCAAAGAACCCTTCTGGGGTTTATATTCCAAAAGCTAGATATATTACTATTAGTTTAGATGGGGAAAAGAGGAATCATGTGTGGTGGAGGAAAGTTTGGATATTTAAATATCCCTCAAAGGCTTGATTTTTATGTGGTTTGTGTTGGGCCACTAAATTGTCATTCTTATTACCATTTCTTAACATATATTTCATCCATTCCTACCATTATTTTATCACATTATTTATCATAATTTATCATTTAATCCCATTTTATAATTATTTATGCTCTCATGGATAAGTACTATTTATTCTCCTTTATTTTTAATAAATGAATATTATTATGAATTATTTTGTAAATTATGGTTTATTTAATGAATTTTTTATAACTCACGATTTTAAAATCCAAGATCTCTTTCAGATTTCAAATCCGATCTTTAGTTCATAATTAAATATTCCAACTCAGAAATTCGTTGGAATAACGAGTGACAGTTTTGTGTTGGAAATTTCGGGCAAACGAAGAAGAATATTTAAAATATGAGACATGGGTTTTGTGCAGAAAGAACCAAATTAGTTTCTTTATGAGCCATTTTACAAAATTATTTCTTCATTAGGAGAAACAAAATGTTCTACGAAGGACATATTCGCAAATTTTCTGTTTTGGCCATTTTCCAAATTTCCTCAATTGCAATAATTAAATTCGACTTGTTACAGTTGAATCATGGTGGAAATATCTCTTAGATTTTGTAATCAGTTGGTTGGAAATTCCCCTTTTGTAACTTTTATATTTAAAGGGCACAAATCAGAGAGAGAGGGAGAGGTGATCATCATCTTGACTATGTAACTTTCAATCATCATAATATAGAAATATTGTGTTGTTGTTACTTGCATTATTTGATTTAGTTTCCGTTAAGTTATTTCTCTTCCTCCGCCCTGCTAGGGAGGAAGGGACCTCCTCTTTAGCAAGGACTACAATGGTTAAGGTATATGTGTATATATCTATTTCTTATTTTGTTTATGTTTTAGTAGAAGTGTTTTTCCTGTCGTTTCGGTTGTGAATAGATCTGCTTTAATTCCAATGTTTTATATGTTGTTACACATATGAGATTAGAGATACCAGTTGGGTAATTGTTGTGTGGCATGCTAAGATAGATTAATTGAGGTGTCATTAGAATCATGTAGATCATTTTATTTCAGCATGAGTTATTTCCTTCCAGCCTTTACTTCAGCAATGATTTCCTTTATTTCGATTTGCTTCTAGTTGGGTGTATCAGCATAGATAGTGCAGGTGTCATTGAAATAAAAGATTGATAATTTATATGTATTGTTTAGTCATTCAATAGTGATTAATACATCCCAACATTTTTTGCGCCATTGTCGAGGATGGCAGTGACAATCCAACCAATCAGAGTTTTTTCTTAGCAGTGCAATTCCTGTGTGTTTTTAGATTGTTTCCAGTGACACAATTGTCAAGCAGTAAGATGATAAGTAAGAACCTGCACAACGCTCTAAAAAACTTGAGCGGGCTCACCAATGTCTTGCTGGGACACTTAGGAGTGTGAATTTCTGGGCATTTTTTTTTCTTAGAGTGTCTCGAGAGACACAATTTCCGGGTAGTAAGACAAGAGGTAAGAACCTACGCAATGCTCTAATGAACTTGAGCAGTCTCACCAATGCCTTCTTCGTACACTTACGAGAGTGAATTTTTGGGCATTTTTTTTCTTAGAGTGTCTCCAGTGACACAATTGTTGGGTAGTAAGATGAGAGGTAAGAACCTGCACAACTCTCGAACGAACTTGAGCGGGCTCACCAATGTCTTGTTGGGACACTTAGAAGTTTGAATTTTTGGGTGTTTTCTTTAGGGTGTCTTCAACTATAGAGTCGTTGGGCATTAAGATGAGAGGTAAGAACCTGCACATCGCTCTAATGAAATTGAACAGGCTCACCATCATAGAAACTGAAGAACTTGTACGATGAATTGATACACATAGGGTCCATGTGTGCCAGTATGATGATAGAACAATCCACAAACACCCCCCACTCTAAAATTCCCCAAAAATTCATGGGACGAGGTCAAGGAACAAAGCATGAACACAATATGGAATCCAGTCAAAGAAATTCACTATATAACAACTATGGGAAATAAAGATTATATTGAAGACTGGTTCCACTCTGTTTTTTTCTCGCAACATCACTCCATACTTCAGCAATTCTTGGCACCATCCTTAACAGGGAATTTGGTCTCTCATACCCTAGTACTTATTAGCATACATCTTTCAATTATGGGTATGTTCATACTTGAAGCATACATGTCAGTATATTTTATTTTTCAAGGTAGAATAGTGTACTGTAGAAAATAGAATAAATGAAGATATAAATAAATAAATTTCTTCATATGTAAAAATAGTTGTTTTTGTTGCAACATGCTCTGAAATTTGACATAGGTGATCAATATTGAAATTTATTTATGTATGTAGATGTGTTATATTGGAAAATAAAATTCATACAAACACTCATATTAATTTTGATCACCTTCTTGGAAAAATTTCTTGATTATCATATCTTATGGCTTGCGGGCTTGATGAAAATTGTGGAAAAACAATCGAAACAATCATGTTTTTAGGGATCAAATGGGCATATTTGTTGGGAAAAATACTGAGAGGGGGGGTGAATCAGTATTTACTGCATATTCAAAAATTTTACTTTTTCTTGCTTCTAAAACCCATACGCTACTTTCTCGAAATAGACTCGCGTATATACGCGGATACCCTTTATGGAAATCGCTTATACACAGATATCTAATTATGTCATTAGTTCTTCACTTAAATCATTCCATCATTCATTCATCAGATGTTTAATAAACAGTAAACATATACAGTAAGAACAGAGTAATCCATCACACAAAGCATCACACATGAACACCAAGATTTTTAGGTGGAAACCCAAGTCGGGAGAAAACCACCGCTGCCATTGCTCAGCCTTAAATATTTTATTATAGAGAAAATATTCCAAACAGGATGGGCTGCAGGCATTCTAAACAAGACACAAAGTAATCACCACGCCGTTTACTGCAGTACCTCTCCCCGGAAGGGGAGCTCCAAACCTTCAACCTGCCTACTGCACCCTCCCCCGGGAAGGGAGCTCCAACCCCCGACTCGTTTACACCTCTCGGCGGGAGCCACGACCCCGCTCTCGTTTACCAGCCTCACCTAGAAGGGAGCTACAACCCCCTGACTGAAGGCTACAACCTTCAGCACCTCTATGGACCACGTTTCATCAATTTTCACACTGGATCCAAAGTTTCCTTTAGGACACCACTTGCAGGCCATGTTTCATCATATTTTCAGACTGGACCCTTTCCATACTTTTAAGCACGGTCAACCATGAAACAGATACATATAACTCACTGATAGATATCAGTAAACCAGCAGAACAGATCAGACATTTCTTACCACAGACTTCAGCAAACCCTAGTTTTCATACGCGCTTTCCTTTCTCTGATGTCGCGTATATACGCGCTTCCATTCACATAAACCCGCGTATACTTCAGTATAAATTATAGAACTAATTTTATTGCGCATACGCGCTTTCTCTTCAGCGAAGCCGCGTATATACGCGCTTCCTCTGCGGTGAACTAGCGTATATATCTTCAACTATTATAGAGAAACATACTTCTTCAGATCAGATATTCAAATTAGATTTACCCTTTTGCTTCAGACAGATGTTCGCCTCATCTCAGATCTAGGCCTTCCATGAGCAGATCTAGCAGATACAAGTACAATACAAATCTAGATCCCCTTCTTCATCACTCATTCATTGGTGCATCATACATTCAGATCTTTCATTCAACTGTAACCCTTTCCATTCAGATATACTCCAGAGAGAAGTATTCATTCAAGCTCAGACATCTTGCACCCATGCTTATGATTTGCACAATGAATTTCTTCTCTTTATATAGGTTTTCCCTTTTTCAATACCATGAGCCCCTTTTTCAATACCATGAGCCCAAAACCACATTACTTCCGATGGTATTCCTGGATGGTGTCATTTAGACGAATCATTACCCAATAAAATGGGTCAATACCATGGTGGTTACCCCTGGTTTTGCACTTTATGAGCGCTTTTGCCCATACGCGACTTGGCACGTTGTTTCCCACGTGCATACATGACTTCTCCTAGACATATCCGCGTATGCCTTGAAACATACTCTTTTCACCATAGATTTAGCACATGCTGAATTCCTTTCTTCATTGCCTTCTGTACTCACTGTAGATACATCAGATTTAGTTCATCAAGACATGTTCTATCAAGCACAACTTCATCAAGTAAGTTGCCATCATCTTGCCATTCAAGGACAACACTCAGCCTTATATCACTTCATATCAGATTTACATCATTTACCAAGTCCATCATGTCAAGAATAACTTCATCAGGTGGATTGCCATCAAGGACAACACAAGTCAACAATCTCATGTCTTCATCTTCATTCAGTGGGTTGCCATCAAGGACAACACTCTGCATCATATTGCCAACAATCTCCCCCTTTAGACTTGATTGCAACCACGATGGTGTTTGGTTACCACAGTAGATAGATACATTAAGAATACAATGACACCATGTCACTCTCCCCATTTTTGACACCATTCTTTCTCTTCATTCAAACACCATGTCACTCTCCCCCTTTGACATCAAGGGCAAAGGGCGGATCAAAACCAACATACTCTCCCCCTTTTCTCCACATGTGGAAGAAGCGTTCTGCAGATCTGATATATACTGAAGTGACCAAGCTCCCCCTGAGTTCATGCTGAATCTTCAAACATATTTTTCAATGAAGTACATGACTCTATGAACTTCCTCTCACCAAAGACTCATACTTACATCAAAGATCCAACCAAGTGGATTTACATATGAGACTCAAATTCCCAACCAAGTGAGTTTACAAAATTTGACTCAGCTACCCAACCAAGTGGGTTTACAGATTTTGACAAGTCCTTACATGACTGAATATTACAAATTTTACATCATGGGTCTTAACAAGACCTTTTCATCAAACTACCAATATAACTTTAAGACCACCACCAGAAAGTCCTCAAGAAAGAGAACATATTTCAGAACCATCATAATGCCAACAATGCATTATACTCAACAAGACTAGGGCTCCCCCTAAAAAAGTGCATCCGAACATCCTTTCCTTATGACTAAGGCTCCCCCTTAGTTTGTGCATCCTGAACACTTTCACCAACAAATCATCGAGGCATCTTTATTCAAAACATTAGAAATGATTATGAGGCCAGACACCACCAAAGATACCCAAATAGTATCGGAGATGCTAACGACAACGACTATCTTTGAGAAATTTTGAATCAAACGAGAAAAATGTCAAACATGATTAGACATGCGCAGTTTCATGTGTATTCTCGCGTATATCTGTATTGTGGAAAATCCGCGTATCAATGCCATCCTTGAAATTTATCTGATTTGTGTTTGTTGTGGAAGTACTCCCGGCCACAATTGAGATACTCAGAGCAGCTACAAGGCGAGTTTGGTAAATATATCAGCAACTTGTTCTTTGGAGGGAACATACTTCAACTTCACCTTTTGCTCAAGCACTTGTTCACGTAAGAAGTGATACTTGATGGGAATGTGCTTGGTCTTCGAATGCATAACAGGATTCTTTGAAATACTGATGGCACTTGTATCGTCACACTTAATGGGGACAGGAGGTGTACATTTGATTTGAAAATATTGTAAGGTTTGCATCATCCAAAGGAGTTGAGTGCAACAAGATGTGGCAGCCACATATTCTGCTTCTGCTGTAGATAAGGCAATAGAATTTTGCTTCTTGCTGAACCAAGATACTAACCGGGGTCCCATATAGAATGCACCACCACTAGTGCTTTTCCAATCTTTAACACTTACAGCCCAATATGCATCAGTGTAAGCATGAAGAGTAAGATCAGCATTCTTTGGATACCATAGACCAAGGTCTTGAGTTCCTTGAAGATATTTGAAAATTCTTTTAACAGCCTGAAGGTGAGACTCTTTTGGATTAGCTTGGAATGCGTCAACAATCCCAGCTACATCATAATGGCCAGTCTAGTCACGATTGAGATAAAGTATACTTCCCTATCATTGAGGTGTATTAGGACATGGTTCATAGTGGAGAATCATCATGAGAAGCGATAATGCATAGAGTTATCATTGGTGTACTTAGGTTTGCATTCTTCCATGCATGTAAAACTCTTGAAATTTGCTTAAGATATTTCGCTTGTGATAGGAATATACCATCTACAGTTTGATGCACTTGTAAGCCAAGAAATAATGTTAGTTCCCCAAGTAAAGACATTTCAAATTCTTGCTGCATGACAGAAGCAAATTTTTGACTCATAGATTCTTCGTTACTCCCAAAAATGATATCATCAAGATATACAACAACAATCAATAGTTTATCATTTTCAAATTTTGTGTATAAGTTTCTATCCGCAGACCCCTTTGAAAATCCTTGTTGATGAAGATATTTGTCAAGACGATAATACCACGCCCTTGGAGCTTGTTTGAGACCATATAGAGCCTTTTTAAGTCTACAAACAAGATTTTCATCATTTCCCAAAATGAATCCTTCTGGTTGTTCTATATATACTTCTTCTTCTAGATCACCATTAAGAAAAGCAGATTTAACATCCATTTGATAAATTTTGATTTGTTGATAACTTGAAAAAGCAAGAAACATGCTTATGGCCCTAGTCTATTTCTGAAGACAGATCCTTCAGGATCCATCTTTGTAGTAACATGTTGGATATTACCCTTTGCAAACCAATCTAGCTTTGTTTCTTACAACATCCCCATTCTCATTTAACATGTTCTTGAAAATCCATTTAGTTCCAATGACATTTTTATCATGTGGTCTTGGTACCAATTCCCAAGTGTCATTCTTTTCAATTTGATCAAGTTCTTCATTCATGGCTTGCTTCCAACATTCATCTTTGCTAGCTTGATTGAAATTGTGTGGTTCAATTGTGGATAGAAGTGCCAGATGATTAGAAGATCCCACAAGAGTTCTCCTTGTTCGTACACCTGATTCCTTGTCACCCAAAATTTGAGATTCGGGATGATTCTTTTGAACATATCTGGATGGAGCTTTTTCAGATAGATCATCTTCAGGTTCTTCATTGGATCCACTGTCTATATCATTTCTATCTGATGTAGAAGGCCATATGTCGCTATCATCTTATTTTGTTGTTTGTTTTTCTTCTTTAGGAGCTGCAGGAGACTCATCAATAACAACATCAATACATTCAACAACCTTTTGAAGCCTTTTATTGTAACATGTGTATGCTTTGCTTGAAGATGTGTAACCAAGAAATATCCCTTCATCTGATCTAGGTTCAAACTTGCCAAGCTTTTCATCATTATTTTTGATAAAGCATTTACTTCAAAAAACTTTAAAATGCTTCACAGTGGGAGAATTACCATACCAGAGTTCATATGGAGTTTTGTCACTATTTACCCGAACATGAGCCTTGTTGAGAATGTTAATTGCTGCACGTGTTGCTTCACTCCAGAACATGTCAGGAACATTAGAGTCAGCAAGCATAGCTCTAGCCATTTGTTGAATTGTTCTATTCATTCTTTCTGCTATGCCATTTTGTTGTGGAGTACCTGCTACAGAGAATTGTCTTTTTATGCCATGTTGTTCACAAAATTCAAAGAATTCATTTGAAGTATATCCTCCTCCTCGATCAGATCTAAGACAATTGATTTTTAGATCTAATTCATTTTCAACTAAATCTTTGAAGATCTGAAATTTTTCAAATGCTTCATCTTTGTGTTTAATGAGCTTGATCCAACACATTCTAGAGTAATCATCAATAAATAAGATATATTATTCTTCTCCACATGGTGAATTTTTCCTCATAGGTCCACATATGTCAGTATGAATGAGTTCAAGAGGCTCACTTGATGATCCTTCTTTGGCATTAAATCGTACTCTGGTCTACTTACCGAATTGACAAGATTTGCATACGATAATTTCTGGTAGATTAATATTGGGAAGACCACGAACAGCTTGAAGTCTGCTTGCTTTGTTGATTTGAGAGAAGCTCAGATGCCCCAGCCTTCTATGCCATAGCCAATTTTCTGAAGACTTGCTCAGGTAACATTGATCTATGTCGTTCAGTACATACAGGTTGCTAGGATTTCTTTTTCCTTTTATAATGATTTTACCTGTATCAAGATCACGAACCACACATTCTTTTGAACTAAAGACCACTTATGTTCCTTGATCACACATTTGACTTACACTTAACAAGTTATGTCTTAATCCATCCACATACATGACATCATTAGCCTTCACCTTTTCTTTTAGAAATACTGACCCTTTTCCTTTAATTACAGCAGGAGTATCATTTCCAAAAGTAACTTTCTTTTCCTTTTCTAGAGCATTATATGTAAGGAGTTTTCTTTTGTCACCTGTCATGTGTCTTGAGCACCCACTATCAATGTACCATTGATTTTATTCACCTTCTACAAATAATGCTATCCCACATTTTTCAACCTGTATTTCTTTCTTTTTCCATACCTTAGAGCTTGAGGGAACATGTTCTTTTGGCTGGACCTTGCTCCTGCATTCAGATTCTTCATGACCAAATTTATTGCAATAAGTACATTCAAATTCGTTTTGAAGAGGAGAAAAGTTGTTATAGGTGTTCTTCTTTGGTTCAATATTCATCCTTTTCTTTCTTGCTTCTGTTGTCATGATGGTTTTATATGCAACACATTGAACAACTTTATGACCAAAATTGTGACATGAGAAACATTGTCCATTAGTATAGAAATTTCTGTGATCATGAAATCTTCTATTTGAATTTACCTGTTGGTTGTTGCTTCTTTGAGGGATCTCCCTATTAGTGATCCTTGATTTGAGATGATCATGCTTTACCTGTAAAGATCCTTTGTTCCCTTGCTAAGTGGCTGAATGAAGAGAACCAATTGTGACTGCTTTCAGATAATTTGGTGCTGAAGTCTGGGAAGATTCCCGAGTATATCCAAGACCTGTTTTTATAAGAGGAGACCGTTGTGTCTTGATAATCTCATCTAAGGTTTCTGAACCTTTAGCAAATCTAAGATTGAGAGTCTTCACTTTCTCATTATCTTTCCTTAGACTTACTACTTCACACTCTAATTCCTCAATGCGTTTTTCCTTTGCTTCAAGCTGATTTTCAAGAGTCTCTATGATTATGTTCTTTTCTTCTAGGCTTACTTTGAGTTGATTGTTTTCTTCAAGAAAATCATTGTCCTCTAGAGCATCCACAAAAGTATCATTTTCTTCTCTTTGTTCAAATGCCATGAGAAGTCTAAAGTCTTCTTCACATTCTTCCTCACTATTAGATGATTCATCACTGTCTTCATTAGTATAATAACTTTTTCTTGTGCTAGATCGATTCTTATTCCTTCTTGATACTTCTTTTCCTTTAGTCGAAGTTTCTTTATAAGGACACTTTGCAGCATAATGACCAACTCTTCCACAATTGAAACATTTGAAAGGAAGCTTACCTTTGAATTTTCCGGTACCTAGTTGAAGTCTTCTCACAAAATTTTCTTCTTCTTCTTCTTCAGATATATAGTTGGATTCTTTGAAAACTTCCTTTTCTTTTCCTTTTGGAGATGCCTTAAAAACAACTTCTTTGATTTGAGAAGGGCCTCCTTGCCTCATTTCAAAAGCAGTCAGAATACCATGTAATTGAACAATAGTAAGAGTTTGCAGATCTTGCCTTTCTTCAATAGCTGAAACTTTAGAGTCAAATTTTGAAGTCAAGAATCTTAAGACTTTTTCCACCAGAGTAGTATCGGTTATGGTTTCACCCAAATTTCTCATTCGATTTACAATATCATCTAGATACATAAAACTATGACACTCATATGCGCGAATGCTCAAATTTTCATATTCGATTCTAAGAGCTTGGAGTTAGAGCTTGGAGTTTGCATTTTTTACCTTTGTATCTCCTTCATAGCTTAGAATGATTTTGTCCCATATCTCTTTTGCTGAATGTAGCTGCATCACTTTAGCAAATTCTGATTCAAACATGCTTCCTAACAAGACATTTACTGCTTTGGCATTGATTTCATACTTCTTCCTTTCTGCTGCATCAGTAGGAATACTTGCTGGGTATTGATAACCTTCTTCCACGATTGCCCATACATCTGCACCAGGACTTTGCAGATATTATTTTGTTCGTACCTTCTAGAATATCAGATTGCTTCCATTGAATAGAGGTGGCTTTATAGACATCACTCCTTCTTGACTTCCCATTGCGACGGATCTCCTTCAGCGATCAAAACTCTATGAAGGACTGCTCGATACCAGTCTGTTGGGAAAAATCTCTTGTGAGAGGGGGTGAATCGGTATTCTTGCATATTCAAAACTTATTTTTCTTGCTTCTAAAACCCATACGCTGCTCACAAGAAGCAGAGACTCGCGTATGTCTGCGGATACCAACTGTGAAATCGCGTATACCTAGGATGTCTAATTATGCCATTAGTTCTTCACTTATATCATTCCATCATTCATTCATTAGATGTTCTATAAACAGTAAACATGTGCAGTAAGAACAGAATCACACAAAGCATCACACATGAACACCAGGATTTTTAGGTGGAAACCCAAGTCGGGAGAAAACCACCGCTGCAGTTGCTCAGCCTTCAATATTTTATTATAGAGAAAACATATTTCAACATATGTGCTGGCGCAGACTTGACCAGCACGCAGGCACCCACCTGCGCTCGTTTACCAGCCTCTCCTGGAAGGGAGCTCCAACCCCCTGACTCGTTTACCAGCCTCTCCTGGAAGGGAGCTACGACCCCCCGACTCATTTACCGGCCTCTCCTGGAAGGGAGCTACGACCCCCCGATCTCATTTACCAGCCTCACCTGGAAGGGAGCTACAACCTTCAGCACCTCCCATGGACCACATTTCATCAATTTCACCACTTGGATCCAAAGCTTCCTTTAGGACACCACTTAGATCGGAGTTTCATCATATTTTAGGACTAGACCCTTTCCCATGCCAAGCACGGTCAACATGACGCCTGCATATAACTCACTGACAGATATCAGTAAACCAGCAGAACAGATCAGACATTTCTTACCACAGACTTCAGCAAACCCTAGTTTGCATACGCGCTTTCCTTTCTCTGATGTCGCGTATATACGCGCTTTCGTTCACATAAACCCGCGTATACTTCAGTATAAATTATAGAACTAATTTTATTGCGCATACGCGTTTTCTCTTCAGCGAAGCCGCGTATATACGCGCTTCCTCTATGGTGAACTAGCGTATATATCTTCAACTATTATAGAGCAGCATACTTCTTCAGATCAGATATTCAGATTAGATTTACCCTTTTGCTTCAGACAGATGTTCGCCTCATCTCAGATCTAGGCCTTCCATGAGAAGATCTAGCAGATACAAGTACAATACAGATCTAGATCCCCTTCTTCGTCACTCATTCATTGGTGCATCATACATTCAGATCTTTCATTCAACTGTAACCGTTTCCATTCAGATATACTCCAGAGAGAAGTATTCATTCAAGCTCAGACATCTTGCACCCATGCTCATGATTTGCACAATGAATTTCTTCTCTTTATATAGGTTTTCCCTTTTTCAATACCATGAGCCCCTTTTTCAATACCATGAGCCAAAACAATACCATAAGCCCAAAACCACATTACTTCCGATGGTATTCCTGGATGGTGTCATTTAGACAAATCATTACCCAATACAATGGGTCAATACCATGTTGGTTACCCCTGGTTTTGCACTTTATGAGCGCTTTTGCCCATACGCGACTTGGCACGTTGTTTCCCGCGTGCATACACGACTTCTCCTAGACATATCCGCGTATGCCTTGAAACATACTCTTTTCACCATAGATTTAGCACATGCTGAATTCCTTTCTTCATTGCCTTCTGTACTCACTGTAGATACATCAGATTTAGTTCATCAAGACATGTTCTATCAAGCAAAACTTCATCAAGTAAGTTGCCATGATCTTGCCATTCAAGGACAACACTCTTCCTTATATCACTTCATATCAGATTTACATCATTTACCAAGTCCATCATGTCAAGAATAACTTCATCAGGTGGATTGCCATCAAGGACAACACAAGTCAACAATCTCATGTCTTCATCTTCATTCAGTGGGTTGCCATCAAGGACAACACTCTGCATCATATTGCCAACAATATTTTCAAGACATGTTTCTATCCTACATGTCCCTTTATTTCTACTTTATAACCCAATTTGAATCACTTGATTTGGATTTGAAACAAAAAAATTCTGACCAAAACAATGACAGGAAGTCTAGTAGGTAGTTGAGGAACAAAGTTGGGACAGTTTGTTTTTTGAGGCATAAATGACTAGATTTTAGAAAAAAATTTCAATGGGATATTCCCCTATGAATCTAGTTTACAATTCAGCTTGAATCACTTTATTTCGATATTTTATGAGAACGTTATGACCACAATACTGACTGTTTATCGTAAATCAGCACTCTTGGAACTATGTTTTCCTGGCTGTTCACTAGCATATTTGACCTGTCAATTCTTCTTTCCTTTAAAAAATGTTACTATTGGAGATATATACATTAATATAATTAAATCTACAATTTTAATCAATTCAATCCATCATCAAATTAACATGTTATGCTTAAAAAATCAATTGTTGGTCTGAGCAGAAAAATCGCAAATGACTCTATTATGCAGGTCGTTCTAAGAAAATTTAGCATACCATTGCATGGAATTTAAAAAAAATAAATTATTGGAGACATATCACTAAATTCACTGTCATTTGGCTTTGTAATCACTCAAATCGGACGAAAAAAAAATAATTTATGATTGAAACACTCCTGGTTAGTATGGTTGGCCACCACTCCCCCGCAGGTAATTAATTTTTCTTTGTTTATATTTTTGTGGATTTGTTTTACAAAGTAACTACTTGTTATTTTTTTTGCATGTCTTGAATTGGGAGAGCCTTCGGATCTCTTTTCTTCCATGAGTTTATGTTTTATTGCAGGTAGATGCTCATTTTTTGCAGGTCCGAGGAGAATAAATGAGGTCAATTTATGAACAAGTGATTTTTGAAGACAACGATAATGAAATGAGAACATTTTCCAAGATGTTTCCTCACACGGAGAGAACAACATGAATACTTTTCAGAACTTAACGAATCTATAACACAAGAAATGAGGAATTGATTTCCATTTGAAGATCCAAGTCATTTTCGAAAAAGCATTTTTCCATTCACTCACCATTCATGAACAACATTGCTGCAACAAAAATCATAACCATTGTAACTTAGGTTATTTATTTATTTATTTATTTTCAATAAAGAGTCATTTATTTTCTGATTTATATTATGTTTTTATGCTTTAGGTATCGTTCACTTCAAGGTCACATTTTTGTTTTGTTCTCAAAATAAAAGAAACAAGTTCTTAAGTTTCATGATGTTGTTACTCTAGAAAAATTTTCTAAGTGTTGGATGTTGTTACATCACCAGTGATGTTACTCCATTACTACTCTGACTCTGTCACTGCTTTTATACCGTTACTGTTGTTACTCTGTCACTGTTGTTACATCGTCAATGATGTTACTCCATTACTGATGTGACTCTGTCACCATTGTTACACCGTCAATGCTATTACTCCATTACTACTATGACTTTGTCACTGTTGTTACACCATCAGTGTCGTTACACCATCAGTGTTGTTACACCGTCACTGCTATTACACTGTCAGTGCTGTTACACTTTCAATATTGTTACACTTTCAATGTTGTTACTCCATCACTATAGTTACTCCATCACTATTGTTACTCAATCATTGTTGTTATTCCTATGATGTTGTTACTCTGAAATTTTTTCTAGTATCTGGTGCTGTTACTCTAGGAAATTTTCTAAGAGCCTGATGTTGTTACTCCTCTGGTGATATTACTCCATGATGATATTTTTCAAAGTACTTGGTGCCGCTACTTCGTTACCATTGTTACTTCACCAAGGTAAGTTTCCAAGTACGTCCTCGACAGACTCCATGGATTTCATTGGTATTTTACTTATGACATGACGAACTATAAATAATGACAGACATACTTTAGTTTGGCGGAGGTCTCTTATTTAGTAATAATGATGATTATTATGGTAATTCTTGTCAGGAACGATTCACTTTTAATTCCTCATTATTTTGTAAAGTGACTAGTCCTCCTTCATGTCACCTTCCTAACATCGTTATTTTTTCCCTTCCCCTGTTATTACCTAAGTCATGGTTGTTGTTACCATAACACAACTATTATTGCTGACTAATTTTCATGTTGAATTCAACATATGAAAGTCTTTGTGATTTGTTTTTCTCTTTGGTGAATGGGAAATACTTTTAATGGTCTAGACCCTCTTTGAAATAATGATTCGGTAGTTAATTTATCATTGTTTATCTATTAACATAATCTTATTTTTAACGAATAGTTATGCAAAGATGATTTCATCATTCCAGCTTTCAACTTTCCTAATGGGTCAAGTCCATGATGTTGTAAAATTTACAATGATGACCACAAAATTGTATTTAAATCTTTCTGCCATTATCTAATGAACTATTCTTCAAACCCAATATCAGCAAGGAAAAATATTTTTATCAGCAGTCATTTGAAGGTTATTATTTTTTGGGAAGAAAAAAAAATCAAAGTTGAAAATAGTTACTATACAACGTTTTACGCCATCCCTAGCTCTTAAGGATCTGACCTACCACCCCATCTATTAAGTAATAGTTTATTTATTAAAAATAACCATAGTTAAATTATAAACATAAATAGTCAAATACAGGATAGGAGCTCTCATCACGAGCCGACCTACCATGATCAAAGGTCCTAATAAAGTGACATTACCACTTTTGGTCACCCATCCATGGTAATGGCCTTCGGTCATAAAACTGAAGGACAAGAGGTCTCATTACGAGCCATATTTTTCACTTTTGTTAGCTTCTGTCAATGGCATTGTTATTAAATAGTTAGCATGCCAGGAAAATGATCTTCAGTTGACATCTAAGTAAATTGAAAGGCTTTTTGTAACTATGTACTTATTTCTAATAGATTGGATACTAACATCTCAATGGGTTAAAAAGGCATCCCTGTCGAGGCTATGGTTATCCCTATGGTATAGAAGTTGATTTAATACTATAATCTACTTGGTTACCTTGTTTTCTCAGGGCCAATTTCTGATAAAGATGATTGTTGTATATACAAGGTTTTCCATAACTCATGGTTCATGGGGTAATATTTAATTGGTTCTTAGATGATGGTGGTTATGGTTTATATATATTATTGAGTTATAAATATTTAATTTACATGTCAGAGATGAAACTTTTAAGATATTTGATATCTGAAATTTTGTATCATCTAATCCATCTAATCTAATACTTTCTTTGAAGGTGCTTAAGTTATTTATTCTAGATGATGTGTGAGTGTCACTTTTTAAACAACCTACAGTGAACCATTTTGAGAGTGTTTTCTTTCAGTGGGTGGCAAGACATATTACCTCTAAAAAAGCCAAATTAGTTCTCAGAGTTCTTTTAAATTACAATGTGAATCGATTATGTGATATATTTTCCATAAACACTTTAAAGGTGCCAAGAAATTGTGTTTTTTAAATATTGGCTATTTTAGGCTAAGGCCAACCTAGTCAGCTTTCTTTGAGCTATCACCCCACTACTATAAGTGTGAGTAAATAAACAATAACCCTTATTTGCATCACACAGTAATTTGTCACAACACCCTCACTATTAACAATCCAAAATATTCTTGGGCTTTGGTGATCTTCTTAGTACTAGATTTGGCACCATTGACTTAATTATCACTGTATTCTTGATTGCTCCTTTGTTCCTCACTTGGAATTCTTTCTTTTGCTAAATTTTTACCTCTATCTTCCATAGGACATGGAACTTCAATTTCATCTGAATTACCCTGGATATAGTCGTCCTCAAATACCATAAGTGCCCAATCTCATCCACATTTGGTCCTCTCTCACACTGCCCTCCAATAATCCATGAGAGACCAAGTCCACGTTTTAGTATATGCTCCTAGTTAGGGCATCCCCACACTTGGGAGACCCTTACACATGACTTCCCATAGACTCCACCAATATTCCTTTTCCCTACAATAGAGGAGCTATTGCGCAAATCTAGTCACCTCAATGTGTCCTTGCCTAGGACACCATCAAACCATCATACATGGGTCCATCTGCAACCCAAGTTGTTTTTGTCCTCTTGCCTTCCAATTTAATGTACATGCTTTCACCTGGAATGCTTGGTAGGCCTCCCAACAGTCCACTTGGGCTCCTCCAAACAACTCTTGAGGCCTCTTACAAGCAACCCACAAACTTACCCAAGCAATGGTCAACACTTAGACCCAATTCACAACAGTATTTTGCTGCAAGTATGCTATTCATTCACTGTGGAAAACGTCACTGGTTTAGGGTCTCTAACCACAAGGTATACTCCTCCTCTTTCACTTCCACAATCTCATTATAAAATTGATCCAAAACTGGTCCTATCTAGGATCCAACACCTACAAACACTTCATCAAAGACACATACCTTGTTGATTATTTTGCTATAGCTCCACTGCTGCAATCTAGCCCTCGTTAGGGCAGATAAACTAGTCCCTAACAGTCCTCTTATTTTTGCCCAAAATTTCCTTAAGGAGGTATGTACACCCTTCTATGAAAGGATATGACCCTCGTTAATGATGTTGGGTTGTTATAGCCTTCACCAGCACTTTGATCTCCCTTCAAGGAGTCTGCCCACCTTCCTTTCACCTCATAACAACCCTCCCTTAATTCAACCTTCAAGAACAACACTTTGGTCATGCAATAAACTACTCAGATCCTTGTCCAGCTACTCGGTCACCTTATTGCAGCCCTAAGACAAAAAATTTCCCACGTTGGTATGCCCTCTTCTCACTATAGCCAGATCAAATATATGTCTTTTCCCTTCAACGCTTATGTTTTTTTTGTGTTGCACAAGTATGGATGCTAAAATGAGGACCAAACACCTCATATTTATAGCCTTTTAAGCCTCCATGAATATTCTTGAAGAGACCCATCTATTGGCACCCTTTTACACCAAGCCTACATGACTTGGCAACCAATAATTACCTAGTCAACTTCAGAAATTCATTTATCTCTAATAAAAAATTGGATTCAAATGATTCTCAATGATTTGGAATCGTATCATCGAGAACTATCATCTCATCCATCACATGTTGATTTCTCATCATGGTTTTGGCCCAAACACGATGGGTGAAAACCCCCCAAGCTTGGATCTCAAGCCCACAAGCCCATTTGTGGTGCTTTGACCTCCAACCCTCGATCACCAGGGTTTGTAGTACCTCCCAACTACACAAAAAATCAACAAAAAATAGAGAAAGTAACTAAGTTGCCGTAAATAAGAAAATATCTAATATCTGAGAACAAGTCGTAACAAATAGGAAACTAGTTCAAGAAAGAAAAGGATAAGAACATGAATAGTTAGGTAAAACTGAGCTGTAAAATCCTCGTAATGAAGGTAATGCATTGATTAGATTTTTTTTGTGGAAATGGAAAAATACACTAAGTAGTTTTATATCTATGAACACTAGAAGATGGGGAAAAGATGAAACATTTACTTTTCCACTCATATAATTAGATGAGTAAATTGAAAATTTTTATTTCAGATATATATTTTTTACAATCATTATTTTTGCGTGGAGCATTCTAGCATGAATGATGTTTACTATTGAACTTTTTTTTGTAAAGGATGCTAAGTTACCTTCCCCAATAATTGGTTAATCTCTTTTGTTGAGAAATCAGATGAATCTAACCTATGACTTTTCAGAATTTGGATTATCTAACAAGCTACTGTTCTGATGGCTTTATATCATATTTTCCAATTTTTCTTTATGTAGTTTATGGATTACTAGTGTGAAGGCTTACAAAGGAATTTATGAGACATTCAAGAATGTGCATATGAGATCTTGGAGCTTAATTTCTCCCATTTTCACTATCTACTTTTACCATATGTTTCAAGCATATATATGGCTAATGATTTTCTTTAAATTTGTGTTGAATGATAAAATTCATTTAGAGAACAGTAGAACAGGAAAATGAAAAACTGATCAGTTTCCAAACATGGTGAAAAATTAGTATAATTTTAGTATGAATATTTTCATTACTAGCCATAATTGTGCCATACTTTCTGCATATGAACTGTGTTAGAATGTAGAAATGTCCCAACATTTCAATTGGACAGTATGCCCATCATCAGGGAATCCAATTAAACCTTCTACCCATCATCAAGGGATCTAATTGAACCTTATATACCCATCATCAGGGGATCTAAATGAAGCTTATGTAGTAAGAGGCTTAGTCAATGGCTATAAAAATTCCATAGAAAGGAAAGTTGGATAAGTTACAAGTAAAAATGAAGTATGCTAGAATTTATAAAAAGATATTAGATAATGTAAGGTTTGCGATCAATTTTGTAGTCATTTCCAGTTTCCAAGGGCTCCTAAGGTGTGTCTTCAAACTCAAAATACTGCTTAAATTTGGATACCTAAAGATCATATTCCCTTTTGGAATTTTGGCAATCTGAACTGTCTTCAAGAGCACCAATGAAACCATCATATGTCTTGATTTTAATTTCATTGGCTTCTTTATCTATGGCATTTAAGTCAAAGGGGTCATTATGCACCTATTTTTCAACTTTTGAGCCACTCAACCCCATTGTATTAGGTGCAGGTATTTTATCAGTGTTTGCTTTAATAAGGCAGACAACATCATTATCGATAGGTTGATCTCTACTTGGATCAAAAACAATAGCACTCTTTGAGCATGAATCATTCTCCCACATCTACACAGAGAATAATATTGAAGTTTACACCCTAGCCAAGGCATCAGCCAAATCGATAGCAAGCTAGCTGATAATTGAAATCTACAATGGAGAACAACATTCCAGCTCCACCAAAATCGTACACCAGAAGTCATTCTCTAAGTACCTGTGATGAGATTTCTCCTTCAAGTACCTTCTCGTCCTTCCAATTGAAAAAAGTTTAAGGTTTTGAGTTTGAAAAACAACTCTCTCATGAGAGTTATTGAACTTAATTTTACAAGCCTGTCTAGACTAATTTATTTGGATTTAGCTAGAAATGATTTTTATAGTACTATTTTTCTTAGCTTACGGACCTGCAAAAATATCCATTATGTGACCCTACAAAGAAACAAATTAAGCGGTGAATTTCCTCATGGCATGACATCCCTTCAGGTTCTCTCTTTTTTTCTATATAGTTTCCCTTTTCTACGTGCCTCAACAATATTCAAAGCATAGATATGTCAAAATTTGCATGCTGATAGGTTGTGATATTAGCTGGTTCAAAATACAGTATAAGGATATTCAACTTATAGTGATCATAGATATTGCACAATCTCTCCCTTCTGAAACTCATTGTTTTTTCTTGATAGAAGAGCATCTTATGCTTGCAAACACTTTCTGCTGGCACTCTACTGTAGATAATTGTGTTAGCCTGCAATATTGGAGAGATGTACTTGAAACAAGCTTATATATCAAATATTCTACTTCCAATACTTCAAATATTTGAATGGATTTATGTGGAATATCACCATGCAAATATTTTGTTAGAGATGAACCTTACTCTAAATTCACAGAAAACCATTCAACAATTTTGGATGCACGTTTCCTTTTAGACATTATGCAAAAATCCAAGGTTGACAAGATCAATTTCATTGTACATGTAGCTTCATGAAACTGACGATGCACATGAGTATTTCCATAAAGATGAGATGAAGCATTCCCATAGAAATTTAGATTTACAAGTTCACCAAACATAAAAAAAATTGTATGGTCATCTTCAGAAAATTCACCATAATGAAGGGTAACGCATTCACTAAATACTCAAAACCTTCTTTATCCAACTTGTCATAAGTATCACAAATAGGAGGGGTTTTAAAAATTACCATTTTATGATGGCTTTGTCCAACTTGCAGCAACAGATAACTATGTCTTTTAGTACCAGAGTTATGTTTATCACTTCCACCAACATCCAAGAAAACAAACATACCCTCATGGAGTCGGAGATCAATTTTGTATCCATTTCCAGTTTCCAAGGGCTCCTAAGGTGGGTCCTCAAACTCAAAATACTCCTCAAATTTGGATTACGTAAGATCATATGCCATTTCATAATTTTGGCAATCTGATCTGTCTTCAAGGGCACTAGTGACACCACCATATGTCCTGATTTTAGTTTCACTGTCCTCTTTATCTATGGAATTTTAGACAAAGGGGTATTTATGCACCCATTTTTCAACATTTGAGGCACTTAACCCCACTGTATCAGGTGCAGGTACTTTAGTAGTGTTTTCTTTGATAAAGAAGAAAACATCACTATCGATAGGTTGACTTCCACTTGGCTAAAAAAAAATGTCACTCTTTGAGAATATATCATTCTCTCACATCTACACATAGAATAATACCAAATTTAACACCCTAGCCAAGGCTTCAGCCGAATTGGCAGTAAGCTAGTTGATAACTGACATCTACAAGGGAGAACAACATTCTAGCTCCACCAGAAACCTACTCTACAAGTCATTCTCCAGGTACCCGTGACGAGCTTGCTCCTTTCAGCTACCTTCTCCTCTGTTCCAATGTAAGAAGCTGAAAATTTTGAATTTGAAAAAAAACTCTCTCACAGAAGTTATTATACTAAATTTTACTAGCCTGCCGAAACTAATTTATCTAGATTTAGCTAGCAACAATTTGTCTGGAAGTATTCCTCCTAGCTTGTGGACCTGCAAAAATATCCAGTCTATGAGCCTCGCAAGAAACAAATGAAGCAGTGAAATTCATCCTCGTATGGCATCCCTTCAAGCTCTCTCTTTTTTCTCCATCTCAAACAACAGTTTTATCAATATTACAAGTGCCCTAATGGCTCTGCGGGACTGTCATTACCTTACCACATTGGTTCTGTCAAAGAATTTTAATGGGGATATGATTCTAACAGATACACATGGATTTTCCATGCTCTGGACATTACGTCTTCGAAATTGTTCTCTTTCCAGGAAAGTTCTAGTTTGGCTCACGAAATGTCCAAATTTACAGGTCTTGGATCTTTCTTGGAATAATCTCAATGGAGTTATTCCTATTTGGTTAAACACCCTTCAATATCTTTTTTATTTTGAAATGTCAAATAATTCTCTGTCGAGACCAATTCCAAAGCATCTTATGGAGTTACCTAGTTTTAAGTCAATACAAATACCCCCTATATTAGATCAAACTCCCTTTGAGCCCCCTTTATATGTAAAGAAAAATCAAAATGCTTTTGGGCTGCATTACAATCGGTTGTCTAATCTTCCCCCTTCACCTACTTGGCCAAAAAAAAATCTCAGTGACACTCTAAGCCCTGAGATTGGGTAGATGAAAATGCTTCATACTCCAGACACGAGTCATATTAATTTCTGGGGGATAATCCCAGACACAATATCTAAATTGAAAAATTTGGATACCTTAGATTTGTCAAACAATAATTTTGTTGGAATCATACCACCATCGCTGAAGGATCTCACATTCCTAGCAAGGTTGAATGGACTCTCTAACAATTACTTACATAGGTTGATACCTTATAGACATCAATTTGATACCTTTAACAAGTCTAGTTTTGAAGGAAACCTTGGTCTCTATGGCCAACCTCTAACTCCCACCTACAGTCCGCATGTGTCAATACCGGGGGTACCTATTGTTGCACACAGAGTGAATAGGTTGGACAAAAATGCCATTCTTGGCATAACGATGAGTGTTGGTGTTGGGATTGCTTTACTTCTGGCTGCGGTTCTTTGGAATCAATCAAGAATATAGGTAATAGAGCAGGGAGTTGCAAACAAGATGGATTTTGACATGCTTCATAGGCTTTCTAATGCCTTGGGATATAACTTGGTGATGTTATTCCAGAATCATTGTCGAAAGGATCTTGTTATTGATGATATCTCGAAAGCTACTGGTAATTTTGACCACGAAAACATCATTGGTTGTGGAGGCTTTGGATTGGTATATAGATCCACTCGAGAAGATGGCACAAAAATTGCAATTAAAATATTAACAGGAGAATGTGGTCAGATGGAGCATGAATTTAAGGTTGAAGTAGAAGCTTTATCAAGAGCCCAACATAAGAATCTAGTGTCATTGCAAGGATACTGCAAGTATGGGAATCATAGACTGTTAATTTTTTCCTATATGGAGAATGCGGGTTTGGTATATTCTATGAGCCTATGATGCTTTAAAGACCATCATACTTTCTATATATTTTTGTCAATTAGACATGTAATAGCTCTATTATTTTCCATTTTGCTCAATCTCTCAAGATTTTATGCCAGGAAGCTTTTAAGATCTCCTAATTTCAAGCACCTAAGCTTGATAATTTTAGAATGATCATTCTTCCAAGTTACCAGCCCATTTAAATGAACTCCATTTATCTTCAAATAAAATGGGTAAATATTTTTCTTCTGAAAAGAAAAGTGCGCATTTCTCATTTTGGTTTGGAATCCTATTTTTCTGAAAATAGATCTATGTTTTAGATAGATATGATTGACCCTAATCTATTCCAGGGTGAGATATTTGTGGATAGTTCATTCTCATTGTCCATTGCCAATTTTGAAACAAATATTTTTCTGCCAATAGCTGAAAAATATTTTTGGTTTTACCTGCTTATTATTGTTTTTTGTTTTGCACTTCCATTTTCATATTCAATTCTCTCCTTTTTAGAAACTCATTTATTGTGCATAATATTTTATTAATTGTTTTAAGTTTATTTCCATAGAAACACTATTGTTGTGCACTCTCCTAATGGATTTCTTGTTCATCTAAAGTTCTAAAACAAATTAAGGAAAATTTGCATAGATAGAATTCCCATCAAATATCAGTCAATGGCAACTACAACTAGACCAACTCAAGTTATTATTTCCTCTTAGAGGCTTCTCAGTTACTGAAGTCAAAAATAAAATTGGTAAGAATGTTACATTCCACACCTATGTTTGTCCTAACCATTACAACACTGGTATGGGAAACTTCTTCGATATGGGTAAAATTTGTTCCCTTGTTTAAAATAAAAAACTTCCATGTCCTATAAGGATATTTTTATTTCCAAAATATAACTTATTTTTATGGTTTATGTGAGACTTCATTTAAATATCAACTGAATTCCATTTTCTCATTGTGTTATAAACCATATATAAACCATTTGTGTGTCTGAGTGAAAGGGAGAAGTTTTTTTTAATCCTAGATGAGGACAAATTTGTAATTAGAGCCATTCATAAACCACATGGAGCATAGTTTATACATCATGCTTCTAAATATTACATGTTCATCATAATTAGAGCTTATTTCAAAAACTTTCCAATCTAAGTTTTTGCAACTGGAAACTGTAGTTCAATGTTTTTGAAACAAAACTAACATTAATGAAGGTCAGTACCTTCAACTTTCTGATATATTTCATGATTTTATTCTGATTTACATTTCATACTGTGTCCTTACTATTATTGTTTTATAGCTATTTTCTTAATCCTCGTTGTGAATATTAATCATGAAAATTTTACCATTTCTTTTCTTAGTTGGTTGCTACTTTGTGTTCAAACACTAACTTGGTACTAGAATATCTCAAATGCCCCATGTTTTTCTTCCTATTTACATTTATTTCAATATCTTTACAACAATTTTTTTCAAAAAAAGAAGCTATATTCATAATCCTGCCTGTGTATATTACTCATGAAAATTTTACCATTCCCTACCTTATTTGATTTCTACTTTGTTTCCAAGCATGGACTTGGTTCTTGATATTAAAAAATTCCCCAAATTCCATTCCTCTGCCTTTATTTCAAATTATATATATATATATATATATATTGAAAGGGTAAAAAAAACCTGTAACACTATTTGCATGCCCTTGCACCTTTTGGTACAAATGCTAGTAATTTTTATTGAGAAAACACATTAATGCCTATAAGAATGAAGATATACAACATTATACATATTGAATATAATTTCTACGGTAGGTTCCATACACAATTTTGGCATTATTTGGTGCAAAACTTGGTTTTCATGGTCGTAAGGACGTTTTTGACTAGTTTGAAAGGAAATTACAAAATTGAATGATCAGTCGAATATAATGCAACTACTGGAGTCTACGACATCTGTTCTTCAGGTGTGTATCTTAATTAAGATGAAAAATTTTCATGTAGTGGTTATACTCAGTTCACATCGTTTATTTCCTACAGGATAAGTTTGTAGATGTTTGAAAGGTTGTTGAAACTTCGCTTGTTGAAATCATTTGTGTTTTTGAACATGAAATGGTGTGTATGATAATTTTCTCTTATACATTATATCTAGATTTAGTTTGTTCATTTTGGTTAATCACATTATAATTAGTTTTTATAACCTAGTTAATGATGGGTTATAGGATTTACAAGGGCATTCTTTGAATGTAGTACTTGAACGACAAAGATATGCAAGTGGACCTCAAGGTTTGTTACCATTTTTTTGGAGGAAATATTTTTAATAAGATTCTATATTTCTAGTTTTGAATATCTAATAATATTTTACTTCTTAACATAGATTAGTGAAGTAGTAAGAATTAGTACTTTAATTATTGGGATAAGGCAAGGTAGTAAGAGTGTTAAACCAATTGTCCATGCCAGTGGGGATGACAATCCTCAGGAGATGGCACATGAACTATAGGCCATATATGTTAATGTTGAAAAGGTTTAGTTCTTAGGGAGCATAAATTATATTGTCTTGCATGTTTTTTTAATATTTTACTTTTCATACAAAGAGGAAATTAACCAAAAGTTACAAAACAGGAAGTTGCTATAACTGCTTAGGATCTTACAGTTCAAGGGAAAACTTGGTTTAATATGAAGGATTAAAACAATGTCAAATTTCATAAAATATTATGTTTTAGTCCTTTTCTTGTAAAAAAAAAAAGGAAATGACCAGATGGATGTTCCATGCAATTGTAATGCTTATGGGAAGACCGAGAAAGACTAGTTCTACATAAGCACAAATTTCAAGAGCCGCGTCTAGAGAAAATTCAAGAAATTGAGGCTTGTATGATCAAATGTTTGTCCAATAGTTGATATTGTTGGAAATACTAAGGGCAGGGTGAATCAATATTTATTTTCAATTGTTATTTTTCCTAGTTAGGTCACCTATATTTAGAACACAAAATGAACAATAAGAATAAATACCTTTATTAATTTCTTCTTTACAATAAATCAAGTACAATATATGTAGGGCTCTAACCATAGATGAAGACACCAATCTTCAATCTCCTAGGATCGAACCTATATTTTCCAAGCACCGACATGGACTTCCAAGGCTCCAACCTTGTCAATTCTAAAACACCAACCTCAATGGCTCCAATCATGTATTTGGTTCAAGCTTCAACCTAGTTTTCTTTAGGACTTCGATCCTCTAGAGCTCTAACCCTATTCTCTAAGGCACCAACCTTGTCTTTTCGAGGCTCCAACCGTTGCTTTACTTCATCAAGATATATTTGGTTATACTTCACAACTCCCAATGTATTATTCAACGAGTCTTGTCAATCTTCAACTATCCCCTCACTTAGTCTCCATGCCACGTCATCAATGACAACCTTGATCTCTTAGAAGGTGTCACCATTTCTCTTCATTGTACCCAATCAAATTCTCCAAGTCACCTCATGATGTCATCAACGATGCATCATGATACTAATATCTCCAAGTTCAGTTTCAAATTGTCTTCACAAGATGCTCTAAGATATTGTCAAGGTGCTCCAAATAGATCTTTAAGAAGATATCTTCTACTTCATTTCAAGGTGTTCCAAGTCCATAGGCCTTAACTCTTCTTGAACATCCTGCTCCTAAAATGTCTCCAATATTGCAAAGAACAAGTAGTTATACATCTTCAAAAATACCTTAAAAGAAATTCACAAAACAATCCCTTCAGGCCTATTATGATTTAACTTCAAATAATGTCCAAAGCCTATTCTAAAGTTTCTAACCATTTTCCTCAAGATAAAACAATTTTTCTTTGGGCTTGCTAAGAAATGCTTGCCAAGATCATCTTCAAAAGGAAACTAAATTTTGTACAAGGGGCATGGAATAAGTATGCATGGTCTTAATTTAGAGCGCTTAGCCTAGAATGTGTCCCAACAGAGAACTGATCAAGCACCAGATTCATGTTTAGAGGTCTAGAATAGGTTCAAGTCTAAATGCTGAGATATAACTTCTCACCAAGCTCAAAATGTTTCCCACAAGTTCGAATATCATTTTGTCCACACACATGTCTAAACTCTTGAGAAAATCTGAGATACGAGTTGTAGATCCAAGGAATATATATGATGACTGCTCCTCACGTGACCAAGCTGCCAATTAGCTTGTTTGCTGGAGGTTCAAGTCTTCATAGAATATCCTCAAGACCGAAGTTGTTTTAGGGCTGCAATTTGCAATGCTGTTTTAGCTTTGTCCATCTCCAGTTTCCATTGGTCCAAGGGTTTTGTAGCTTCCTCTTACAGGTCCGAAGATATGGAACTTTTTGTTACAGTTCAAAAATATATAGAGTATCTTGATGTCTTATCCACCAAAAGATT
Source organism: Pinus albicaulis (assembly GCA_034641835.2). Classification (NCBI taxonomy): domain Eukaryota; kingdom Viridiplantae; phylum Streptophyta; class Pinopsida; order Pinales; family Pinaceae; genus Pinus; species Pinus albicaulis. The sequence continues at coordinate 316,478,446 of CM076578.1, forward strand.
TAAGGAAATGCGAAGTTTGGAATTTCCAACTGTTACACCATTTTTTTGTCATCTAACCTGTTACTATTATATGGACCTAAGTACACCATGTAAGACCAATTTTACCCTAAGTAAAATTGCTTTCACAATGAAAAATAACTTAGTAAACCACATTTATTAAGTTTTTTATGGTCTAGACAGGAAACCTCATGAGGAAATATTAAATAAATCCATGTTTGTTTGATTTTCCTCAAGGAATAATTAGTTAAACAACATTTTAATTAATATTCCTGGTCATATTTAACCCAAAACAGGAAAATTAATTAGATAAATTATTATCTATCTTATTATTTTCTAGGAATAATTATTTAAACCTTATTTAAATAATATTCCTTATTAAATTTGACTAAATCATTTATAGAAAATTAAATAAATCATTATTTATTTAATTATTACTCAACCACATCCTTAAAATAATAAATAAATCATTTATTTATTTATTATTTACAAATAAAGGGATTTGACCCAAGTCACATTCTTTTTTCCCTCCAACAAATATAATAAAATATTCCATAAAATTTGGATCTTGATTTGGTTAATAATGTTTTAATTATGTACCAATATCTAGATTAACTCAATATTTTGTTATAAATAGAGGGGTTTTTCCATTAATTCACTACCTTTTGTTTCCTAAAGATCACTCTGGATCTATACTTTTGGTGTGACTTTGATCCACCATCATTGTCATATTTTTCTACCATTTTTCTTGTGAGCTCCCTTTGAGTTCCATTTTTGTCTGGGTGTAATATTCCCAATTAGGAATTTCAACAATATAAGCAATGGAAATGCTATTTTCAGAAAATTATGTAAAACAAGTGAGAAATGGGACTTGGATCCCTCAGTTCATACATTATACATCTCACATATGAATTGGAAGCAGAAACAAATCTCTCTAGCCATGCTAAACAGATCTCCCCAAGCCAATACAACTCAAAATTGTCCAAACCCCATGACTTATGCCAACAAAAAATCCTGAAGCATGTGACAGCATTATTTTAATGAGGATTTATGCAAAAATTTATAAGAAGTAATAGATCTAGAGTTTGAAATCAGTCAATGGCTGAGAAAAATGGAGATCTCTTCCTTTTTATACAATATGAGAATAACTCGGTAAGGGCTTCATGAAAGGACAGGTATAAAATTCCAGATCTGCAGATCTAGATCTGAAACAACGCAGTGTACTGTAGCTATATATATATATATATATATATATATATATATATATATATATATATATGTATGTATGTATGTATGTATGTATGTATGTATGTATGTATGTATATATACATATACATATACATATACATATACATATGTATATATATAGCTGAATAGTAAAAAGAGTAGAAGGAGATGCTTCATACAATCCTTTCGGGAGAAAGGTTGGCCCTTTCCCCAAGGAACAAGCTCAAGATCAAGGTTTTGACCCTGCTACTATAATACTAAGAGAAATGACATAGTTCCTACAAAGGAATATGCTATAGAAGATGGAAAATGCTTTGGACAAGTGCCAAGATGAAAATTATGCTCAAGCATCTCCCTCACTGATCTCCCAAGGAGAGGAATGCTTCCTCCTTTGAAAGACAAGCTCCAAAAGTGGTGTTGTGAACCTTCCACTGCAACACCCTGCAACACAACATTACACTCTACAGAAATAACATTGTAGTTGAAGGAGGATTCTTGGCCTCAAGCTTAAGTGTGGAAAAATGAAGTAAAATTCTCCTCCAAGAGGCCTCTCAAGGAAGGAGAAGGAATCCCTAAGCAGGAATGCCTTGTGATAAACAACACTGTAATGTCAACTAAACAGTTCAAGAAGGCACAATAGTCACGCAGACCATAAAATAAATAACCATTTAGCTTACCTCAAATGGATTCCATCCTCCTCCTTATAGACTATATGAGCCTCCGCACCTTGGGTCCTGTTAGCCCCCTATAAATTTTTTGACAAGCAAAGTAAGGGGCTAAATTGTTTCTGAGCCTTCAATGAATGCACCTTCCCTGAAGACACATCATCCTTGAAGTCTCCTTTGCCTTTTCCCTATGATGAAATCCCCTCTGCTGATTCCCATTATGAAGCCTCTCTGATTGCAAAAAATCATGCTCCTAAAGGCCTCCATTTTCCCCTAGTACCCCTGCAAAATTGTCCATTTCATCCCTTTTTTCCCTTTTTCAAAGTTCCCCTTTTACCCCAAATATCCTCCCCTAATACTTATAAACCTCCCCAAAATCTCCCCTAAACCATACACACACCCCTACTGTAGTTTATTTCCCATTATTTCCCCTATAGTTACCCTTTGTTGGCCTGAAAATGCACTAAAAATGGCCCAGAAACCATTTTCTCCATAGTTGGGTCCTAGCCTCTTTCAGCCAAGCCCCTGCACCTTTTTCCCTCTACATGACCCAGTGCCAAGACTATGTGCCAAAGTATAAGGTGCTTAGCGCATTTGGTTATATGGAGTAGTTGTAAACCGTCGATCTGTATAGATCGGACGGTCGTCGCATCCCCGCAGCGTCCACCATCTTATCCGTTCGCCACCCCGATCGCAGATCCGCCGTCCGTTTAACCGTTATTCTGATGGCTCATAGTGCATCTGCCTAGTGGTCCCCGAAACCACGCCAACACTATTCAAAACCATCTGGTTTCTATCGCACTGCCTTTCGAAGGTGGGCGGTATTTCTATTTTTGGAGCAATTCCACTCATCACCCGACATGTGGCTCCGACACTGTTTGAAAACTGCCCACTCATCGCGCGTTATCATTCGGCACAAGACACAAAGCGATATGTATATCAGCCATCCGATCTGCGATCTCCCATCTGATAGTTTTCGCACCACGAAGCTGTGCGGAAGTTAATCAGAGGAATCCGTACCCCTGGCCCACTGTCCATTTCCCTCCGCCGCGTCCCAACCGTCAATCTCCTACTAAGAGCGAATGGTCCAGATTCATTCGCACGCCTTCCATTGACCCCGTACTTCCACATCATCATCCCACATGTCTCATTGTTTTTCTCGCCTGTCCCTATATTTATATTCCATTCATAGGTCAAAGTTTAATTTTTTTACGATTAAAATGTCTGTCACGACGCCTCCACATGCATTTCCTGCTAATTCATGGTTTTCCTCCACAGTATTCACTGCATTCATCATCCACATCAGTTTTCGTCATCTCCACTACATCCACCACCTCCATACGTGTTTTTCTCAATAGGTTTTCATGTTTTGCAGGGTTTCGAGTAGCCATAAACCACCATAATTCATAGTCCCAGTCACAGTGACAGAGAACACAGGAAAAGACCATTTGCAGGAGCTGGAATTATGAAGAAAGGGCCCGGGAATGAGCCATGACAGGACTTGCATTAAAAGAACAGGGTTTGAATTCTGTAAAACTCCCCTAGATTCATTAAAAGCACAGTTTTCACCAATACAGAAAGTAAGGGAGTAGCAAAGAGTTCAAGGCACGTAATAGAAGATTTTGTGCCTTACTCTAGTGTTTAAAGGACAAAGGTACCAATTCGAAGACATCATGGAGCATACAGAGGGTACAGTGCGTAGAATTTTATGTATATCAGGGTTTCCACATCAGCAGGATGTTTTCCCCATAAAGGATAGAGTGCCCATGCAACTTTTATCCTATACCATGCTCCTAGAGAATTTCCCACCCTGACAACAGTCCTGTGCTACAAGAGCATTTGATTCACAGTATGGCAGACCGTAGCATCATTTATTTACCTTTTTTTTTATTCAATAGAAGTACTATAAAATGTTGCAGCAGAGTACATCAGAGACATACCTGGAGTAAATGGAAACCTGACGAAGGCCACTCTTTCACCCAAGAGTGCCACAGATTAATGCACAAAATTTATACAGAGTGGGCTTCGACTTTTTTCCTCTTCTGAGTTTTAATGCTGCATTTAGTTTTTCACCTACCTTCTCTGCTCCACTGGATCTATAAATCCATGAAGAAACTCATTGTAAAGGTTGTTGATCAGTTATTCGAGAATTGCAAGTTGTTTCTTTAAAGACATATTCTCTGTGTAAAGTAGTAAGATAGGCTGTGGAGGATGATTTCAAGCTGAGTATCCATCTATTGGCAATGTTGTACTTGACTGGTATTGCTATTTAATATGACAAGCAAATTTCTTTGGATCCTGATCTAAAGCAGCGATGATGTTTTCCTATCTCTGTGTTTTAATTCATTTCATTTCGTTTCTACTAGCTTGCATCAGAATATTGGCATAGGATTTACCCTTGTTAGGTACCCTATGTTTCTTCTATCCTTGCCTTTGATGTTTTCTACTGAATGTGTTATCTAAGAATTGACTTCAGTTGATTTAACTAGTGTAGTGGATGTTATTGCCTACTCTTTGATGTATGAATTAAATGAATCTTCTCTTAGATTTTCTTGTTAGGATTTTGCTGGAATATTTGGGAACAATGGGGATTAGAGTTAGCCCTGTCCACTAGGATCCTTGTACGACCAGCTGGCCTTTCTTAGATCCCTCAAGCTGAACGCCGAAGCATTTAGAGTTCAAAGTCTCTCTCTGATCTCAGATCTTTAACTTTGTGTTCTAATCTATGTTGTTTCCTCCGCCCTTACCATTCCATACCACACTATCATCTTTAAGATCCAATGTTTTAGATGACTAGCCCAACTGAAAGCCTGCATATTGCTTAGCAAGAAAATCCTTTCTTGAATCCATTTCCCAATGGTTTTGAATGCTCCCTGTAATACATCACCTCTGCCTAAATCCTCTTTACTCATCCTTGTCTTACATTGAACCTTTCTTTCCTGGTAACCAACAACCAAACAAGCAAACAAACAAACAAGCCTTGTGCCTTATAACTAGCCTAATATCTTAAGCTTTGAGCTTCAAAGACACATACCCTTTAACAAATCATAGAGAGATCCCTCTCTGGACCCAGGAGGGCTAGATCCCGAGGTCCGAAAGTCATTTGATTTTGTCTCATCTTTTGGTCTTGCCAATCTGGCCAAAACATGGGAACCCCAACATAATGGCGACTTCACTAGGGAAAAATATGAGAGCCTATAACTGATAACATTTGTCTGTCTCCCATCGTTGTCACCAAAATAATTGTGACTCCATTGGGGAACTGAGTATTTCTCACCTTAATACATCATAAGAGCCTCAGACACCTAGAAACTCTAGTTAGGTTGGCAGTAAAACACTCCTATTCACAGATCAACCTCTATACCATTTGTTGTGTTTCTCCCACACTCTTAGACAGAGTCTGGAAAGGGCCAGGTAGCCTCCAGATTTCACACTCTTTAAGAGGTGACATATCTGGTAAATTCCCTCCCAGTTAATCTCTGGTTAGAGTTTGCTGTGTTTTCAAGATATCCTTGAAAAAGGACATCTCATAAGCACTGTGGTGGACAGTGTACCCCCCAGAAACATCCTAAGCCTTCCACCTGGCGGCTCTAGAATTCCTAAATGATTTAAAGACTCCACTGGTGATCAGTAGGCCTACTGATTATCTTGGTTCACATAAGACTCCACTGGGAGACCAGAAGCCCATTACAACATCAACCACGACAGAAGTAACAAGTAGGGCTAAGCTGCTTGGTTGGAAAACAACATTCTGGCTTCAAGAACCATTCACAAAAGAGCTTACCCTAACCCAAACCCACCTGAAATAGTTGACAACCCTGAGAGCATCCTTAAGAGATCTCCTACACCTAAACAATCAAGTATTTCCAGCCACATCCATAGAGATAACTCTACACCAGAAGACTTTATAGCTTTATTAGACCCAGTTTTTGACCTAGGCACTCAAAACAGTTTACCAAGGACTAGGTCATTCAGTGTCCTAGACCAGTTAGACCTTGAGCCTCCTGTTTCACCACCTGAAAGTGGTAAAAAACCTTGGGATAGACATACCCCTCCATCTACACCTCCTGATATTCACTTCATTCAGAACTTGGGGCTCAGTCACCCTAAATCTGCTCATCAGTCTTCTGTTGGTCATAATATCCCTGTCATCCATATACCAGCTGCCCAATTCAACCCTCTACCTCATCAAAACATCATCATGGTAGCCTGGTATGCACCTCTGGTTTTACCTCAACCTCTAGTACCATTACCCAATGATTATCAATCAAAGATCCCACACTTCACTGCAAAAGAGTCTACCACAGCCCAACAGCATGTAGATATGATGGAAGATTCTTTTGACTACATGGAAATAGATGATGATATAATCAAAATGAGAATCTTTGCCCAGAGCTGGGGAGGTGATGTGAAGAAGTGGTTCAAAGGCCTACCTCCTAATAGTATCCAAGATCTTCTTGCTTTGTATCAGAACTTCATAAACAAATGGGAAGTTAGGGACAATCCTCTCCAAATCCTAGCAAAATACAAGAACCTGAAAATAAATGTAGGAGAGAGTGTCCAGGCATACTCTACAAGGTTTAACAACATTTATAATGCCATTCCTGCACACATGAAACCTCCCCTAGGTATGGTCCTAGTAAAATACCTTGAAGGCTTAGATGTTGACATGGCCTACCAACTTAGGGAGAGAGAGTACAACACATTGGAAGACATGCAAAATGGAGCAGTGAGTGTAGAGGCAAATTTGACTGAGAAAAAAGCAAGATTGAGAGCTGAGAAAAGGGTAACATATAGAGATGATAATGTAGCTTCCACATCTGATCCAAATTATGACCTTTTATCTAAAAATGTGGAAAGGTTACAACAAATGATAGAAAAAATGGTTGTCACAGTTAGTAGCCAAAACAGAAATCAAAACCATAACCAGAACCAGAACTTTAGAAGAAACAACACCCCTCCCAACAAACAAAGAGAATCAGATCAGCAAGTCATTCCCCCATTCCAAGAGAACTTTCTTGATGATGACGAGGGGATCATAGAAGAGTCTGAAGGGAACACAATAAACATGTTTGAAACAAAAAATTCAATCCACAACTGTTACACAGAAGAAGAGTAGCGCTCACCCTCATATTGGGATGAGGAATGGTTAGAATCTGAGGATTACAGGTTAGGATTTGAAAATGCCATGATGCAGGTCAGAGAAAAATATGAACTTAGAAGAAAAAAGAGCCAAGAAACTGCCAAACCAAAAGCTTCTGAGGTCACCATCAAGAAAAGACCTGAGAAAACTTCTAAAGTGACTGCTAAAAGTAACAAATCAATAGCTGAGAGTTTTGGAAAGAACAAAGAAAAGGACAACCAAAACATTGATAAACAAGGTAAACCAACAAGCAATACTAACACTACAGTTAGTACTCCTGATAAAACAGTTTCTAACGGTGTACATAGTGAGAATCAGCACACTGATTCAGCCACCAATGTGGTTACTAACAAAACAGAGTTGAACATTCCAAAGAGTCAGTCCACTTTAAATTTGGAGAGTGAGATTGAAAAATTAAAATCTTTGTCCCACTCTCTGAGCTGGGCACTCAGGATGTATATAAAGGCCAAATTATGAAAGCATTAAATCTAGGTGAGAACAGTGACACTGTAAATCTGAGTGATGATCAACCTGCCCTTCTATTTGGTCCAAAGATAGAAGGAAAGTTTCAGGAAGGGGTAGTGCCACCTTTCTATATCAATCTCAATGTCCATGATAAGATTCTCCATAATGCAATGCATGATTCTGGGGCATCACACAACCTGATGCCTAAAGTAGTGATGGAAATATTAGGCCTGGAGATAACCCATCCCTATAAAGACCTATATTCATTTGACTCTAGCAGAGTAAATTGTCTTGGCCTGATCAAAGATTTATGTGTGAGCCTTACCCAGATTCTAGAAAAATGTATGGTCGTGGATGTTGTTGTGGAAGATGTGCCACCCAATTATGGCATGCTATTATCAAGATCATGGGGAGCCAAGTTGCAAGGAACTATGCAGATGGATGGGGCTTATGCCATAATCCCCATCTTTGGCCAACTTAGAAGACTGTACAGAGAGGCACAAATGAAATTCTTGGTTAGTAGCCCCACGAAGCCTGAAAATTCACCTTTATACTATGTACATACAGACCTTAACTCCTTTATCCTTTGTAATGATGAATCCTCAGAGGGGTCAGAGTCCCAAAATAGAGATACAAACAGGGAAACAAAACCCATGGACCTTAACATAATGGCTACTCTAGACTTGGAGGAGAATGATGTAGAAAAATTGGAATAGTGCACTGAAACAAAAACTGAAAGTGAACCAGAAACAGAATGCAATCAGCCAACTAGTCACCTCTCTGATTTCCACACCCATGGCGAAAAACAAAACAACCCACAACCTAGTGCAGCTCCTATAATGCAACATAATGGAGAACTTGGTTTTAGGGAGGGAAGTGATGATAAAACGAAAAATGAACCCTTGTGGGAGATGAATTTTGATGGTTCATGCACCAAGAGATCTGCTGGAGCAGGAGTGTGGATACATAACCTAGAGAGTGATTACGGAGAGAGCCATGCCTGCAACCTGCACTTCAAATGTACAAAAAATATTGCAGAATATGAGGCTCTTATCCTAGGCTTAACTCTGTTGAGAAAACTAGGAGCCCGTAGGATAACTGTGCGTGGGGACTCTGAGCTGATCATTAAACAGGTGAGTGGTGAGTACACAGCGAAACATCCTAGATTGAGAACTTACAGGAATGACACTATGGATTTATTGAAAACATTTGTTGAATATGAATTAGTGTTTGTTCCTAGAAGTCAAACTGTCATTGCAAACGGATTAGCTTGCCTAGCTAGTTCACACCCTAAGACTCCAAGCGACCAACAGATCATCATTCAGACCAAATTCATACCTGCAGTTCCAGACAATGAAAAATATTGGCAGGTTCTTGAAGGAGATAAACAGATTGAAGATTTCCTGGTAGGTAGAAATGAGTTTGAATTTTCTGATTCAGACTCTAAATCTGACAGTAGCTGCCTAAGTGAAGAGTCCTCAAACGAGGAATAAACACTCTATAACATAGAAATAAACACTTTAAATGAACAGATTGGAAATCCAAACAAAAAATGTGAAAACGCAGACAGTGAAGACGTAGAGGTGCTGCAAGCCAAAGATAAGAACATACCTCGAGGTCTGGCACCCTTAGAGGACCATTTTGACTTTGATGATGTAGCTAAAAAGCCCACAATAGAACATGCAGACTCTGATGTCAAGGAATGCAACATAGGCACTTTAGATAAGCCCAAGATGATCAAATTGGCTAAGTCCCTGCCTGCAAACATAAAAAAGAAATACATTGACCTATTCAAGGAATTCATTGATGTGTTTTATTGGAGTTATGAGGACTTAAGGGCCTATGACATAAACATCATACAACATAAGATACTTTTGAAAGAAAATCAGAAGCCTTTCAGACAAAAACTTCGCAGAATAAACCCTAAACAATTGCTTGCTATGGAAAAAGAGATTAAGAAGATGCATGAGGTAGGTATAATTCTGCCTCTGAGGTTCTCTGATTTGGTATCAAACCTAGTCGCTGTGAGAAAGAAAACAGGTGATATCATATTATGCATTGATTTCAGGAATCTTAATAAAGTCTCACTCAAAGACAATTACCCTTTGCCAAAAATGGAACATATTCTTCAGAGGGTAGTAGGCTCTAAAAGGATCTCCCTGCTAGATGGTTTTTTAGGTTACAACCAAGTCTTAGTAATCCCAGAAGACCAACTCAAAACCGCCTTTACCACTCCATGGGGAACTTTTATGTATGTAAAGATGCCTTCTGGACTAATGAACACTGGTGCAACCTTCCAAAGAGCTATGGACATAGCTTTCTCAGATGATATAGGACACTTAATTTTCATCTATCTGGATGACATAACAGTCTATTCCAAGAGTGAGGAAGAACACCTAGAACACCTAAGGAAAGTGTTTGAAAAATATAGAAGGTTTGGCCTGTCACTAAATCCTAAAAAGACTGTATTTGGGCTACAAGAAGGAAAACTTCTAGGCCATATTATATCTGAGAAAGGGATTAGGATAGACCCACAAAGAGTTGAGGGAATACTACAAATCACACACCCAAGGAACATCAAGGAGTTAGATTCCTTTATTGGGAAAATCAACTTCCTCAAGAGATTTATTCCCAACTTAGCTAAACACCTTAAAAATATGACTAACATGTTGAAGAAAGGTGTAGGAGTTAAGTGGATTTTTGAAGCTAAGAAATATTTTGAATCGGTTAAACTTGCACTCACCTGGGCTCTTGTCCTAATTAGCCCATATTGCTCAAAATATTTCCTGATCTTTTCATTTTCCTCCAAGCATACGATAGCTGTAGTTCTACTACAGAAAAATCTAGAGGGAATGGAACAACCCATTTCTTTCTTCAGCAAAGCACTCAGAGATGCACCCTTGAAATACAACATAATGGAAAAACAGGCCTATGCTCGGATTAAGGCCTTAAAAGACTTCAGGGTGTACATACTGCATTCCCATGCCATAGCCTATATACCAAATATAGTGGTTAAAGATATTTTGTCCCAAGACCCGGATGGGAAGAGGGAAAAATGGATTGTTGTGATCTTAGAGTACGACCTTGAGATAAAACCCACCAAACTGATCAAAGGTCAGAGCTTAGCTCAATTAATGGCTGAATCAAATATGCAAGCCTTGGACATAAACATGGTAGATGCCTTGGATGAGCAGCAGGGATTACCTGATCCCACTGTCGAAGAAAGGTTTCAGAGCTCTCCTTGGTATTCTGACATTCTGTATGTGCTTACACACCTCAATACCCCTCCTGAACTATCGAAGACCAAGGCCAGATTCTTAAAGCTAAAAGCCAGAAGCTATTGTATCCTGAATGAATGTTTATACTGGAAGATTACAAATGGCCTATTGCTTAAATGTTTGCCTGAGTCTGAAGTAGAAAGGATTAAACAATAATTCCATGTAGGAGAATGTGGAGGTCACCTGAACTGGAAAGCCACTACAAATAAAATACTCAGATCTGGCTACTATTGGCCTACACTCTTCAATGATATCCATAAGTTGATAATTGCCTGCCACAAATGTCAGATTTTTGAGGGAAAAATGAAACTCCTCCCCTTACCTCTACAACCCATCATTGTTGAGGGTCCCTTTATGCAATGGGGCCTAGATTTCATAGGAGAAATTCATCCTGCTTCTTCTGCACAACACAAATGGATACTAACAGCCACTAATTTCTTCACTAAGTGGATAGAGGCCATACCTACTAGGAATGCCACAAATTCATTCATCATTAGGTTCCTAGAAGGTCACATCCTTTCTCAGTTTGGCTGCCCAAGGAAAATAATCACTGGTAATGCTACTGCTTTCGGATCCAAGAAAATGGTTGATTTCTGTCACAGGTATCGAATAGCACTTGGTCATTCAACTGCCTATTACCCTCAAGGTAATGGATTAGCTGAATCGTCAAACAAGAGCCTGGTGACCATCATCAAAAGGCTGCTAGAAGAGAAACAAAATTCATGGCATAACAAGTTAGTGCATGCTTTGTGGGCTGACAGGCTTACAACAAAGAAATCTATTGGCATGTCACCATACCAACTTGTCTATGGAACAGAAGCAGTGTTTCCTACCAGCCTTGGGATACCGGTGATCAAACTTGTTCAAGAGATACAAACAGAAGAGGATAACATGGTGAGGATAATAAACTAGACAATTCATCTCCAACTAACAAGGGAGGAGGTCAACAATAGAGCAATCAAGGTTCAAGAAAATGTAAAGAAGTTATTTGAAAAAATAACTACGACATCTGATTTCAAAATTGGAGATAAAGTTATGAAGTGGGACTCAAGGAGATAGGACAAAGGAAAGCACGGCAAGTTTGACAATTTGTCGCAAGGTCCCTACATCATCCAGGCACTGTGGGTCCAAATGCCTTTTTTCTACAAGAGTTAGATGGTACAGAGCTGTTTGGGGGTCTTGTTAATGGCAGGATGCTCAAACACTACTTCTGCTAATTTCCAATTTCTAGTTTCCATTTCCATTGTACATACCATTGCAATGTTTGTTTTCAAGAAAAAGAGAAGTTGTTAAAAAAAAGAAAAAAAAAGAAAAAAAAAACGGAGAAAGGGAGAGGTTCAGACATGCTCAAAACATGAACCTTTGAAGTGCAAAGATTGGTTCTAATATGATCAAAACCTGAGCCAAAGAAAGTGAAGATAGCTGGTTCAAACATGCCCAAAACCTGGATCAGCGAAGAAGAAAGAAGAATCAGCTCTAACAAGCCCAACATCAGAGATGAGATGAAGGAAAGAAAGTGACTCTGACAAGCTCAAAACTTGAGTCACAAAGAGAAGAAGGATGCTTCATACTTCAAATTTCAAGCCATCAAAGTTTTTTTTCCAGTTTTATGAAAGTTCCTGTCCATGTGCAATTGTCTTTATGCCTTGGATCCACAATAGACTAGACTGTTTAATCCTAGTTTGACTGTTTTTAAAATTTCTGCTGTAGAATATAGAGAAGAACTCTGCTGGATAGTTTAATCCCAGCAAATATTAGAGTAGGTAGAGAAACATGTGAGACCAATAGTTTAATCTGGTCTCATGGAGTAATAAGGGTAGAAATAGAATAGGTTTATTTTCTTTTTTGTAAACAATAAAAAGATGTAAAGGGTCTGCTAGCTCAAATGCACCCTAGAAAAAAAAAATGCTAGGATTGTAGAAGGGTAGGTAGAATGATTAGGAAATTTTTTCTGCTAAATTGATGTCTTCACAATTGTGGTAGCTGAAAATCAAAGAAGAAATGTGGCTCAAGCAGCAGGCATCTGGCCTACACCAAAGATCATTTTCTGAATTCTTGACTCCTTCAAGAAGAAGCCATCCCCATGTGGAGCCTCTGTTAGCCCCCTATAATTTTTTTGACAAGCAAAGTAAGGGGCTAAATTGTTTCTGAGCCTTCAATGAATGCACCTCCCCTGAAGACACATCATCCTTGAAGTCTCCTGTGCCTTTTCCCTATGATGAAATCTCCTCTGCTGATTCCCATTATGAAGCCTCTCTGATTGCAAAAAATCGTGCTCCTAAAGGCCTCCATTTGCCCCTGGTACCCCTGAAGAATTGTCCATTTCATTCATTTTTCCCTTTTTCAAAGTTCCCCTTTTACCCCAAATTTCCTCCCCTAATCCTTCTAAACCTCCCCAAAATCCCCCCTAAACCATACACACACCGCTGGTGTAGTTTATTTCCCCTTATTTCCCCTATTGTTACCCTTTGTTGGCCTGAAAATGCACTAAAAATGGCCCAAAAACCATTTTCTCCATAGTTGGGTCCTAGCCCCTTTCAGCCAAGCCCCTGCACCTTTTTCCCTCCACATGACCCGGTGCCAAGACCAGGCACCATAGTATAAGGTGCTTAGCAGATTTGGTTATAGGGAGCAGATGTAAACCATCGATCTGTATAGATTGGACGGTCATCGCATCCCCGCAGCGTCCACCGTCTTATCCGTTTGCCGCCCCAATCGCAGATCCACCATCTGTTTAACCATTAATCTGACGGCTCATAGTGCATCTGCCCGGTGGTCCCCGCAACCATGCCAACACTGTTCAAAACCATCTGATTTATATCGCACCGCCTTTCGAAGGTGTGCAGTATTTCTATTTTCGAAGCAATTCCACTCATCGCCCGACACCTGGCTCCGACACTGTTTGAAAACCGCCCACTCATCGCGTGTTATCATTCGGCATAAGACACAGAGCGATATACATATCAGCCGTTTGATCTATGATCACCCATCCGACAGTTTCCGCACCATGAAGCTGTGCGTAAGTTAATCAAAGGCATTGGTACCACTGGCCCACTGTCCATCGCCCTCCGCCACGTCCCAACCGTCAATCTCCTCCTGAGATCGGACGGTCCAGATTCATTCGCATGCCTGTCGTTGATCCCCCTACCGCCATGTTATCATCCCATATGTCTCATTTTTTTTCTCGCCTGTCCCTGTATTTATATTCCATTCATAGGTCAAAGTTTAATGTTTTTATGATTAAATTGTCTGTCACGACGCATCCCCATGCATTTCCTGCTGATTCATGGTTTTCCTCCACAGTATTCGCTGCATTCATCGTCCACGTCCATTTTCGTCATCTCCGCTGCATCCACCACCTCCATACATGTTTTTCTCAATATGTTTTCATGTTTTGTAGGGTTTCGAGCGGCCATAAACCACCATAATTCACAGTCCCAGTCACAGTGACAGAGAACATAGGAAAAGATCATTTGCAGGAGCTGGAATTATGAAGAAAGGGCTTGGGAAGGAGCCATGACAGGACTTGCATTAAAAGAACATGGTTTGAATTCTATAAAACTTCCCTAGAGCCATTAAAAGCACAATTTTCACCGACAAAGGAAGTACGGGAGCAGCAAAGAGTTCAAGGCACGTAATAGAAGATTTTGTGCCTTAGTCCAGTGTTTAAAGGACAAAGGTACCAATTTGAAGACATCATGGAGCATACAGAGGGTACAACGCACAAAATTTTATGTATATCATGGTTTCCACATCAGCATGATGTTTTCCCCATAAAGGATAGAGTGCCCATACAACTTTTATCCTGTACCGTGTTCCTAGAGAATTTCCCACCCCGACAACAGTCCTGTGCTACCAGAGAATTTGATTCACAGTATGGCAGACCCTAGCATCATTTATTTACCTTTTTGTATATTCACCAGAAGTACTATAGAATTCTGCAGTAGAGTACATCAGAGACATACCTGGAGTAAATGGAAACCTAACGAAGACCACTCTTTCACCCAAGAGTGCCACAGATTAATGCACAAAATTTATACAGAGTGGGCTTTGGCCTTTTTCCTCTTCTGAGTTTTAATGCTGCATTTAGTTTTCCACCTACCTTCTCTACTCCACTAGAGCTATAAATCCATGAAGAAACTCATTGTAAAGGTTGTTGATCAGTTATCAGAGAATTGCAAGCCATTTCTTTAAAGACATAGTCTCTGTGTAAAGTAGTAAGATACGTTGTGGAGGATGATTTTAGGCTGAGTATCCAACTATTGGATATGTTGTACTTGACTGGTATTTCTATTTAATATGACAAGCACATTTCTTTGGATCTTGATCTAAAGCAGTGGTGATGTTTTCCTATCTCTGTGTTTTAATTCATTTCGTTTCGTTTCTACTGGCTTGCATCAGAATATTGGCATAGGATTTACCCTTGCTAGGTACCCTATGTTTCTGCTCTCCTTACCTTTGATGTTTTCTACTGAATGTGTTATCTAAGAATTGATTTCAGTTGATTTAACCAGTGTAGTGGATGTTATTGCCTACTCTCTGATGTATGAATTAAATGAATCCGCTCTTATATGTTCTTGTTAGGATTTTTCTGGAAGATTTGGGAACAATGGGGATTCGAGTTAGCCCTGACCACTAGGATCCTTGTACGACTAGCTGGCCTTTCTAAGATCCCTCAAGCTGAAGGCCGAAGCATTGAGATTTCAAAGTCTCTCTCTAATCTTAGGTCTCTAACTTTGTGTTCTAATTTGTGTTGTTTCCTCCGCCCTTACCATTCCATACCACACTATCATCTTTAAGATCCAATGTTTTAGATGAGTAGCCCAACTGAAAGCCTGCATATTTCTTAGCAAGAAAATCCTTTCCTGACTCCATTTCCCAATGGTTTTGAATGCTCCCTGGAATAATTCACCTCTGCCTAAATCCTCTTTGCTCATCCTTGTCTTACATTGAACCTTTATTTCCTAGTAACCAGCAACCAAACAAGCAAACAAACAAACAAACCTTGTGCCTTATATCTAGCCTAATATCTTAACCTTTGAGCTTCAAAGACACATACCCTTTAACAAATCATAGAGAGATCCCTCTCTGGACCCAGGAGGGCTAGATCCTGAGGTCCGAAAGTGGTTTGATGTTGTCTCATCTTTTGGTCTTGCCAATCTGGCCAAAACATGGGAACCCTAACAGGTCCCACCCATTAGGGTTTACAACATCACATAATCAATCTCCCTCCAAAACTACATTGTATCGCCATCAAGATCACTCCTCCATAAAAACATTGTTTGATTTGGTCAAGGTTGACCTCTTCAACCTAGTTCACCCATTTTCACACATAAGGGTATTCAATCCAGCTTTCATATGTTTGTCTAAACTGATCCTTGTTCATATTGAGCTATTTGCATTGATGATCCACTCCTCTTCATGAATGTTGTTGACTGGGTCAAACTTGACTTTGTCCACATCCATTTTTCCTTGTTCACACATGAAAGTGTAAAATCTAGCTACTAGAATGATCCATTTTCATACCAAGAGGGTTTTTATGCTAATTCAAGATAAGTATGGGTCTCTTCGCCCATTTATTCATCTACTAGGTGCAAAAATAAAAAAACAATATTCATATTAGTTGCATGCTAATTTAGGAATATTACAGTCTTCCCCTCCCAAATGTTGCTTATCCTCAAGCAACTGCAAGGATAGAACTGAAAAGTCTCCTTTCCTCCTCCTGTAGCATCATCATATGATGAACTCCTCCAAGGAATATAATGTTGTCTCAACAATAAATCTTCATACTGCCCCTCCCAAGTATGAAAGCTAGTATTTGGTGAGCATCCCATATAGCCATCATCATGAAAAGGTGAAATACTAAAGGAGGTAGCTATGTGCTGCCTAGAGGTCCTCTCAAGGAATGGATTCTGAAATGCATTGGGAACTATCATTCCCATGTAAAACCTCCATCCCCAAGCTATCATCCATACAAAATGAGCCGCCCTCCAGAATGGTAACTCATGAAGAATCTCCCCCACCTTTGGCTCCTACAATATAGGTGGGTTGAATAACTGAACATGGTAGACAAAATGGCCTACCCCATGATGTATTTCTCTCCACTCATGATGAGTGTAGAATATATGCTGATCTTGGGCTACAAACAGGTTTCCCTCAAGTGGCAAAAAGAAGATTGAAGCTTCAAATATCCTCTCCCCAATGTCATAAAACATGCTAACCCAAACCATTCCATACAAGATGAATGGCACATAAATACCATATGGCATTCAAATCAGAAAAATGATAAAGGTTGTGTGCAATTTTGGATGATAGAAATGGTCTCTCAAGTGGATACAACGTAGTCTTTCCAACTATTTTTTAAGAACATCATGTGGCAAGTTGTCTTCCAATAAATTACTAGTTGTGCATGTTTAATCATCTACTATGTGGTAGTAAGCAACAATATGTATCAGCTAAGTATAATATAAATAATAATGCACTTTCCCGAGGTCATGTAGAGAAGGGTTATCATCATCATAATGGTTGGCCTTAAAGTGACCATGAAACCCAAGAGTAATCTTTCTCTCTTGTGGAGCAATGCACTGTTCATAGCTGGCGAGAAGATACAAATACCCAATGGAACAATCAATAAGTATAGAAATGTATTTCTTACCATGCATAGTGAGTAGGCTGAAAGTGAGGTCCATGGATGAGTCCTCCCATGAGAATCTTCTCATAAAAATCTGCAAATTGAAGGGATGCATACTCCCCTTGGAACACTCCATCAATAGAAACATACTCCCAAGTGACAACGTTGTTGGCCTTAGTGATAAGGCTCTTGTCACTCCATGGATTCTTCCTTTGAAATTCAACATGCCAAAGGAATCCACCATCATGCTGCTATGTGAGGAAATCTTCTTCCTAAGTGGAAGCCTCTCCTTATCCTCCAATGCTGAAGGATAGTCTCTTTGCACTTTTAATGTGTCATCCCCTTCTCTGGAAATATCATGATAAGTATGAGAGAAATTCTGCCCATACTCTCCCAAAATAAACCACAACAACAATAACTCTTTTTTCTCCCTTATTTATCCTTCATACAAGCCATAGAGTAATATCATAATAGTTGTCTTGTATGATGCCCCATACAACCAAATCTTCTATTGCCATATCATATCGGTGCCATGCAATGCCCCAATCCTCAACATACCTTTTGACAAAGGGTATGTCACATGATTTCCAAACTCTCTCAAGAGTAGCCAACGTAGCCTTGCCTCTTGCTACCCTATGTCATAGACTTTCAAGGGGCTTTCCAACCTCTTGCTCTCGAACATCACCCACTCAACCCAAGGTGAGTGTCTATCGTCATGCTCAACATTTGCATCATTCGGATGAAGAATACCATCATGGTAATAGGAGACAAGATATATACCCTCAACCATCTGTCATTCCTTTGTTACACATGTGGAGTGGTCATTGGAATGCCCCGTTAATGGCTGGGCCCCCAACTCATCATTTTCACTCAAGGACAGTGTTATTGGTCTCCATGATGCTACATATACTATTTCTAGATTATGTTCACTATTGAGTACATAGTTCTGTATTGCATTGTAGAGAAAAATGCTCATTTCATCCTTTAGAAATCTATACTCAAACCCCAAGAGTTGTGTACAACTCAAAAATTAATAGATAGGATGAGTGCTTATTCTTTCCTTGAGTTCATCAAGGCTCCTTAGCGCAATGAGAGTGTGATAATCTAATTTAGAATTGTATCTTGCCCATAAGACATGCAATGGTATAAAACTCTCCATACGATTTGTTGAAACAAGAGGAAATGGAAACTTAGGCATACCTTGGTGAATCTTGGGAACATCTTCTATGGCTACAAGAGTTCCTCCCTCCAATGTGATGGCTTCCCCAACTGCTGATGTAGATGGCTGCTCCTCCATAGCTATGTTAGCGCTGGCACATGCCTCTTCTAATGAGGGTGAGGGCTTCTCCTCCTCTGATTCCTCCATGTCAAATTTCCTAATCAACCCTTGAGTGAACTCTACAAAAGTAGTCACTCTTTCATGACTCAAGTGGCTGAACCACCAAATGTTGGCTTTACCCTCTAGGTGCAATGCTGCATATCTACAACCTCTCTTTCTACCATTGGATGTAGTAGGAAAAAGGCATAGAATTTCCTTGCCCAAGCTCTTGCTTTAGAGAACCCATCAAAAGTAGACAATATAAACCTATTGCTCTAGATACCCCTTTTGTTGCAGGGCATCCTCTCTTCCTCCAGCTGAATGAACTACGAGAAAGCTAGAGCCTCCTTGAAGGCTTTAGGTTAAGACCTATACTCAACAAGGTATTCACGTAGAATCTGATGATCTAAGTGTCCTCCATGCCTCTTGTCTTCTTCTCTATGAGAATAGGACATACATGGCCCTTCCTCTTCTTGAAACCCTCAAGGAGTTTCATTGCATCTCTTCTACATCATCTGCTTAACCTCCTTGGAGAGGTTCTTCCTGGATCTGAAAAGTGATGAGATAAGTCTCATCCTCTCCATCATTCTGATCTTGCTCCTTATTTTCTTCTTCTTATAGCATAATATCTGGAACTCACAGGGTGAGCCAAGATTATGCTCTGATACCACTGTAATATTCCCAATTAAGAATTTCAACAATATAAAAAATGGAGTTATTTTCCTTGATTATCCACTCCTCTTCATGAATTTTGTTGACCTGGTCAAACTTGAATTTATCGACATCCATTTTTCCTTGTTCACACATGAAAGTGTAAAATCCAGCTACTAGAATGATCGTTTTTCATACCAAGATGGTTTTTATGCTAATTCAAGATAATTATGGGTCTCTTCCCCCATTTATTCATCTACTAGGTGCGAAAATCAAAAATCAATATTCCTATTAGCTGCATGCTCATTTAGGAATATTACATTGTGTTTTCTTCACCATCAAGAGAGAGGGATTTTAGATTTGAAGTGCTGAGGACTTACAAGAACCCATCCCATTAAGGGGGTCTAGTAACATCTTTCTATGTTCCCTTGCCAGGTGTCAAAAAATACAAAAATTATTTTAAAAAATCATGTCTTGTCTATTTGATGCATGGAGCAACTCTTGCTTTTATTTACTGTTTAATGTCTTTTAATGCATAGATCTAGATTCTACAACATTTATCTTGGTCAACTAATTATAGATCTAAAGATATTGGAAACCATATTTGCTATTAGGGTTGTTTGTTATGCACGGCTAAAGTGAGCCTTTTTTGTACGCTTGTGATTAAGATTCATACTAACAACTAGCGACTCCATAAGGGTTTACGATTACGACCTCTGTAGTTTTTCAAATCCCTGCATTTATAGCTACTTCAAACCCTAGGATTTCTCTTTCGCTTCTTTTTTTTTCTTTTATTTATTTGGTTTTTAACTTATAAAACTCTAAAACATTAAAAATTATAACTTCCATGTGTTTTCAAACCTATTGCACAGGTGAGAGACATTAGCTGCAGTTGAGACGACAAAATTTTTCTGAGACCTGCTTCCGAGAGTGCCAGAAGTGCAGGTCGCACTTTTTGGGCCAAATCCTATGACATGAACCTCTAGGGCATAGAAAATAGGCAAAAACCTATGACCTTTGTAGAAATCGGGTTAGAAACTGCGACCTGGACTTTTTGCAAGAGTTTTTCTAAAAGCTTTTTGGGTTTGTCTAGCCCTCTGTTCATGGTTGTCTGACCTTCATCTACACCCATTTTGGACCTATAATTGTTCTTTTTTACTCATCTAAGAGGGAACCTAGCCCTCTAGGGCTTTAGTGGCCTCCACCTTTCATGGAAGAGTTTTAGCTACTGCAGGTTGTCTGAAATTTCAGTGTGTTCAGACATTTTTTTCAGATCTAATCCCATACCTTTAGATCCACTTCAAATTGGCTATTTATCCATCCAAAACACTTCCTTTTAGTTTTGTTTGGGTTTTCCTCTAGGTTCCCCTCCGCTTCCCTCTAGTTCATAGCCTTTCACCACGTCATTTACAACAATTTTTCCTCTGATTGTTCACTATTATTTTGCACCTATTTCCAGCATATCTAACCTTTATATTTCTGTCCCTCTCGACCTTAGATCTATTGGCTATTTCAGTGTGTTTTGACTAGATTTTTTCCCACCTAGAGACTAGTTGTTGAGAGGCTTGCCTCCTTGCGTTTAGATTAATGTATAATTAGCTGTTTACTTTCTGTTATATTAGTTTCATATAATGTTATCTGCAGGTTTATTTACAGATGTACAACACACTTTTTCTTTTTCTCTACAAACGTCTAGGTTTAAAACACACACACCCAATGTGAAGAATAGCTTGGTTAACACCGCCAAGAAAAGGCTCTAAAAATTGTAATAAGTTGATCCTGCACCTCTCTGCCCTTGTTTCAACCTCATAGTCAGTTGATCCTGCACCTCTTTTCCCTAGTTGGTCTCTTTTCCCTTTGTGTTGTGTTTGTGCATTTATCATTACACCTCCAAGGTGTTTATCTCAGATACTTCTTGGCCTTCATCGTTAGTTTCTGGTAGGAAGACTTACTCCTCCACATAGGATTTGAGTTAGCTCTCCACTGAGTCCGCACTTTGAATCTTCTTCTGGTTCATTGGGTTTCCCTTCTGGTTCCACCCTCAGTTCTCCCCTTGTCACCTTCACCATGTCTGGTTCAGGACCTAATGCTAGTGGTAGCCTCGGCGCTAATGCTGGGAATAGTACTAGTGGGACCATAACAGGAACTACCCCGACTGATCCCTTGCTCCCCTATATGGGAGGCCTCAGTATTCCCGATTTTAACCAGTTGATCAATGACCATATACACCATGATGCTATTTGGCCTACTATTCTGACGAAGCTCCATTGCATCATCCCAAGTTTGAAGGTCTTGCTGGAGAAGATCCTACAAATCATGTTCGATCTTTCCACATGTGGTGTTCGTTTAACTCCATTACCGATGACTCTGTCTGTCTTCTTTTGTTCCAATGTACACTTACTGGCGAAGCTTCTAAGTGGTATGTTGATTAGACCTCATCCTCTCATACCACCTTTGAGTCTCTTGCCTAGGATTTTCTATCTTATTTCCAGCTTCCCCTTCGTTATGACACTGGTACCGAACTTTTGATTCTTTCCATCAATCGCCTCTGACCCGCTTATCCAATCATGTCCATGAATGGAAAAGAAGAAAGAGCCTATTTCGAGCCCCTACCTTTGAAGACTGTGTCTACGTGGACTGGTTCCTTAGATCTCTTTTCCTGCTATAGGCAAAGATGTCACATCACATTTTCCTCAAACTGAAGAAGCCACTCTCCAGATTGCCTTAAAATATGACCTGACCTACGCTCAATTGGGTTATGTTTATACCGTTCTACTTTATCTTCCTAGACCCGGTGGTGCCAATGAATAGGGGCATCTCACACTGCCGACAGTATCATTGGAGCTCTTTATCATCCATATTCTCAGCCTCCCACAGGCTATGTTTTTCCTAAGGGAGGGGCCAACACCTCCAGCACTTTTCCCCCTCCCAGTAACATGTATCCAGGATACGGCATGCCTCCTCCTTTTTCCCAACCTCCTCTTTACCACAATGTTACCCAACCTCCTTATTATCCGTATCCAAAGCCTAGTGCTCCAACTCCTCAAGTATTATCACCTCTGCCTACCTTGCCTTCTCAACCCCTGCAACAGTAGTCACTGCCCCCTCAGGGGTAGGCGTATGCACATCAGGGCATGAATAATCCTCCTCCTTACAAAAATAAGAGGAAATCCACTCAAAACCAATATGCCCATGATAATTCTGGACCTAATCCTCATAATAATGCTTCTAACACTACTAACCAACAGTAGCGCACTCAGACCAAGTAGGACAGGCATGTTCGCATGAATAAGCCTTGTTCTTGTTGTGGTGTTTATGATCATTACATGCATGATTGTTCTCTTTTACCACATATGAAACAGATGTGGGAGTCTCAAGCATCATTGCGAGGACAGCAAGCCTCCCCTTCCATCCCTCCCAATCCTGCGCCTAGTCAGCGGGCTGTGTTTACTAATCCTTTCCGTCAGCAAGGATTTGTGGCTACCGAACCACCTGAAGGTCAGAAGGCCACTCAACCTCCTCAATCTAGTACCTCTGACTACCATATTATCATGAATATCTCTGACCAAACTATAATCATTGACCTCAACCTTAAGACTCAGTCACGTCAATACAACAAGCCTCCCGCTACATCTATCCCCGAGTCCCCTTCTTCAAGTTCTACAGAGCCTCTTTCGACAACTAATGGTCCTTTCCAAATCCCTCTACATAAGGTAGAGGTTCATACCAAGATCCTTAAGGGACCACTATGTCAAAATGTTGCTTCTAGAAATTTTACCCATTCGTATAGTATAGTAGATGATTTGGCATAATCTCCCACTGACATCTCAACACTGGAACTCTTGTAGTCGTGCCCTTCACAATGAAAAGCTCTACTATCTACCATGGTCACTGTAGATCCTTAAGATGATCGCTTCATCATCTTCGATGTTGACTAGTCAGAACATCCTCCTCCTCCTCCTTCCATCGCCTTCCAAATCCCAGTCAAGCTCCAGAATGCCAACGTGTCCCATTTTATCATTGATGATGGGGCATCCACCCATGTGATGTCCTCTTTAGTTTGGAAGCAACTCGGATCACCTGAGTTGGCCCCTTCCATGATCACTCTTCAAGCATTGGATGTCCACACCTCCCAGCGCATTGGTCTATTTCACAATTTTCCTATTACTCTGGTGAGAAAGATTGTTTGTGTTGACATAGAAGTCATTGATTCCCCCCTTAGATTAAAAAATTCTATTGGGTCGTAGCTACACCTACGCTATGTTTTTTGTCCCATCTACAGTTCACTGCAAGATGTCATTTCCCCATAATGGAAATATAGTCACCATTGACCAATTGACGAATTATGAACCAAATTCTCAGACGTCCCCTAAGTCCATCATCTCTTTGATGGCCAAAAAGAAAACCATCAATCCATTGACCAGTGTCTCAGCTAGATTCTACAAAGACTAATCTTTTCTTGGTACATTCCCTGGTATTCCTCCTCCTATCTCCAATCCTAGCTTATCGAATGTTTTCATGACGAAATCATCTCGGGCTTCCCTCAAGTGGGTCGCTTCGGTTAGTCAGAAACCTCGCCCTCTGTAGCCTACTCCTAGCTCTTCAATTTAGCCTTCTGGACCCCCTCTTACTGGCCCTTAACCTACAACTAGTATCCATGAGCCTCTCTACACTCCTGGAATGGTTCCTCCAGGCCTTAACCATCTTTGTGTCGTCCCACCTGGCCATTACCCCTCAAGTCAGATACCATTCCTAGCTCCCCCTCTTGGAGTGTTCTTGGTACTTGTCATGGCTACCTTATCCCTTCCTAACCTGACCTTAGCGATTCTGATCTGGTACCTCGATCCCCCAACTATTACCCCGACTGGTCAACCTAAACCTTATCCTTCTTTGACCCCAGTTCAACTGGTCCCCATGACTCCTCCCGCTGCTACAGCGCCTCAGCCACCTCAACAGGCACCTTCTCCTATTGCGACAGCTTCAGGTAAAAAGGGTAAAGCTCACAAGAAGGCACCAAAAGACAAGGTTGCCCCGACTGACCCTACTCCTCGTCTGCCTCCAAAGCCTTGTGCTTTGTGTGATGTTATCGGTCATGCCACCCATACCTATCCTAATTTTCTTCATATCAAGCCCATGGTTAATGTTGCGTTCCCTGAGTCTACTGTCCCTAAAGCCTTTGTTTCTTCCTTGACTGTAGCCAACAACCCTAAGAATATTCACACCAACCAACCTTGTGCTTTTTGTGGTCTCCATGTCCATTATTCCCACCATTTTCCCCTCCTTATGCATTACCGTGCCTCTTTGGAGGTAGTTTGCGAGTATGAGGTTGAATAGAACCAATTTGCCTCTCCCATCCTTGCGCAGTATGTTGTGGGCTAGCTTGAGAATTTCCCTGCTCCCATTGACATTCCCCCTCCTGATGTCGATATGACGGGGCCTGCAGCCACTACACTCTACCTATCATCATCCATGAGACCCTCGGTGGAAGCTCCCCCTTAATCTTCCCCTTCTGTTTCACTTGACCTCCCTTCAGCGATCACCCTGGGCTCAACATCAGTGGATCCATTATCTTCTTATTCTTTTGTCACCCCACCTATGATGATGTGCATGTGAACCTCTCTTCTCATGATGATGAGTTAGGTAGATTTTCCGCATCATTTGGTATTTCTTCCACCAATCACCCCATATTTTATTACAGTGACGAAATTATGGAAGAATTCACCACCCTTGATTTTATCTATCCCCCCTTACATTGAACTCATGCTTTCTAACCATATACACCTTGTGGCCATTACATTGACATCCAATGTTTGGGTAATGGGGCACCCATATTTGAGAGTGCAGGAGAGCCAATTATCCACAAATCTCCTAGTGTATCTGGTTGTGTCGACTCTAGTACCATTATTCTTCCCCATTTAGAAGAACCTCTAGACTCCCATATCACTCCAGAACACTCTAGGGATGATACCCCTCATCATTCCTTCATCTTACATCAGCAACCCAGTCCCCTAGACATTATTGTTGACAATACTGTGGGTTTTCTAGGAGCACACCAGTTCATTATCTCCAAATCCACTCTCTGGGATAGTGACACCATGTATGCCAAGCCAGAAATTTAGTCCATTTGCTTCATATATACAATACCAAAAGAGATTGGTAATCCTGCATTCCCTTTCTTGAACTACATAACCATAACAAAAAAAATGGTGCACCACATGATACAAATGTGTTTAGATTCCCCTTTTCCTAAATACATTTTGGCATGACCATAACATGCTTGGGGGAACATATGCCCCTTGTCAAACTAGGAGGTAACTCCTCAAATCAGATTGTGTATTAGCTGAAGAATGCATATGTATTTATACATGGAGGTGAGGCTATTGGGATTCATCTCCTAATGACTCTTGGCCTTCCTTATTTCCTAATATTAAATAATATACAATATTACATGTGCACACCCATCCCATAGGATTAGGTGTCAACATTCCTCCCTTTAATCCGAAGGGATGTTGGTGAGTCCAAGCATCAATCTGAACTTCTCAAACTTTTCTCTTCCAAGTGCTTTGGTGAATATGTCAGCAGTTTGCTCATTTGTGGAACAATGATGTAGATGGAAGGTTTTGGCCTGAACATGATGTCGAATTAGATGGTACTTTGTATTGATGTGCTTTGTTCGATCATGGAACTTTGGGTTCTTGGCCAACTTTATTGCAGAAGCGTTGTCGATCATGAGTGGTGTGGAATACATTTGTTTCATCTGTAAATCTTCCAAGATTTTTTGGAGCCACACAATTTCCTTTGTTGCTTCAGCTGCTGCCACATATTCTGCCTCGGTCGTGGAATCTGTTGGAACTGACTGTTTGCGTGATATCCATGAGACGACTCCTATTCCAAGACTCATGGCGTAACCTGTAATAGACACCCCTGATTCTTTTTCACCATCAAAGTCTGAATCAGAATATCTGATCAAGCTGAAGTTGCCTACCTGTGTATATTTGAGTCCAAAGTCTTGAGTCCCCTTCAAGTACCTTAACATTGTTTTTGCAGCAGACCAATGTCCTTCACAAGGTTTTTGCATGAACCTTGAGAGGATTCCAACATCAAATGAAATGTCAGGTCTGGTGGTGGTCAGGTAGATAAGACTTCCTACAAGCTGTCTATACTTAGTTGCATCCTCAAATTCCTTCCCTTCAATAGATGTGAGCTTCAAGTTTTGTTCCATTGGAGTGGTTAAGGGATTACAATCATCCATGCCAAATTTGTTCAAGAGATCTCCAATGTACTTATTTTGAGAAAGATATATGAATTTAGGATGTTGAATTACTTCAATACCCAAATAGTAATGAACATGACCCCAATCAGTCATTTCAAAACCTTTCTTCAACTCTTTCTTCATGGATGCAATATAGCTCTCATTGTTTCCTGTTATCAAAAGATCATCTACATATACCACAAGATATACAACTGTTTTTCCAACTTTCTTAACAAGCAAAGTTGCATCATCAAGATCAAAATGTTTGAAGTCAAGTTTCAGAAGATGCTTGGTTAATTTCTCATACCAGGCTCGTGGTGCTTGCTTGAGGCCATATAAGGATTTTATAAGCTTGCAAACTTTGTTTTCTTGACCCTTTACAAAAAATCCTTCTGGATGGGACATATAAACTTTCTCCTTTAGATCTCCATTCAAGAAGGTTGTTTTTACATCCATCTGATGGACTTTCCATCCATTCTGAGCTGCTAAGGCAAAGAGAGTCTGGATGGTGGTCCATTTTGAGTGGTAGAAAATTTTTCTTCATAATCGATTCCTTCCTTTTGTGCAAAACCTTTTGCCACAAGCCTGGCTTTGTGCTTGTGAAGTGAGCCATCTTCTTTGTACTTGTTCTTGTAGACCCATTTACAGCCAATTGGTTTCGTTCCCAAAGGTGGATCAACCAGCTTCCAAGTGCCATTCTTTATCAAGGCATCATACTCCTTCTGCATCACTTCTTTCCATTCATCATGAGAAGCGGCTTCTTTGAAGGAAGTTGGTTCATGATCTGTAGACAAACTCAATTCACAATTATAAGCAATATCCATATCAACAAGAGAATCAGAATTATCTACATCACCTTCGATTTGTTGAGTGGAACTTCTTGTTCCTATTTTTCCAACCTCATCAGGACGAACATTCTCCAGTGTCTTTGTTAGCCATTTGGGAGGACCTTTCTGAGATGGCCCAGGCTAGTCATTTGACTGAGTTAAGATTGACTCAAGATTCAATCTCCCAATTCTGTCAATCACATCATCCAATGTGTCATCTGTGGTTGTTTCTTCATGTGGGGGAGAGAGTGCTTCAGGACATGATTCCACAGTTTGATTCAATATTGGAATCCCCCCTTCAAGATGTGGAATGACATTATCAAATTCTTGGAAAGAATTTGCATGTGTGAATCTATCCAGGTGATCAAGTTGCCGCTCAACAACCTTGTCACTCTTGGAAGATTCAAGAAATATGATATCTCTTGTTATTAAAAATTTCTTATTTACTTCATCATAGATACGATATCCTTTGGAGGTATTGGAGTACCCCAAGAAGATACATTTTCTACTTCTAGCACCAAGTTTTTTCCTTTGACTCTTGGGTATCAAGGCATAACAGGTGGACCCAAAGACCCTGAAATGCTTTACCGAAGGAATGTGGCCATGCCACATTTCAAAAGGAGTTTTGTTTCTAATTGAACTTGAAGGACACCTATTCTTTATGTAAACATCACATAGAACTGCATCAGCCCAAAAAATCAATTTCAAATTCTTGAAAAATAACATGGAGCGAACCATATTTAAAATAGTTCTGTTCATTCTTTCAGCTACACCGTTCTGTTGTGGATTATATGGCACAGTTGTTTGATGTTTGATTCCATGTTAGTGAAGATAACTTTCAAATTCATTTGAAGTGTATTCTTTTCCATTATCAGTACGTAGAGAGCCAATATGTGTTTGTGCATCATTTTCAATCCATGCATGAAAATTCTTGAAAGTTTGAAAAGCATCAGACTTATTCTTCAATAAGTAAATCCGACACATTCTGGTGTAGTCATCAATAAATGTCATCATGTATTTATTTCCATTTGCAGAAGCAATAGGCATAGGGCCACTTAAATCTGAATGAACAAGCTCAAGTTTTCTATGTGCTTTGGAGTGTGAATCATGAAATGGCTATTTGCTATGCTTTCCTAGAATACAAGCATCACATTCCTTAGGTTTTCTAGGAATTGTAGGCAGTCCATTAACACCATTTTTCTTCAACAAACGAATGCTTTCATAGTTCAAGTGTCCAAATCTAGTATGCCATAAAAGACTTGATGGGAATGTACCTTCATCATGATGTGAACTGAATGCAAAGTTTTGAGCATGAGCAGATGAACCTTTCAGCTTCAAGAGTCTCCCTTCTTCTATTCCCTCCATGACAAGTGTGTGGTCTGATGCTTTTCTGACCTCTGCCTTGCCATCAAACAAGTGAATGGAGTGTCCTTGCTGGCAGATTTGGACCAAGGACAGCAAGTTTCTCCTCAACTCAGGGAGGTATAGAACCTCATGTAGGATATGATCTGGAAGACCAGGAAACTTAAGCCTGACTGTGGCAAGCCCTGATGGCTTGAGTTTGGATTTATCTACGAAATATACTGCTCCATCAACTTTGTCAGTGAATTATTCAAAAAAATCTTTACTAAATGTCATGTGACATGTTTCTCCTAAATATAGCAACCAATCATCTCTCCATGAAGTAAATGAAACATCAAATAAGTCTTCAGTTACTCCATTGTTACAATGTGCTAGAACATAATGAGCGGATTCAGGTGCTTTACCTTTGTCTTTGTCATTAGTTTTACCTTTGTCTTGATTTATTTGCTGCTCAATTTTCTCCCATGGTGTTCTGCATTTGGATGCATCATGTCCATCTCTATTGCAACGTGTGCAATGAAGATTGGATTTGTCAGATTGTCTGCCCCCCCCCTTTTTGTGAAGTTTCTTCTTCCTCTTCCTCTTCTGCCACCTCTTCCTCTAGATGAATTTTGAGCATGACTCTTTTCTCTATGTGCCAAGTATGCAGCCTCTTCGGAAGACAAAGGGACTATCATATTCCCAAAAGCTTTCTCTCTTTCTACAAACTTTTTCTCAAGTGTATCAAAGGTGATATGCTCAAGGTTCCCACTTTCTTGCAAAAACTCAAGATAGTGTGAGTAAGTCGGATATAATGCCTTAACATATGCTAAGAGAGGTATGTCCATTTTTACACTAGTGCTATCAATATCATGCATGATCGATCTAAGTTCTGAAGCTAAGGCAAGGGGATCATCATTCTTCATTTCAATACTGAACAACTTAATCATCAATTGAACATTTTATAATTCTGAATGTGAGTCATAGAGTTCTTTTAGCTTGCTCAAGGCATCATAGGCATTTGAGAATGATGAAATGTGGTGACTCACCTCTTCATTTACGAAAGCTGCAATCAAGGCATAGGCCTTGTAGTTCTTGTTTTCCCAAATGGCGAGCTCTTTGTCTGAAGTGGGCTTTGCTGGTGGATTTCCTTCTTGTCCTTCACAGATTCCTCTCCACAACTCATTAAAAATGAGTGTGTGTTTAATCTTCCGAGACCATTCAAGATAGTTCTCTTTGTCGGAGAGAACCACCCCAACAATAGAGATGAGAGAATGCATTAGTTTGCTGGAAAAAATTCTTCTGAAGAGGAAACATTTCTGCTAGAAAAACTTTCAACTCTTGAAATTTGCTCAATTAAAGGGGACAAAAACTCTTTGCTGGAAAATACTCTGAATTTAAAAAGACAAAAACTCTTTGCTAAAAACTGAATTCTACACACAAAAAAATATATGTATATATATATTTTTTTGTTTAGATAAAAAATTTATATGAAAAAATGGTGGAAGGGGTGGTATTAAAAGATGGGCGGAATGGTATTAAAAGGCGGAATGGTATTATTAAGAAGGGCGAAAAGGTGGAATTATGAATGGGAGGGGGTGGAATTATGAAGGGCATGAATATATATGACAGGTGGTATTATATAGTGGAGGGAGCGGTTTTAAAAGAGAAAGTGGTATTAAAAGTTGACAGCGTGGAGGTGTTTTACAACGCTGACAGGATATGTATTGTATATGTGATATAACAGCGTGGAGGGGAGCAGTATAGTAATGTGGAAGCACTGTATTAATTGGAATAATACGCTGGAGTGACAGTTATAAATTCTGAAGGTATGACAGCATATTACCGGGTGGAGGGACGGAATATGGAGTCAAAAACAACGTTTTATATATGCAGCGTATGAGGTATGATAGCGTATGATGCGGTTTATAAATGGAGGGCGTTTTTATATATGTAGTGGTTTAATGGTAGCCAGCGTTGGAGGGCCGACAGGCCACGGAGAGGCATTGTGTAGTGACAGCACGTGTTACCATGTCAAACCAGGATTCGAGCCAGCGCGTGTTAGAGCAGGCCATGAGGGCAGAGTTTTGAGTGTGTAAGGTTTGAGGGAATGCGAGCGATAAGGTATGGCGTGGAGGGATGTTATTACAGTGAGTGGTGTTGGGATTTGGGAGCAGATCGACTGTAATGTGGCAGTATTCAAATGTGGAGGAGGGGCGGTATATATGGGACATCGTATCACCAACAATGGAGGGGCGTGGGTGTATGCAGCATGTTAAAAAAATGGAGGGCGAAATGATATTGACAGTGGTATTATAACAGTGTATGCGTTGGGGAAGAGGGTAGATATGGAGATGCATTGAATAGAATTCGTTGGTGAGTTGGTGTGGGGAGAGGAGCGTGGATGGGTGAAGTGTGAGAGGAAGAGAGGTTTTTTTAAAAAAAACTGGAATGGCAGTTGCAGGTGTTGAGTTGTAGGAACTGCAGAAATTGCAGGGGCTGCAAAATACTCAGATATTGTAGGAGCTGAACCTGTAGAAGTCAGAGACTGTAGAATTTGCAGAAATAGAAAAAAAATGCAGAATTTCAGTATAGCAATAAGTAGGAGCAGCAAAAACAATTATTAAAAATTGACTGAGCAAAGGAGAGGGAGTTACACCATAGGTAGAAATGCAAATAGTGGGACTGGCTCTGATACCATGTCAAACCAGGAGGTAACTCCTCAAATCAAAATGTGTATTAGCTGAAGAATGCATATGTATTTATACATGGAGGTGAGGCTATTGGGATTCATCTCCCAATGACTCTTGGCCTTCCTTATTTCCTAATATTAAATAATATACAATATTACATGTGCACACCCATCCCATAGGATTAGGTGTCAACACCCCTCAACCATAAAAATCGCAAATTTCAGCCGAAAACAACACAGAAACCCCCTTTCTCTGATAGGTCGCACTTTTTTGGTAATTTCGCAGGATAGGTCACTGTTTTCTGCCCAGTACCTGCTACCCAGGTCACAGAACATACCCCAAAAAATGTGACCTAGATTTTTCATGAGCTTTGGGTGCCTAAACTAAAATTTTGATCTGGTTAAATGAAAAAGTAGGGTTAGGCCTCTTACCTGCAACTGACAGATCTCAATTCTATTGGTCAGCTTATCTGCTATAATCACTGGAAGATTTAGGGCCTTCATTCCTCTCTACATTCACGACAACTATACTTGGAAATGGGTGAATTTGGAGGGAAAATGCCTTATTAAAAGAAAAACCCTTAATTTTTTTCGCCTGTTGTGAAAAAAATGTATCTCAGTTTGACAAACCATCTATATCGTTGGAAAGCTCTCACCAAGCTCTCAAATGGGTATTTGTTAGTTTTTTGTGTTTTTATACTTCACCATGATACATTTTGTCCAAGAAGCATCACTTCACCACTCCTGAAAATCGAATTTCTTCACTTGCAATACTTGTACTTGGGGCACCACTTTAACTCCATACTTGTCCATGCTCATGTCAATTTTCTTCATGAGTAACCATCTTGTACTCATGTTTTAATGGTCCCCACTAGACCTTTTCTATGTGGTAGCATCATCGAGTCACCCTTTTTTAGAGCATTCAAGTCGATTCATCATCACATCATGGAGTCTATCCCTAGTCCCTTTGTATCTTGCTATATTCCTTCATCCTTCATTTCTTGGTCCCTCTCTCATGTTGAACATTATGATCTTCAGTCCTACTGTCCCCAATGCCCTTTGATATTGTGTTAGTCGCTGCGACATCATCCATGCCCTTTATACTCTAACAAGGGAAGTCGTTTGTCCTCTACTCAGTACCCCCAATTTTGTCATCCTCCCTACTGTTAGTTTGTCAGACAGTCTACTATTTTCTCTAATGCCTTAGTTGAGGATTCCTAAGTGCCTCACCTATGGAGGACCTCCTTCTGTTGAAATCCTATCATTCATTCCATAAGACAGGTCTAGAGGGCAGTGTACCTTGGTTCCATCTTTGACTATTGTTTGGTGCCTCGAATCGGGAAAAGGGACTACTTATTTCCCTTTTACTTGATTGTTTATCATCCCTAGATCCTTACATCATGATCAACATCCGTATACTTGATGGTTCAGTGATGCAGAAGATTGTACCGGTGCTTCCCAGGTGTATGTGAGATGTTTCAGATCTCATGAGGGGGTGGCCCTTCAAGTAGCCCCCCACATCCTTGAATGACCTCTTCCTTACAACCTTTAATGCAAATCCATAGATTTTATAATTTCGGCCTTGGCCACTTGCAGTGCCTTTTATTTTGCATGTATCAGTTATATTTTCAGATCCCTTTCTTGTTTACAGGGGCACATTGGCTGTATTTATATCTCATGTACTCAGATATTATTGTGTAAGTCCTTGTTGTTATCCCAAGCACATTATGTATGTGGGATTCATTATCACTTTTTTATCTAGGTCATGTTTATACCATCATGTAGTATATATTTAAGTCCCTTGTTTACTGGAAGCATTATTCTTTGTAATTTGTCTCGGCGGGCATAGGTATGCCTCCCCTGCCGCTATAGCATAGGTACTCACTCATAAAAGAGACTTGTCGCACCTATCATTCTCACCTCCTCAGGGTCTTGTCCTCTAGCATTTTTGGTCTACCTTATGTTTCTCTCTCTCTGACTTCCCCTTCGGTGCCTAGTGATTGAGTTCTTACAACATACTTTAGTCATACGATTAGCTCCTAACACTCGCACGCTGGGGGGGAATTTGTGACACCATTTTTTGGTCATCTTACTTGTTACTATTAGATGGACCTAAGTACACCATGTAAGACCAATTTTACCCTAAGTAAAATTTCTTTCACTATGAAAAATAACCTAGTAAACCACATTTATTAAGTTGTTTATGGTCTAAACAGGAAACCCCATGCGGAAATATTAAATAAATCCACATTTTTTTATTTTCCTCAATGAAGAATTAGCTAAACAACAGCTTGATTAATATTCTTGGTCATATTTAACCCAAAACAGGAAAATTAATTAGATAAATCATTATTTATCTTATTAGTTTCTAGGAATAATTATTTAAACTTTATTTAAATAATATTCCTTGTTAAACTTGACTAAATCTTTTATAAATAATTAAATGAATCATTATTTAGTTAATTATTACTCAACCACATCCTTAAAATAATAAATAAATCATTTATTTATTTATTATTTACAAATAAAGAGATTTTACGCAAGTCAAATTCTTTTTCCCTCCAACAAATATAATAAAATATTCCATAAAAGTTGGATATTGATTTGGTTAATAATATTTAAATTATGTACCAATATCTAGACTAACTCAATATTTTGCTATAAATAGAAGGGGTTTTCCATTCATTCACTACCTTTTGTTGCCTAAAGATCACTTTGGATCTATACTTTTGGTCTGACGTTGATCTACCATCATTGTCATATTTTGCTACCATTTTACTTGTGAGCTCCATTGGAGTTCCGTTTTTGTTTGGTTTTTCTTCACCATCAAGAGATAAAATTTTTAGATCTGAAGTGATGAGGACTTACAAGAATCCATCCCATTGAGGGGGACTGGTAACATCTTTCTATGTTTCCTTCCCAGGTGTCAAAAATAAGAAAAATTATTTAAAATAATCTTGTCTTGTCTATTGGATGCATGGAGAAACTCTTTCTTTTATTTACTTCTTAATTTATTTTAATGCATAGATCTAGATTATGCAACATTTATCTTGTTCAAATAATTGCAAATCTAAAGATATTGGCAACGATCTTTGCTATTAGGGTTATTTTTTATGCACGACTAAAGTGAGTCTTTTTTGTACGCTTGCGATTAAGATTCATACTAACACCAACAAAGAAATATATGCCAAGAGTCTATACATAGTTTGAAACTGCTATATTTACTACTCAATAATCATTATAATCTTCCACAGTTCGATCAAGGATTTCACCACAAAAAATACTAGTGTTGTCGCTTGGTTTTCAAACAGAAATTTTGTCTTCTAGCACAATTCTTATCACAAGTCCAAAGGAACAGATAACCATCACAGATTTTTGCCCAAAAAAAAATTATTCCTCGACTTCCAAGTCACTCCTATGGTTATACTCTATTTTTTTCACTGAATTTTATTGTAATATTCCCAAATGGGGAAAATGTGCAATATAGGCACCAAAAGCACATTTTTTAGAAAATTATACTATAACAGTCAATAAAAACCCATGGATCCATTATTTTATACATAATAGCAACCAAATATGAAAGGATATTAGAAAAAAATCATTTTTTCTTAGTTAAATAAGCCTCTGAAGCCCAAAACAACCCAAAAACACTGCAACCCCATGACTACCGCAACACAGAATTTATGAAACAATTAACAACTTTTATACGCATTTTAATGAGGGTCTATACTATATAAATATAGAGACAAATGGATATGCTAATATATTACTGAAGAGAGCTAAAAAACTGAGATCTAGTCTCTTTTACATAATTCCAAGTTAACCCAGCAAGGGTTTCTTGATAGACATGAGATACAAAAAGTATATAATGCAGATCTGTGGCTGAATCATATTTTATGACTGAAGCTCTACATAAATATGGCTGAGAAAAGAAAAAATGGTTGGAGCTCATCCTTACTAGATTTTCGGGTGAAAGGTTGATCCTTTCACTAGGAAACTAGCTCATAATCAGGGATTTTGACCATTCCATTGCAACACAATGAAAAATAATGTAGTTCCTCAAGGATAATGCATTGTAGCTGTAGGTGACTACTTGACCCAATGTTTGATGGTGGAAATGAAGCCCAGAATCCTCCTCTCAGGTTTCTTCAACAAGTCCTCCAACAATGAGTGGGGAATTCCCGCATGAGAATACCCTTGCACTAAACAGTGTAGCACCCAGCTAAACATCTGAAGCATGCAATAAGTCATAAGACTAAAACATAAAAAATATTCTTCAATGCCCAATAAGGCTTCCATCCAATCCATTATATACTATATGAGCTTCCTTACCATGGGTCCCATCCATTTATGAGGTTAATTCCATGTAAAGACTCCTCCTCCAAAATTACACTCTCTCCATTAGCACTACTCTCTTATTTATAGTGACATTTGATTTGGTCAACTTTGACTTAGTCTCCATGCATTGTCCCCTTTCACACCAAAGGTGTCTTTATTCTGACTATCTAAATTGATCCACATTCACATTGGGTTGCCTCTAATTCACTCCTTCCATACCAATGATGTTTGACTTGGTCAAACTTAACCTTGTACACAAGCATTAGCCCTTGTTCACACATGAGGGTGCTTTATCCTACTATGAAAATGGTCCACTTTCACATGAGAAGTGGTTTTATTACTAATAAAGAGATTGATGGGTCTCCCTACCCGTTTATTGATCAAACAAGGAAGTAAAATTAGGTTCCAATATTCCAATTATTTGCATGCTAATTTAGGAATATTTAATGTTCCCAAATTTTAGCCTCAAAGCTAAATGGAACATTAGAGTTAGTAGTCCCTTTAGCTAGTGAATAAATGGGTAGAAAATCCCTTAAGTCTCCTAAGGAGGAATAAAAACACCTCAAGTGTGAAAGGAGACACTCTTTGCAGCTTAATAAAACACCTCCATGTGTGAACGGGGATATTATCCAGTTGATTCAATCCACTTTCACTAAGTCAACAACGCAGTTGTGGAGGAGGAAGAATCAAAGAAGGAATAATGGAGTTTTGGAGGGAGATGAATCTTTGGATGGAGATGACCTAATTTAGTGGGACCAAAGGCAATAAAACTCATGTTTTATTTAAGGAAGAGGACGGCAGCATTATTCTTCATGTTTTAGATTGTTATTTTGTCTGCTCAGACTTTTTGCTTCCTTTGCTTCTTAGCAGGGTTGCAGTGCTGCTTAGCACCGAGTGTTCTCGAGCCGGAATCACACCTATTTCCTTGAGGAGCCTCTTGGGAAGAGTTTTCATTCATCATTCCACATCAAATTTTTAGGCCAAGCTTCATCCAACTTCATCAGCATAGCTTCTGCAGGTTATTGTGCAGTGTTGCTGGGTGCAATAGTGGAAGGGATTAGAATCCAAGTCTCTGGGCTAGTTTCTCATTGGAGGAAGGTTTCCTTCAATTAAGGGACCTGTCTGGAGAGGTATAGTGCTCATTATATATATTTGGTAACAAATCACACATTTCCCCAACATTCCCAGTGCTGTTCCAGCTAGGGAATGCATTATTTTGGAGGCAACTTCAGTAGTTGGTCGAGTGGCTCCGTTGTAGTGGTTTTCTTGTGATTAAGGGGTTCAAACTTTCATGGGAGGAAGCCATTGAGAAATATACATAAAATAAGACATATTTCATCCTTATTCACTCTTATGCTTCAGTGTTGTATATATTATTCAATAATTTTCTAAATATCACATTTGTATATAGAGTGTTTGACAAGAAACCCTTGTCGGGTTCTCTTGTATTTTGTATAAGGAGACTAGACCTTTGTTCTTTAGCATTGCTGATAAAAATATGAGTAGATATACTTGTTCTCATATTTTTCTACATTAAAACCATCTTTATACTACGTAGTCAATTTTATGCAGAATTACTTGTGTTGTAGTGTTTGGGGTTTTTGGTTATTTTCAGCTACACTAGTGTGGGAGGTCTGTTTAACCCACCTAGTTTGATTTTTTTCAGCTTTATTTTTGGATTTAGGATGTATATTGACTGATATATAGGATCCAAGAGTTCATTTCACTATTTTATTTCATATGTTGCTGGGAACGCATTTTTATTGCATGCTTGCTGAGCTGTTCCAATTTTGGAATATTACAGTGGTATCAGAGCTGTAATCTTCGCTCAGGCTGCGGATATCAGGCCATTATACTCTCAGGAGAGACAAAAAGAAAGGAGAAGGCTCTAGTATGTGAAGGAAGGAAGGAAGAGAAGCTTACAAATCTTCTTCCAAAATATATGAAGATCTTTCAAGGAGAGCTGAAGAAGATGAGAATGGAGATGGTATCTCCAAGGGAAGTTGGATCTAGAGCTGAATCTAGATTTTCACATGGTGAGTGTGAACTTGTAGCTACACACCATGATGCAAAATGTATTCAAGTGCCCAGATCTATCTTTAAGTGGATGGGAGGAGGAGGAATGCCTAAGAGGAGAAATCTTAGTGATTTGTTGCAGGAATATAAATCTCAAACTGAGAGGTTTATAGATCACACTAACTTCCAAGGGTTTTGCAAGATCCAAGTGGAGGAGGACTAGCAGTAGGATGAGGGTAGGTTTCTACTGTCTACTTTTTCCGGATCACCTACATGTTCAGCTGAAGCTTGGGTGAAAGAGCTAGACTCCTATTTTCAACAGCACCATATTTCTGAAGATGACGCCATCAGAGTTGCAGAGCTGCATTTTAGAGGTAAGGCCCATGCATGGTGGATTTTTGAATCTTTTTCTTTAGAAAATGCAAACACTTCCTCTTATGCAATATTAATTGAAACATTGGTGGGGAGGTTTGGTGAAAAACTTCCTAAGACACATGAGCAAGGGAAAATTGAGAGAACAAAGCCTTTGCATGTGATGGAGGAAACTCGACTTCAGAAAACCATGGGAGAAGCTGACATCTTGCATTACACATTGCTGGAGGCAAGAACTCTAGTTCATATTTCCAAACAAGAGGGCATGGGGATATATTTTTCACAAGAGGATCCAATTGTTGAGATGTTTCACACACACATTGATGGAGTTGAGGGCAACAACACTGTCACATCTAGAGCACATTTAGTACCTCATGCAAAGGGAGGAGGAGCACATGCTCCAACCGGAGGTATTATTGTATCCTTACAAGAATTTCCCTAGGATCTTATACATGGAGGTCCAAGCACAATCAGTGAGAAGCATGATTGTGCAACATCACAACTGGAAGGAGGAGGTAGGGAGCAAGAGCAACCTCACTTGATGAGAGGCACACACCCTTCTCTATTTCAGAAAGATAATGCAAGGAAGAGGAAGACTGATTTGCACTGTAAGGGTAGGGACAAGGTTTCCCAATCATATGTTCAGTCTACTCTTGACATTGATGTCTCACTACATGGAGGCATTCCACTTGGGAAGCCACCTAATCTAGAGCTCATGGAAAACATCTTGTCTTTGGATTCACCACTCTTGGATTTTGGAGAGGTGAAGAGTTTGGAGGAGAAATTTCGAATGGGGGATGTCAAAGTAGTAGGAAACAACATAAGGGGAGCTTCACATGGTAGATCACCAGCATTCTCTCTTAGGAGGATTGATCCTTATTGGAGATCTCAGCTCCTGGTAGAGTACTCCAAGGATCTTGGTGCATGCATGATTCTCGATAACCTGGATAGAGATGATGATTTTATGGTGGATGATATGGTCATCTATTCACATGGCAGTGTCTTCTTGACTAGAGCTTCTAGTCTCAAGGAGAAGTTGCTACTTGCAGCACATGAGGACTTCCTTTCCATGCATTATGATGCATAACTTTCTTTGGCAGAGGAGTTCACTTGGGAGGGCATCCAACATCACATATTTCAACATATGGAGAGATGCATAGCTTGGATGGTGATAGATAGGAGGTCACAACCACTTCCCTACTCATTGGAGGTCAGGGAAAGATTCTAGTTGAACCATTTCAGCTCAAGATCTCAAGTACATGGTGGAGGAGGTATAATTTCACATTTTTTTATTGTACTTCTTTTCCTTGTTTGAGCAGCATGATGTATCAAGAAGGGTTCTCTCTTCTTGCATATTGTATGATGATGTACTTGCAGCTACTTGTAGCATTGATTTTGGCTATCTTTTTGGTGGTCTGTGGGGGAAGCCACATGACTCTTGGTGTGCACCATTGACACCATATTGTGACTTCAAGTTTTCATTTTATGAGATGACTATGGCAGCAAACAAGTGGCTAGTAAATCACTTTTTATTTCATATTTTTATGCAGGCAAAGGGTGCACTTTTTTGGTTCCATGAGTGGAACTATGATTCACTCTCCATTTGTCACTTGGAAACTTGTTATCATTGTACTTTTCTTCCATATATTGTTGATATGTTTATGTTCAGGGGAAGATTTGGTTGGAGAGTGGGCTTGAGATTGAAGATTCCCATTGGGAGCATGATTCTCCCCACTTTACATGTTGTACATTTCAGGAGGAACCATGGGCAAACCATGATTACCACATCACATTTTTTCCCTTCTTGTGGGAGGAACCATTCGAAGAACATGAGGAGGCACTTCATGGCTGAATGTTTTGATGGGGAAACTTGGGCCACTCTTGGAGGCCATGACATTTCAGCCCAACGACAAAGGCAGCCCCATGTTTACCATAACTATAGAAAGAAACCATTTGGATGGCAGAATCCAATCTCTCCATGCAGCCCCAACGCATTGTACAAAACTGGGGTTGATGATTTTATCGGTGAGCTACCTAGGATGGATCATTTCATTCGGATGATAGCATGGGTGAGGGAGTCACTTATTCCCGATGTTTGTCATCACTCCTACTTTGTGGAGGCCTTGAGACGAAAAACAGGTTTCCATTCACACTTTCCACCTTTGATTAATGTGGACCATTTATTTTTTCACACTTGGGAGGGAACATTGGATGACAGTTTATTTGTAGATTATCTTGATGTAGTGATGGAGGCCAATGATGGGAGGCCACATGAGGAGGAGGGAGGAAATTTTTCTCTCCCTATGCATTTTCTCGAGGACATGCAAAGATTTTGGAGGGGAGGACTATAATGTTCCCAAATTTTAGTCTCAAAGCTAAATGGAACATTAGAGCTAGCAGTACCTTTAGCCGGTGAATAAATGGGTAGAAAAGCCCTTAAGTCTCCTAAGGAGGAATAAAAACACATCAAGTGTGAAAGGAGACACTCTTTTTAGCTTAATAAAACACCTCCATGTGTGAATAGGGATATTATCAAGTTGATTCTGTCCACTTTGACTAAGTTAACAACGCAGTTGTGGAGGAGGAGGAATCAAAGAAGGAATAACACAGTTTTGGAGGGAGATGAATATTTGGATGGAGATGACATAATTGAGTGGGGCCAAGGGCAAGAAAACTCATGTTTTATTTAAGGAAGAGAATGGAAGCATTATTATTCATGGTTTAGATTATTATTTTGTCTGCTCATACTTTTTTCTTCCTTTGCTGCTTAGCAGGGTTGTAGTGCTGCTTAGCACCAGGTGTTCTCGAGCGGGAATCCCACCTCTTTCCTTTAGGAGCCTATTGGGGAGAGTTTTCATTCATCATTCCACATTAGGTTTTCATGAAAAGATTCAACCAACTTCATCAGCATAGTTTCTGCAGGTTATTGTGCAGTGTTGTTGGGTGCAGCAATGGAAGGGATTGGAATCCCGGTCTCTGGGCTAGTTTCTCATTGGAGGAAGGTTTACTTCACTTGAGGGATTTTTTTGGAGAGTTCTAGTGCTCATTACAGATCTGTGGTAGTATACCACACATTTCTCGAACATTCCAAACGTTTTTTCATCTAGGGAATGTGTTATTTTGGACGGAGCTTCAGTAGTTGGTCGAGTGGCTCCGTTGCAGTGGTTTTCTTGTGATTGAGGGGTTAAACCTTTCATGGGAGGAATAAATTGAGGTATATACATCATATCAGACATATTTTAGCCTAATAAACTTTTATGCTTCAGTGTTGCAGTGATTATTCAGTAATTTTCTGAAGATCACATTTGTATATAGAGTGTTTGATAAGAAACCCTTGTCGGGTTCTCTTGTATTTTGTATAAGGAGACTAGATCTCTGTTCTTTAGCATTTCTGATAAATATATGAGTATATATACTTTTTCTCTTATTTTTATGAGTTAAAATCCTCTTTAGACTACGCAATCACTTTTATGCAGAATTACTCGTGTTGTAGTGTTTGGGGCTTTTGGTCATTTTTGGCTACACTAGTGTGGGAGGTTTGTTTAACCCACCTAGTTTGATTTGTTTCAACTATATTCTTTGATTTATCATGTATATTGACTGATCTATAGTATCCAAGAGTTAATTTCAGTATTTTATTGCATATGTTGCTGTGAATGCGTTTTTAGTACATGCTTGCTGAGTTGTTCCAATTTTGGAATATTACAGAATATTACAATCCCCCCCTCCCAAATGTTGCTTGTACTCAAGAAAATGCAAGGATATATTTGAAAAATATAGGGAACCCACATCCCCATGTGAAGCTCCACCTTTGAATCTATCATCCATATAAAGTGGATCACCCTCCAAAATGGTAATTCATAGAAAAACTCCTCCCATGTGAGAGGTTCCCCCCAAGGTTATAAATCAATCATATGGCTCCCTTCATAAGGAAGCAAGTAATAAAATGTAGCATCCATATGATGTCCCATGCTCCCCTTGAAGCATGAATAAGTGTGGTGAGTTTCATCCCCAATGGACACATTAAACCAATGTGCCATCCCTTTAATCATGTCCCCAACAATAATAAGAGCATCATCAACATATGGGATCACAATAAAAGTCATGCTAGCTGCCATGTGTAGTAATGGAGAAGGAAAATGGTCCCTCAAGTGCAACCAGTGCAATTTTTCTCTTAACTTCTTCGAAATATGGCATGATGAGTGGTTTCCCAACCACTTGTTTTCTGCCCCAATCTCCTCACAAGTTTGGAGAAGGTGTATGGTGTATGGTGAAAATTGAGCATACCCTGCATAAGATATCATCTCCCCAAGATCTCCTAGGGAGTGGCCATCATCAATGTTGCTTATGGCCTCAAATAGACCATGAATTCTAGAAGGAAAAGTGCCCCCTCTTGGAGCGATGCTCTGCACATGTATGTTAAGGAAATGCAAATACATAGTAAATGAATCATGATGTACAAAAATACAATATTTACCATGTACTTGGTTCAAGCTAGTAAGGTGGCTCATAGATGGGCCTCCTCTCACCCAAAATGAGAAAGGAAGTGGTTGTAATAACTCTACCAAAGATTCATGTCTCTCCTCATCCTCCAAATAATCCATGCATCTCCTCATATGATGTTGCATCTCCTCTTTGAAGCCTTCCCAAACGAATCCCTATAGGATACTACAGTATGCTTTTATAAAACTAGTGGGTTTGGAGAGAAAACCCTCATATGCTGCACCTAGTAGCTTCTCCTTGAGCTTAGAAGCCCTAATCAAGAAGACCCTACTCTAAAAATATATTAACCCATCTCTCACTGCATGTCTACTATCGGATAACTCGCCATCAAGAATTCTGCATGAAAAGAGATCCTTGGAGTATTCCACCAATAGCTATGATATCCAATAAGGGTCAATGCTCAATAATGACAACATTTCTATTCTATCATGTGAAGCATCTGTCAAGTTGTTGCCCCTTCCTTTGACATCTCCTATGCCAAAGTCATACTCTAGAATGTTGCCATATTTTCTATGTTGCTCCTCCTCCAGCTGCTCATGCTCTAGTGAACGTGGAAGTTTTTGGAGGCTAGCCTTCCATGGGAAGCTATCACCTGTCAAAAAATTGCTAAGTTTGGCCAATGCAAGCATGAGTGGCCACCATCCTCTACCATGTGTGGAAGATTCCTCCCAATGTGGAAGTATCTTCTAATTCTCCAAATTCATGGAGTGGTCTCCTTGCACCCTGATGGTGCCATGATCTATTCCAGAAACATCTTATCCCAGCTCAGAATAGTTGATGAGAGTGGGTAATGATTAAATTGGGAGAATATCCCCCTCCTTCTTGGGTATACACAAGACTTTTTGTGTTGTGCCAATTCCTCCCAAGGTTCTCACCCCTCTGGGATCAATGAGTGGGGCAACAAAATGTGAAGCATCTCTCATCATCTCCTGATTTGGTGGTTTCCTAGGTGGAATGCCTCCATGAAATGAGACATCAATATCAAGAGTAGACTACATATATGAGTGGACTGCGTTGTCCTTTCTCTCACTGCGCAAATCGGTCTGCCTCCTTTGTACAACAAACTTTTGAAATTGATATGCGTGTGTGTTCCCAATAATATGATGTTGATCATCCTCCATATCTTCTCTTTTAATCTTCAAGACCTAACCATCCGTCAATGATGGTGCATGCTGCTCATGGAATGTGCTCAGATCTATGTGTGTGAGCTTCTTTGGAACTTCTTATGAACATGCAAGAGCTTTTCTCATTCAAGAAATTTCTCCATATTCCTCTTCATGAGGTAATAGATATGCTCCTAATGTGACAAAACTGTTACCTGCAACCCTTCCTCCCCCTCAATCATCAATGGAAGTTACCTCAACAACAATAAGAGGTTTTTTGTTTTGATCCTCTTTTGAGAAAGAGATCTCCATGCCCTCTTTTCCAAAGAGAGTTCTTCACGAAATGGCTATCTTTCCTCTAGCATGGTATTGTTCAAATTTTCATTCCCCTCAATAGTTTTCTGAAATGGAGTTGGGTTTGTAGATCCTTTCACCCCATGAAAATTTTTTTCTTATTCCAAAGATGTTTCAAAATGTTTTTTTAACAAACCTTGCCACTACTCTCCTAGTGAACCTTACATAAGTAGACTTATTTGCATTTTTTAATGAAAAGGATTCAAATAACCACCAAGCATATGCCTTATCTTCAAGATGCAGCACTGCTACTCTAATGGCTTCATCTTCTGAAACTTGGTGCTGCTGCAAATAAGTATTAAACTCCTCCACCCAATGTCTAGCTGAACATCCAGGTGACCCATCAAAAGTAGATAGGAAGAATCTACCCTCATCATGTTGCTTTCACCTTCTGCTTCTATCATGGTTGCTAGGTCTTTTATCCTCCTTCGTCTTGAAAAATACTTGGAATTTTAGGTGGTCTTTGAACCTCTTGGATTCAGATTCATACTCTTGTAAATAATCACCAAGAGTCTCCTTCTTTGACACATCCCCTTTCTCCATCTCACTTGCTATGAACATAGGTCTGGTGG
The DNA here is from genome assembly GCA_034641835.2 of Pinus albicaulis. Taxonomy (NCBI): domain Eukaryota; kingdom Viridiplantae; phylum Streptophyta; class Pinopsida; order Pinales; family Pinaceae; genus Pinus; species Pinus albicaulis. The sequence goes on from CM076578.1 coordinate 316,523,191, forward strand.
AGCATTGTGAATCTAAGGTTGTGGCTGAATGATCACACCCATAATATGAGGAACCAAATCTTTCCTCATGTACAAATATTTTGAGGGATCTCCATGACTTTCCCTCCTCATCTCTTTGATGTCTTTTCTAATACACTATAGAGTTGGAAGAAGAAGTTTTCAGAACTCCTCCCCCCTCATAATAAGGTTATTATTTGATCCTTTCTGTAGATCTTCTCCTTCCTATGAGAAGCCTCCTTAGATGACATATTGGATGAATTACACAGGCTGAGCCAAGATCAGAGCTTTGATACCACTGTAATATTCCCAAATGGGGAAAATCAACATTATAGGCACCAAAAATGCATTTTCCCAAAAATTATATTATAAAAATCAATAAAATCCCATGGATCCATTATATTATACATAATAGAAACCAAATATGCAAGGATATTAACAAAAAATCATGTTTTCTTAGTTAAACAAGCCTCCCAAGCCCAAAACAACCCAAAAACACTGTAACCCCATGACTACTGTAACAAAGAATTTCTAAAGCAAGTAAAAACGTAGTTTAATGAGGGTTTATACTATATAAATAGAGAGACAAATGGATTTGCTAATATATTACTCAAGAGAGCTGAAAAACTAAGATCTAGTCCCTTTTACACAATTCCAAGATAACCTGGCAAGGGTTTCTTGATAGACATGAGATACAAAAATTATATACTGAAGATCTGTGGCTGGATCATGTTGTCTGATAGAAGCTCTGAAAAAATATGGCTAAGAAAAAAAATAAATGGCTATAGCTCCTCCTTACTAGCTTTCATGGTGAAAGGTTGATCCTTTCAATAGGAAACTAGCTCACAATCAGGGGTTTTGACCCTTCCACTACAACACCATGAAAAATAATGCAGTTCCCCAAGGAGAATGCATTGTAGCTGTAGGTGAATGCTTGAACCAATGTATAATGGTGGAAATAAAGCCCAGAATGCTCCTCTTAGGTTTCTTCAAGAAGTCCTCTAGGAAAAAGTGGGGAATTCCCACATGAGAATACCCTTGCACTAAACAGTGCAACAAACCCAACTAAATAGGTGAAGCATGCAATAAGTCATAAGACTCAAACATAAAAAATATTATTCAATCCCTCATAAGGCTTCCATCCTCTCCATTATATACTATATGAGCTTCCTTACCATGGGTCCCATCCATTTATGAGGTTACTTCCATGTAAAGACACCTCCTCCAAAATTACGCTATCTCCACTAACTCCACTCTCTTATTTACAGTGCTATTTGATTTGGTCAACTTTGACTCAGTCTCCATGCATTTTCCCCTTTCACACCAAATGTGTATTTATTCTGACTATCTAAACTAATCCACATTCACACTGGACTGTCTATAATTATAATTCACTCCTTCCATACCAATGTTGTTTGATTTGGTCAAACTTAACCTTGTCCACAAGCATTAGCCCCTGTGCACACATGAGGGAGCTTTATCCAGCTATGAAAATGATCCACTTTCACATGAGAAGCGGATTTATTATTAATAGAGATATTTATGGGTCTCCCTACCCATTTATTCATCAAACAAGGAACTAAAATTCAATTCCAATATTCCAATTAGCTGCATGCTAATTTAGGAATACTAAATTTATTGTCAAAAAACTAGGATCGGAGGTTTAAATTTATAGTAGTTTACCATGTTTTAAAGGAAACTTCCTTCTAGACGGGGAGGTCGACATATGTGCCAAAGTGCAGGTTGGATCACTATTTGGTGTAATTTTCTTAGTCTTAAAAATTCAATATCTCACAAAATACTAGGAGTTTCAAGACAAAAAAGGGCTCATTGGAAAGAAAAAAATACACTGTATAAGATATAGGAGAAAATTTGGAAGGATGCCTCTAAGGTGGTAAAAACAATTTTTCTTTGTGACAGTCCTTACTATTTGTGTGCATAAGCTTAATAGGACAACATGGCTTTTGTTGAGAATTAGGTAGGGCTAGGTTTAATTCAAATTATCTTCTTGATAATTACTTCTGAGCTTACTTCTTTTACTTATGTCTTCTCTTCTTAGCTTATTATGCATTTCATCAACTCAATTACCAAAACACAAGAGACATAAATTTTAGCTCTTTGAGCCAGGGCCTAAACCTCTCCCCCTTGGAGAGGAAAACCCACAAGAAATTATTATTATAGACTTTTATATGAAAATTACCATGACCATGACACAGACCCTTGACCCTTGAATGCCTCCAAGACCTTGTCACTACTTTTTCATTGACTGTTTAAGCTGATCCTTGTTTTATGCACCATCCTGCACTGTCCTATGCTTTTCTACACCTGGACTAGAGAGCTCGGTCTCTAACTGTATTTCCCTTCTCCGACTATATGTGATCCTTACTCAGATATCGACACCTTGTTATAGAATTTCCTGTGACACCTTGCACCTTCACTTCACCTTTCTCATTGGTCTTCAACATATGCACACATATTATTTCCATTTGATGAACAATCCACCATTTTCATACTCTAATGATACCCTTACCTGTGAATCATTACTTCATTGAACACACTTATTATACTTAGCACTTAACACAATCCTGTAACTACTAAACATAGTCCAGTAAATTCTTCTTCTTCAAGAAATATATCCAGGTCTTGCAGGAGAAGTCATCTGTAAAAGTCATGTAATAGGAACATCCTCCCAAGGATGTCATGGGTAGCATACCGGATAAATTATAATGTATCAACTGCAAGATATCAGTTGTCTTTATGACACTTTAGGGGAATTTTCCCCTTCCATGCTTCCCTTTGGCACAACCCTGACATATACCTTCATGATCATATTTAAATTTAGGCATCCCTGACACCACCTTCCTTTATTCGGGAAGGGATTTGTAAAGAAGGTGTGAAAAATTCCGGTTCCATAACTCTGTTTGAAGAGTTGTACCACATTACATAGCCCCCAATGGACTTCCTCCAACTAGGTAGAGTGTATCAACTCTTAAACCAATAGTAAGAGCTTGTTTGAATTTCTTCTTCCAGATGCATACCTTTCCATCAACGAATTCCACCTTGAACCCTTTGTATTCCATTTCCAAAATGGAGAGAAGGTTCTTCTTTAAATCAGGTGCATACAACACATATTGTAGAAATACGACTTGACCTTGTGATAGATGAAGGGTCATAGTCCCTATCCCTTTCACGAGATATGTGGAATTATCTCCAAGGATAATTTATAAATTAGTATCCTTCTCAATCAAGTCAGAGAGGGCTTCTTTATAAATAGCGAGGTGCCTTGAAGCACCACTTTCAATCAACCAGACATCTAGGGTGCCAGGAGGAGATGAAAGATGTTAGTATCTTTTATTCACAGTATCACTAGGTGACTATGGTTTTTCTACAACATTGGCAAGAGAACAGGTCTCGCAGAGAGGACCCGAGTTTAGGTTAAGGGCCAACAAGGTTTTCTGCCGTAGTCTAGCTTCACGCCGACATTTGCACCCAGATCTAAAGAGTTGAGAGTCTCACCCGAGGTGTGTCATGACCTTAATAAGGTAGGGAGTCAATCGGTATTGAAACAACAACCACATAGACATAGTTGAATCAAAGTCACATTGAAAGTCTAAATAGCTGTAACACAATGTTCCACAACAAATATCTCTTAGAAATGCATTCAGATTTGCAATAAATAAAATTTTAAAAGAAGATTGCAAAAGAATTCATTCACAACCACCACAAATACTTGGAACAACACTTGTGATTATATTAAGTATCAGCTATCAGTGACAAACTATTACAAGGCTCAATTGCATGAGCATGAACAGAGCAGAATACAAGAAGTCCTATTGGACAGAGAGAATTGCAGAAACAAAGAAGAATGGAGAAAGGTACAACATAGATAGAGCTCTCCTGTGGCCCTCGTTTGCCTATTCCCGTCTGCACCAACCTCCCTATCCACTGGCTGGATGCCTATTTATTCTGCTACCAGCATGACTAATAGTTCCTCCTTCTTTCTCGCTCAGCTGTCTTCTATAGCTTTCTATTTATTGGGAGTCACACTGCTCGTTTCCTTCCGCACTCTTTTTCCATCTGTGCTCACTCCCGTAATAGCCATGACACCTATCTTTTGCTCCTTTGAAACCTTGACATCTTCCTTCCTACCGAGGTTATGTTACACCATGTCCTAGCCGCAACTCAAAATCTATTAAGTTTCAAAACAAGGGCCCCAACAGGCCTCGACCACATCCTATTGACTTGTCCCGAGTCAATTGATCTGCACTGTCTCTACTTCCATGGGTTCGCTCGGCCTTGCACCTTGTTCTCCTTGCCCCCCTTCTCCTGGTTGTCCAAACAAGGGCCCCAAATCTGGGACCTTGTTTAGAGCTGATGCTTTGAGTTCTTGGAAGGTTGCCATGGCCTGCTGCCACCCATGCATTAGCTCTTCAATTTCGTCCATGATTTTTGTGACAAATGCTTCCCCTACATTCGGCGGCAGGGCACCAAAAATGGTGTTGATCTTAGTGTTGGCCTCAGAGGCCAATTGCTGCATTGTCTGTGCACTGAATTTTATGGGATGCCGAAGCTCCCAGATGGCTTTCTTGGCCACCATTTAGGTCTCCTCTATTTTCTCTATCTAGACCTCTAACACATCTTCCTGTGCGTAGAGTTGGTCCAATCCAGTAGGGTCTGTGGCTTCCTGGATTTTTCTTGATATCAGTTGAAGTTGTAGTGAGACCAGCTGTTCTTTCAGAATAAGGGCTGTCGAGCATTCCTATAGACCATTTGTTAGGTCGTATGCTTCCCTTGCTGTAGTACTCAGAACTTCATACATTTTCGTTACTTGGCCCTATCTTTCTGATATCTGCATCGAGTACACAACCGTTGAGTCGGGTAATGCAAGTCAAGCTACCAATGATGCCTTGAGTTCGACATTTTCCTCATGGAGATGTGAATATGCCACCCTAAGGTGGATCGTCCACTTGACTACATCAGTCTCCTGCGTTTCTTCTGGCATCTGGCTACTACTTGCCATTACTAAAGGCCACACTTCCTTGAACACTCTAGTTACCTTCTCGAGTTGTTCCCGTAACTGCTCCTTTTATGTTGTCAGCTGGTCATGTTGTTCAATAAGCATGCTTATCTGTTGTTTCTGCTGCTTGCATTTCTGTTGGAGCCTTGAGTGGAGCCTCTTGGCTTACTATGTTTCTCTCTGAATGAAATGGTACAGTTAAGCTGTCCCCCACGTCTCCATGCTTTCGGCACCAGAGGTACCCTGATCTGGCATTCATGCCCAGAGTGGTTGTCCCCTGGAAACAGATATCGCTGACTAGTCCTAAGGAGAGAGTGGCAGAGTTTGGTGTGGTATTCGGTCGCTGGATTCTACCATATGTGGATCTGGTTGTCCTTCTTGACCTGCTAGGTCAGGTAGTGGGAGCAGATTCTAATCGGGTAGTGACCCAGCTGTTTCTTGCATTGACTGCTCTATCTGGCTAATGAAGTCGATAAAAGTAGTTTGTGGGATCATGGTTGGGCTGACTGGGGGTACCACTTCCATACCCAAGTTAACCTTCATCCCATGGTCCCCATTATTTATTCTCCTGACTACTAGTTCTGACACGGTGGCTGATGAAGTGGATGGTATGGAACTATGGGGTTCCCGGGAAATGGATGAGGTGGTGGGTGCGGGGTGGTGATATGCAGATGTTTAAGAAATCAAGGGGGCATATGGGGTTGTGGTGTGGCACTCCTCCTGCCTCTTTGGCCTCAGCTATTGGTTCTTCTTGGATTGGTACCCCCACACTTAACTGTCGTGGTGGATCCTCCTCTGTGAGGTCCACCACTGGGCTAGTTCCTGTGACTTTGGCCCTTTTTTCCTTCGGGGCTGCTGCTGGTTTCGCAGCTTTACTCTTTCCAACTAGCATTTTAGTTGTTGGGGGTGGTGAATTAAACAAGACATTGGGTATTGGCGTAAATACAGAGGCCGTGTTGGAAGATGGGTTAGACTGGGATGCCTGAAATTCTGAAAATGTTCGAAATGGAGTGGCATCACTTGCTAATACTTGAAATAATATATTAAGGCTTTTTACCTTGGTTTCAGCTGCTAAATAATTAGGAAGAGCTATACGTTTGAAATCCTGGTCATTGCTTCCTTTGAAGTTTCTCCAGGTAGCAGGTTTGGTAGCATTTCGTCAAAGAAGTACCTGTACACTCCATCCTTGATCTCCATCGCCACTCCTGGCCATAAACAGACTCTGTGTGTAAGGCTGCTTCATCAATCTGGAACTTCAGAGGCCTCATCTGGAATTTTGTTTCTGGTACACATGTAGGTCTGAGGAAAGTATTCTTATGTGTGACTCTGAACTAGACCTGCTCACCATATCCATCTAGTAGATTTCTTGGAATCCTCTGTTGAATCATTACGACATCAACCATCTGACCATACAAAACTCTGAAGGCTTCTGCATTCACTTCCTTTGTGCTTGGGTCTCCCAATACCTTCCATGGTATGAAATTCATTGCCACCAGTTGGTGTTTTGCTATCTCCACTGGTATCCTCATGTTGGGGAAGGTCCATTTACATATGGCCACCGCCATGATCAAATATCCATAGATAAACCTGATCGCTCTCTTGTAATTGTCCTTGCAAGCTTTGAACAATTCTTTTAGCAGGAAAGAGTACCGATTCAGCTATGTCCCTTGGACACAGTGCTCTGTAACTAAAATTTTATCTAACATGCACTCCCATTTTCTGTAGTGTCTCATTGTCTTGCTAGCAATTAGGTAGCAAGCGAACTTGACCTTCGGTCTATTAATCAACTCAATCTTTGCTGCCCTCCCTCCTCTTCAAGTGCCATACTTGGCATAATAGTCTGTGTCTCCAGACTTCTTTTCCCTCTTAGATACAGTTTGGAATGCTGATGAGACGTCCCTTCCCTCTTGCGACAATCCAATTAATCTATAGATGTCTTCAGCATGAATTGGGATTTCCTTTCCCACCCATAGAGAGCTGTTCTGAATTTTTCTTAACATAAATTTTGTGCACTACATCGCAGCGCCTGTAATCCCAAACACTGGTAAGTTCCTTAAATTCATTATCGTGGACTATTGGATACCCCTGAACTCAAGCAAGACTCTTGTTGCTGCCTGCCTTGATTCTATTGCATAATTCTCGATGTACACCTATCTTTTTAGTGCAGGAAACTCAAAAGAATCTGTGAGGTCTGTGTCAATCAGGATCGCACTGTCGTATTTTCCCACTAGGGACTCCATTTTCTGAATTCTGTTGTCCATATCTTGTTCTACAACTGTTGAGCTTACTCTTGTCATTCTGGCTCGGCGCTGGTATACTTGTAGAACAATTCTCTCTCTTTTCTCTTAGATTCCTTCTTCTGGACGCCTTCTCTATTCTGCTCCTGGTTCAGCTTCCCTTGTTCTTTTGGAGGTTTCTAACTCTAACTCGTATTTTTCTGGCATCCTCACACTTCTCTACATGCGGGTTATGTAAGTAACCGACATGGGTGAGGTTGATGAGACCCCATAACTAATTAATTTTTCCCTGGCTTCTCCCATGGATACAATCGTGCGATTAGTTAGCTGCTGAGGTGGGTTCTGACATTGCTGACCGTGGTTTTTGGATTTGGTTCGACGCAATGGCTGGTGGTTATGTATAATTATGGAAACTTTATTACGGTATGGGTGATGCTAACTATGACAATTATTTCCAAATCCTGATAATCCTACGGAATGACACTGGTACTACTCTTAATGATGATGGGCTAATTTTCAGCACGCTTTTCTGTCTAACGTGGATGACACGTTGGACACTACCCCTCCCCGACTACTATTGGTTGCGTTGCGGTCTCTGCAACACAACTAAATTTCTTTTATTATGTTGAATCCTATCTATGCTCATCTCAAGTGTGAGAGATTTATTGACCCTAATATAACCTACTGACTCCTCTCGGTTGCGAGAGTTATTGGAAATGAAATGGTTAACTTACTCGTGGTAAGGATTCAGGCTTCCGTCGTTGACCCATCCTTGTAGAACTTGGCTATTCAGTTGTGCCAACCGAACTGCTCCTGACTCTTTGATTTCGATGACATGAAATGGTCCTAGCCAATGCATCTGCAGCTTCGCTGGGAATCTCTGGTATTTGTTGTTATGGAGAAAAACTTTCTCCTCAACACGAAAATTCTTGTGCTTAATTTGTCGGTCGTGCCAAGATTTCTATCTCTCCTTTTGTACCATCTGATGAAATTCCACAAGAAATCATCCTTCTTCAAGTTCTTATAGCTCCTGCAATCACTCCTTTATGGATTCTTCTTTAGATAACTGTAGAGTTGTTGCGATTAGAAGGCTTGGTATGATGAATTCCACTAGGACTACCGCTTCTCTTCCATAAACTAGCTGGAATGGTGTTTGGTTGTTTAGTCGTTTTACTGTTGTTCGGTATGCCCATAGTGTTGCTGGTATTAGTTCATCCCAGTCATCGCGCTGTGCATTGCATATCTTCGTCAAGCCCTTCTCTAGTATCTTGTTGAATGCTTCCACTGTACTATTTGCTTGCGGATGATATAGACTTCTTTTATGGTGTGGTATCATGAAGCTATCCAGAAGGGACTTGATGGTGTCATTGATGAAGAGGGTACCCTGGTTGCTGGTCAAGCCTTTTGGTCACCCAAATTGACTTTTTATATTTTCAAATATGAACCTAGATGTAGTCTCTGCCGTGCAGTTTCTTACTGGGGCTGCTTCTACCCAGCGCGTCAGGTATTGGGTCACCGTTATGATGTACCTTGCCTTTCAGTACCTTGCAGTCGATGTAATTGGTCCTGCAAAATTGACTGCCCACTTTTCGAATGGCTGTAGTACTTTTATCAAATGAAGTAGAAGCTCATCTTTGTGAGATGTTCGTCCTGTCCATTGACAAACGTCACATTTCTAAATGAATTCTTTTCTATCCTTATGCAGTGTTGGCCACCCTAATCTTGTTTGTAGTACCTTTCATGCCGTCGGTTTTGCTCCCACGTGTCCTCCGTCAACACCGCTGTGGCTTTCCCATAGTACAGTTTCTCTTTCGTGGTCTAGGACACATATTTGAAGAATGTGGTCTAGTCCCATATTGTATAGATATCCTGCTATCAGCTGATACTCCGCAGCTATAAGTAACAGGTGCCTCTTCTGTGTTGAGGTATAATCTTGTAGACACTACCCTATCGTGAGGTAGGTTTCTATCTTTCTCAGGTAGTCTGGGATGGTTTTACTCTGAAAATATCGGCATCTGGCAACTAATCATCTAGAGATCCTCCATTTTATCCATTCTATAGTCAGGATAGGTGATCAGGCCATACGTTAAGTCTTCCTAAATTTACAATTACTTCAAAGGTGAACTCCTGGAAAAGTAGGAGCCATCTGTAGATCCTCCCTTCTAAGACTGGCTTGTTTACTAGGTATTTCAATGCTGAATGATCTATGAAAAAATTGAACTTACCGCCCAATAGTTAGTGGCAGAATTTCTAAAGAGAGTATACCATTGCCAATTCTTCCTTATTTGTTGTTGTGTAGTTCCGTTCTGCTGTTGACAACTTCCGACTGGAAAAATATACCGGATGATCAACTGAAGTGTCTCCAGGTCGAGCCAAGACTGCTCTAAGCGCAATGCTGGAAGCATTAATGTGTACATGAAACTGTTTGTCCCAATCTAGGTGGACTAGTATTAGCGCACTCGCCAACTTCTCCTTTAGGGTGTCTATGGTTGTTTTGCAGTTGTACATTTACTAGAACTGTTTCAACTTCTTCAATAGCTTCTCTAATGGTGTTGTTATCTTGGCGTAGTTGCGAATGAAATGTCAGTAGTAACTTGTGTGGTCAAGTAGTGACCTTAGCTGTTTTACCATTTCCAATTCCTCCATACTGACAATCACTACTACTTTGGTCGGGTCCACGTAGACCCCTTGATTACACACCACGTGCCCTAGCAGTGTTCCAAACGACACGGAAAATATACACTTCTTCAGGTTCAACTAAATCTGCAGTTGTATACATCTATCAAACATTACTCTCAACAGGCTCGCATGATCCTTTAGTATGCTATAAATAGTCCAGTTGTCCATATAGACTTCTAAGAACTTGTGGATGTATTATTGGAATGCGGCTATCACAATGCAAGAGAATAATGTAGGTACATTCCTCAATCCGATTGGGACGACATTGTATGCAAAAGAGCCCCATTCAGTGGTGAATGTTGTCTTTCTCTTGTCATCCCCCACTATTCTTACTTCATGGTATCCTGAGAACCCATCGGTGAATGAGTATGCCTCGTTCCCCTCTACGTTGTCAAGGAATTCGTCACTGAATGGAGTAGGAAATGGATGATGTATGCAAGCATTGTTTAAGCTTTTGTAATCTACATAGACTCGTATCACTTATTTCTTCTTTTTTTTGTGTATAACTATGGGACTTACCCACTCTGCCTCTTCTATTGGGAATATTAATCCGACTTTCAACATTTTGTCGATCTCTGCTTTCACCTTTTCCTTTATTATTGCGTTCAAACAATATGGTATATGTTTCATAAGCCTTGCATCGGGCTTTAGTATTATCCGCATTTCCCCCATCTCCCCTTTTATGCCCTTCATATCTACTACTGATGAAGCAAACAGGTCCTTATATTCCTTGAGTAGACTGAATATTTCCTTAGTTGTTTGTTCATCCCCAGTAGTCTCCAATTGTCACCAGTTTTGGTTTATCTTCTATTTGAATATTTACTTTCTTAGTTCGTAGAGGTAATAGATGGATCCGTTCTGTCATCAGTTCTTCTTTAATGTTCCTCTCCCCTTCTGTTTCTTCAAAGTAAAGGTGCTTGAGATCTTCCAGATTTTCATCATCCATCTCACTATTGATTTTTTTACATACCACCTTTTGTTGGATAGTCTGGTAATGACACGACTTCTCATCCGTATGTTGGATGTTTGGGAAGAACAGTACCTTCTTGATAGCCTGCAACGCTTGTGTAACCGGTTTGGTCTTTCCTTCAAACTAGAAACACTTTGTGAAGTTGTCCACAACTTCCTACCATTTGTGGGTCCCTCTCCTTTTTTCCTCCGTCAGGTACCAGGCCTTCGGAATTACGTCCAGAGAGTGGATAAATCGGTGGACCCACAGTTATTACGGGTATCCATTGGTTCTCCATTGGGCTTCACATTTCTCTAGATGATGTGTGGGGTTTGAGTCCCCTTGGTACCTATCCTCACTTCCAGATCCTTCTTCTTCCTTAAATCTGGATTTTAGTGTTGCCGCAAGTTCGTCCCATTTCTTCAATGAGTTGCGATGATTACTCCACCATCTCGCAGACGTGGATTGTAATGCTATGTCCATAAATGGTACTCTGTGACTTTCCAGTACCACAGTTTCTATATTGGCTATGAAAAGACTTACAACCTTCATATCAGATACGATGGGTGTTCCTGAATTTCTGCCCCAATCTAATTGACTCTTCCAATATTGGCGCATCTCCTCATATTTGTTTCATACCCTCCTTGCTACAAATCATCCCACGCTATTTCTAATCCCAATTTCGAGCTTTGGATACTTCTCTAACTTACCGAGCCTTCTGCTGACAGGTTGATGTAATATTCTCTTCTTCCTGTAGTCATTTGATAGAGATGGTCTAGAAGCTGAGCATCTTCTCTGTTATCCACAGTCTCTGTATATATTGGTCCTTGGTAGGGGTGGAGTGGCTGAGTGACTCTGATCTCCCCATCTTCGAAGACCATCAGTTCTTTCTTCAGATCGATTATTGCATAGTTCTCAAAGTTTCAATCAATTCCTAATAGTGTAGGGTACGGATCCTTACCTCCCATGATGTTGATGACTTCAAAGTCCATAGATGTTTTTACTCTGGAAATGTCAACCTCAACCTCCTCTAGTCGACTGATAGGAACAATGCAATACTAGTTCGCCATCAAAATTTGAATCAGGGAATATGTCAATCTTGGCTTCCCTAATGCCTCCCAAGTTTTTCTTGGTAGGATGTTGACATCATAACCCAAATAAAGCATGGTGTCTTTATTCTGGAACCCCGCAACCTGTGTGTTCACTTGGAATTCCTTTCGTGTCCTTCATTTATTTCTTTTTACCCTCTGTACATAATTCTGGTCCGCTTCTGCTGATTCTCTTGATCCTGTGTTCTTCTTCAGCACCCCTTCCAGGTTCTGCTTTAGCCATTCTAGCATGGGTGTGTTGTTAACAATTTTTAGGAATAGATGGAACTACTCTTGGATCAAAGCTTCAGAATTAATTTGATTTTCATTGTCTTCCTAAGTTTTCTGTAACTCAATTCCTTTTTTTCCCACCAATTGGGCGAACGTTTCTACTACTTCCCGGAAAAATTGTTTCTGTCGTTCTGTTTTGATCATGAGCTTTGGGATGCTGTCTTGATCAATTTTATCAGGTCCATAGTATGTGCATATTCCCCTATTATTTTTCATCCCTGTGTCACTATGGCCACGTTTTACATTGTTTGAGTTCCCATCAACCTGGCTTCTACATTTACTAAATTTGTCCCCCGCTGTTTAGCTCTTTCCTCCAATATTTTGATAAGCTCTGGGTAATCTTCTATTGCATGTGCATTAACCTGGCACTGAGAACACCAGGGTCTTCTAGGGAGTGGAAATTTCTTAGATAAATGTCCTTCTTGGTCATATTTGTAACATCTTATTGGACCTCTACTACTTGCTCGACCTCCCCTCATGCCTCCTCCTCTTCCTTAGGGAGCTTCATTTACTCTGTATGAAGGCCAGTCTAGCTATTCCGCCAGTGCATCCAGTGCTCGGCACTGCTCTATGCCGTGTGTTGTTGAAGGATAAAACTCACAATATATATTATTTGGAACATTGGAATGGTTTTGTAAGATCGAACACCGGTGAGGCTGATGGCCCATATTTTTTCATATTTCACAGTACTCATTGGTGGCTGTATTTTGTTGTGCAGGGAACCCTGGTTATTTTTTTTGCAGTGGATATATCCCCTGGGTGTTTATTTGTGCAACCCCTCCTAGTGGTGGATCCCCCTGTGCCCTTGTGGATGATGTCCCCACATTCTGGTCTCGCAACCGGGGACATTCAGTTTCCAAGTGTCCCTCCATGAGACAGTGCGTGCACCATATATTCAGTCTTGCCGATCGTATTGGTTTCATTTCCTTGATTTTTTGTGTCAGACTAGCTATTTGATGTTGTAGACCCATTATAGAGGGGTCATGTACTGCTTCTCCTCCCTTAAACTCTTGCAGGTAACCCGCCATGGATTCTATCTTCATTGCCTGCTCTAGTGCATCCTGCAATGTCTCAATCCTTTTTTGAATTAATGGAGTCTGGGTCAAAGGTAATAGAGCTTTAATGAACCAAAGACTTTGATGGTTTGGATCAATTGAATATCTGAGTTTCTCGACTGCGTCCGTGAATCTCAGCATCAAATCCAAAGAAGTCTCTCCTTCGCACTGCTTTGTTTCCCACATCTTTGACATGCCTCCTTATTTTGTCTATGGTAGTTTGAATTCCTTAATGAAATCCCTCTTTGCATCTACGATCGTTGGATCCGAGTGAGCTTCCGACCATTTCATAAACCAACGTAGGGCTCTCTCCCTAAGGATGGTCTGAAATTCTATCAACTTCTGAACATATGGTGTTTTTCGTGCCCTCCATATGGCCTCGCAGAGGTACCAGTGTTGTTCAACGTCATCGTTACCCTTCCCAGAGAATTCTGGATACCAGGTAAGTGATCCCACCATGTTCACTTGATCAGGCATTACTAAAATGAAGTCGTTGGATCTTGGTTGTGAGATTGTGCCACTGGCAATCCTACTACTAGGATGTCTTACTGTTGACGATTGAATACTGTGCAACTTACTTAATTCATGAAATTTAACAAAAAAATCACTTATGGGCTTATAGAGTACCAGGGGAAGGTTGAGACTACAGCTACCTGAACTGTGGGGAGTAGGAATAACTTGAGATATGGAAGCTGACCTTTCTTGAAATAGTTGCTCCATTGCAACATGCATCTCCACATTCGACACCTCCTCCTGGCGCATGTCTGCACCTTCTCCGTCAGATTTCCTTCCTTTCTCCATCTGGGTTGGACTCCTATTCACCTGCCGCACTTATTTAACAGCCCCTCCTATATCATGAGGACCCACCTGACCTTCCATTCCCTTTTGCATCTGAGGCACCTCCTCTTTGTCCCTTTGAACATTTTCCTATCTCTTCAACTCCTTTATCACCCTCTCTCGCCACTTTTATGAAATCTGCGGCCTCCGATGTGCTCGTCGCTTCCTGAACCTGTTGGTGATCTCGATATCCATACTCCTACTACCCCTTCTCACGATTCTTGTAGCATCTCTCCCTTAATCCCTTCCCTTGGCACTAGAGGTTTTACACTTCCATCTCTGGTTTTTGGAATCCCATCAGTCCTTCGTCTACCATCAACGCCTTAATCCACAAAGGAATATCTTTCAGTAGCTTCCCCCTTAACCCGGATCTAAAGGTATCTTCTGCTTTTGAGAAAGACTGGTAGCACTCTACTGCAAACTCTGCTATATATCCATCCAAGGTAGAGTCCACCCAAAAATCTATGGCTCAGGTCAAATCGGTGTTTAACTGATGAAAGGCCACCAGATCTTCGTACGCCCACTTGCGATTGATCTTCTGCAACTTTTCCTTAACAGCCTTGGTCTGAAGCCTCTGCAACCAGTTATAGAGTTCTTTAGGGAATTTTCCCCAAGATATTTCATAGGTATCACTAGTAGAGTCAGAGAATAGAACTAGGTTTTTAATCGTTTTCTCCTTTTGTCATCTCAGTTGAGCTTGCAGAGCAATGAACTGATCTAGGTGGTTATCCCACCACCTTCGTATTTCTCTTTCAAAGATCCAAGATACCATGATCTAGCTCTCCAATGAATTTTTGGGTCCCAGCAACGGAACCATTTGTTGGCGAGAGAACAGGTCTCGCAGAGAGGACCTGCATTTAGGTTAAGGGCCAATAAGGTTTTCTGGCATATTCTAGCTTTACGCCTGCATTTTCACCCAGCTCTGAAGAGCCGAGAGTCTCACCCAAGGTGTGTTGTGACCTTACTAAGGTAGGGATTCGATCAGTATCGCAACAAAAACAACATAGACATGATTGAATCAAAGTTACATTGAAAGTATAAACAACCATAACACAATGTTCCACAACATATATCTCTCAGAAATGCATTCAGAATTGCAATAAATAAAATTTTAAAAGAAGCTTGCAAAACCATTCATTCACAACCATCACAAATACTCGGAACAACACTTCTGATTATATTAAGCATCGGCTATCAGTGAAAAACTATTACAAGGCTCAACTACATTAGCATGAACAGAGCAGAATACAAGAAGTCCTATTGGACAAAGAGAGTTTCATAAACACATAAGAATGGAGAACAACGCAACACAGACAGAGCTCTCCTATAGCTCTCGGTTGCCTATTCCCATCTGCACCAACCTCCCTATCCACTGGCAGGCTGCCTATTTGTTCAGCTACCAGCGTAATTGACAATTCCTCCTTTCTCTCTTGGCTATCTTCTGTACCTTTCTATTTATCAGAATTCCCAATGCTTGTTTCCTTCCATGCTCTTCTGCCATCTGTGCTTGCTGCCGCAATAGCCGCAACACCTGTCCTTTTCTCCTTTGCAACCTTGACATATTCCTGCCGACTAAGTTTTAATTCCACCACGTACTAGCCACAACTCAAAATCTATTAAGTTTCAAAACAAGGGCCCCAACATACAGTCTGCTGAAAATAACATTCATGTTGGCAATATGATGCAGAGTGTTGTCCTTGATGGCAACCCACTTGATGAAGATGACGGCAACCTACTTGATGAAGTTGTTCTTGACTTGATGAGCTTGTTAATGATGTAAATTTGATGTATCTACAATCAGTACAGAAGGTGCAGAAGAAAGAAATATCAGTAAGAGCCAGAACAATGATGAAAAGTGTGTGTCACAAAGAATACGCGGTTTTGTTTAGGAGAAGTAGCGTATGCACGCGGAAAAGTACGTGCCAAGTCTCGTATGCCTAATTGCACTCTAAATTTATAATACCAGGGGTTCTTACAATGGTATTGACCCATTGTATTGAGCGATGGATTATCTATTTGATCCCGTCCACAAATACCATCGGAAGTTGTGTGGTTTTGGCTCATGGTATTGTTAAAGGCTAGATCTATTTAAGGAGAAGAAATTCATTGTGCAAGGTGTGTGCTTGAGTCTGGGTTTGAATGTATACTTCACTCTGAAGTATGTCTGAATGGAAAGGGTAACAGTTTGATCTAAATCCATGATGCACCTATGAGGAAAATGATGAAGAGGGATCTCTAGATCTGAAATGTATATGTATTTTCTAGATCTGTTTATGGAGTGATTAGATATGTGATCTGGCGAACATCTGTCTGAAGTAAACAGTAAAATATAAGTTATATATCTGTTCTGAAGAATTTTTCTGCCCCATAATCTTTGAAGATCTATACGCAGGTTCGTCGAGGATAAAGCGCGTATATACGCGGCTTGTGTTCAGAGAAAGCGCGTATGGGAATTGAAGTTAGCTCTGAAATGTGTGTAGATGTATATGCGGGTTGGTATTTGTGAAAGCGCATATATACGTAGGATCAGTGAATAAAAGGTGTGTATGGAAACTAGGGTTTGCTAAAGTATATGGCATAAAATGTCTGATCTGTTCTGCTGTTTTACTGCATTCTGTCAATGACAATCTGGGTTGTTCGAATATTGATTATGCTGCTATAGAGAAAGTTCTTGGTTTGATGAAATTTCCTTGAGCTTAATTGAATGGGTTGGATCTAGTGTGAAAATTGATGAAACGTGGTCCGCAAAGGTGCTGAAGGTTGAAGCCTTTAGTCAGGGGGTCGTAGCTCCCTTCCAGATGAGGCTGGTAAATAAGAGCAGGGGGTCGTAGCTCCCTTCTAGGAGAGGCTGGTAAATGAGAGAAGGTTCTAGCCTTCTGTAGGTGGGTGCTTGCGTGCTGGTATGAGTCTGCGCCAATACATGGTTGTAAGATGTTTTCTCTATAATAAAATATTGAAGGCTGAGACAACGGCAGCGGTGGTTTTCTCCCGACTTGGGTTTCCACCTAAAATCCTGGTGTTCATGTGTGTTGCTTATGTTTTATGGTTTATTCTATTATTACTGCACATTCTTACTATTTATTGAACATCTAATGAATGAATGATGGAATGATATAAGTGAATAATTATCTGCATAATAAGATTGCTGGACATACGCATGTTTTATTAAGTATATCCGCGTGTATACACGAGTTGGCTTCAGGAAAGTCGCGTATGTGTTTTGAAGTAAGAAAAAGTAAAATTTTTTGAGTAAGTCCTAAATACTGATTCACCCCCCCCGCCCCCCCCCCTCTCAGTATTTTTCCCAACAATTGGAATCAGAGCGGGTCCTTCTACAGAAGCTTGATCACTTGAAGGAGATCCATCGAAATGGGAAGTCATGAAGAGTTAATGTCTATAAGGCCACCTATATTCAATGGAAATAATCTATTATTCTGGAAGATATGAACAAAAGCATATCTGCAAAGTCTTGGTGCAGAAGTATGGGCAATTGTGGAAGGAGGTTATCAGTATCCCACAAGTATTCCTACTGATGCAGCAGAAAGGAAGAAATATGAAATCAATGCCAAATCCATCAATGTCTTATTAGGAAGCATGTCTGAACTAGAATTTTCTAAAGTGATGCAGCTAAATTCAGCAAAAGAAATATGGGACAAAATCATTCTGAGCTATGAAGGAGATACAAAGGTAAAAAGTGCAAAACTCCAAACTCTCAGAATTGAATATGAAAATTTAAGGATGCATAGTGATGAGAGTATTGCCAATTTCTTTTTACGTCTAGATGATATTGTAAATCGTATGAGAAATTTGGGTGAAACCATAACCGATACTACTCTGGTGGAAAAAGTCTTAAGATCTTTGACTTCAAAATTTGAGTCAAAAGTATCAACTATTGAAGAAAGGCAAGATCTACAAACTCTTACTATTGTTCAACTACATGGTATTCTGACTGCTTATGAAATGAGACAAGGAGGTCCCTCTCAAATCAAAGAAGCTGCTTTTAAGGCGTGTGCAAAAGGAAAAGAAAAGGAAGTTGTCAAGGAATCAAACTATATATCAGAAGAAGAAGAAGCAAAATTTGTGAGAAGACTCCAACCAGGTACTGGAAGATTAAAAGGTAAGCTTCCATTGAAATGTTTTGATTGTGGAAGAGTTGGTCATTATGCTGTGAACTGTCCTTATAAAGAAAATCATGATAAAGGGAAACAATTTGTAAAGGGAAAGAGTTATTATGCAAATGAAGATAATAATGAAATGACAAGTGAAGGTGAAGAAGATTCTGACCAAGATCTGAAAGCGCTCATGGCAAGGAAGCAAAAGAAGAAGGCTACTCAAATAAAGAAGATACCTTAGAAAACATGTGCAGCAGAAAATGAAGAAGAGGAAACAGGTATTGATTTTTTTTCTTGTGATCCACCTTCTTGTGCATGCAATGATGAAGATCGTAAAAGTAACAGTATAAGTCTAGAAGCAAATCTCAAGATCAATGATGAAAGCAATGATTGGAATCAAGTTCATAAGAGAGAATCTATCTACAAAGATGTGATCTCTAGAATAAATGAATAGAAAGAAATACTGAATGGACAGATAGACAAGTATCAAAAGTTGTATGTTTATGCAACCAATCAAAGTGAAAGACTTGAAGAAGAAATCATCTCTCTCAAAGAAGATCTTGAAAAATCAAATAAGAAGAATGAAGAACCCCTATCATTTGAAAAGGAAGGACTTGAAGCAGAAATCATCTCTCTCAAAGAAGATATGGAAAAATCAAATAAGAAGAATGAAGAGCTATTACAAACATGTGAAGAACAAGAAAATTGGTTGAAGGAATAAATTTTGAAATTGAATGATCAAGTAGAAGAAGGAAAAAGGGTTGAAGAAAGCATGATGAAGCAATGCCAAATATTGGAGGTTGAGGTAAACATTCTCAAAGGTAAATTAGAAGAAAAGGATAAACTCTTGAGGTTTCAAGATAGTACTAAGATTCTGAACAATATTATTTGTAATCAAAGGTCTCCTACTATTAAACTTGGTCTTGGTTTTCATGAAACTGTTAAAGGAGAATCTAGTTCACAAGTAAGTGCTAAAGATTCAAACGATGTCAATGCAAAACCTGAAGAGTTGAAAGAAACAAGAAGTCAACCGAAAATCATGAAGACTCAAAGGAAATCATTCAATAATGTTGAATGCTTTAAATGTCATAATTATGGGCATGTTGCAGCCAATTGCAGAAGAAGATTGTTTCAGTCACAAACAAACAGATTCTACACAGAAAGGTACTCTGGTTTCTTCAAGGGATATTGTTTTTCATGCAGCAAGTATGGTCATAAAGCAGCTGATTGCAATAGAAGGAAGAATAGAACAACACATTATGATCCTTATGCTTACTTTTCTGGTCACATAAGATGCTATACTTGTAACAAGTATGGACATGTAGAAAAAGAATGCAGAATGAATAGATCTGAGAAATTGGAGAACTTCCAGCACGCAATAAGAAGTTTCAAGAAAAGCTGGAAAAAGAAGGAGGACCAGTCAAAAACGTAGGGAATATTGACCCTACTGCAGTCATCCACTTCTAAAGCCTACTTCTCATAATGGCTGCAGAATAATGTGAGATACATTATAAATATTAGTAATGTATCATCACAGGGGGAGCAATGTATGATGATTCTCATGGTTGATTTGGTAATTCTGGTTATGTTCATTTATAACAGTGCATATGATGTGAAGAAGATAGGTATAGGTGGTACAAATTTAGGGGGAGAAGAAGGAGTGTGAAATTTTCAGTATTTCACTTTCCATACGCAGGTTTAATGAAGTAAAGTCGCGTATACACGTGAGTTCCAGTGGACACAGACGCGTATGCATTTATGATAAGAAAATTAGTATGGCAGCTAAAAATCCGGAGTACAGGTTCAGGGGGAGCATTTGTCTAACTGCTAATGATTATATTATTGGCACTGTATCTGCTTATTTCTCAGTTCTAAATAATTTTGACATGATACATGGTTTAATATGATGAGATTATGAATAAGCCCTGTTTGCTTTTTGCTGAAAAGTATTCCTTGCTTTCACACATGGATGAGATGGAAGTATTATGATTTAGAGATATGGACAAATCATGCAGAGATTTTTGCTGATGAATTGATGTTGAAAGTATTCAGGTTGCACAAGCTAAGGAGGAGCCTTGGTCATACGGAAAGGAAGTGTGGATGCACAGTTTCAGGGGGAGCATTAGCCTTGCTGAGTGTAATGCATTGTTGGCATTATGATGATTCTGAAATGTGATCTCTTTCTTGAGGTCTTTTTGGGAGTGGTTATAAAAAGTCATATGTGTAATTTGATGAAAAGGTCATGATGAGACCTATGATGTAAAATTGTGATATTCAGTCATGTAAGGACTTGGTCAATTTTGTAAATCCACTTGGTTGGATAGTTGAGTCAAAATATGTAAACCCACTTGGTTGGGTACTTGAGTCACATATGTAAATCCACTTGGTTGGATATTTGATGTAAGTATGAGTCCTTGGCGATAGGAAGGTCATAGAGTCATGTACTTCATTGAAAAATATGTTTGAAGATTCAGCGTGAACTCAGGGGGAGCATGGTAAATTCAGAACACATCAGATCTACAACGCTCTTCTATCTACATGAGGAGAAAACAACCTTGTGGTGGATTTGATCTGCCCTTTTCCCTTGATGTCAAAGGGGGAGAGTAACATGGTGTTTGAATAAGGGGAGAGAACACCATCGTGGTTGCCATCAAGTCCAAAGGGGGAGATTGTTGGCAATATGATGCAGAGTGTTGTCCTTGATGGCAGCCCACTTGATGAAGATGATGGCAACCTACTTGATGAAGTTGTTCTTGACTTGATGAGCTTGTTAATGATGTAAATATGATGTATCTACAATCAGTACAGAAGGTGTAGAAGGAATAAATATCAGTAAGAGCTAGAACAATGATGAAAAGTGTGTGTCACAAAGCATACGCGGTTTTGTTTAGGAGAAGTAGTGTATGCATGCGGAAAAGTACGTGCCAAGTGTCGTATGCCTAATTGCACTCTAAATTTATAAAAACAAGGGTTCTTACCATGGTATTCACCCATTGTATTGAGCGTTGGATTGTCTATTTGATCCCGTCCACGAATACCATCGGAAGTTGTGTGGTTTTGGCTCATGGTATTGTTAAAGGCTAGATCTATTTAAGGAGAAGAAATTCATTGTGCAAGGTGTGTGCTTGAGTCTGGGTTTGAATGTATACTTCACTCTGAAGTATGTCTGAATTGAAAGGGTAACAGTTTGATCTGAATCCATGATGCACCTATGAGGAAAATGATGAAGAGGGATCTCTAGATCTGAAATGTATATGTATTTTCTAGATCTGTTTATGGAGTGATTAGATCTGTGATCTGGTGAACATCTGTCTGAAGTAAATGGTAAAATCTGAGTTATATATATGTTTTGAATAATTGTGTTGCCCCATAATCTTTGAAGATCTATACACAGGTTCGTCGAGGATAAAGCGCGTATATACGCGGCTTGTATTCAGAGAAAGCACGTATGGGAATTGAAGTTAGCTTTGAAATGTGTGTAGATGTATACGTGGGTTGGTATTTGTGAAAGCATGTATATACGCAGGATCAGTGAATAAAAGGCACGTATGAAAACTAGGGTTTTCTGAAGTATATGGTATAAAATGTCTGATCTGTTCTGTTGTTTTACTGCTATCTGTCAATGACGATCTGGGTTGTTCGAATATTGATTATGCTGCTATAGAGCAAGTTATTGGTTTGATGAAAGTTCCTTGAGCTTAATTGAATGGGTTGGATCCAGTGTGAAAATTGATGAAATGTGGTCCACAAAGGTGTTGAAGGTTGAAGCCTTCAGTCAGGGGGTCGTAGCTCCCTTCCAGATGAGGCTGGTAAATGAGTGCAGGGAGTTGTAGCTCCCTTCCAGGAGAGGATGGTAAACGAGAGAAGGTTGTAGCCTTCTGCAGGTGGGTGCTTGCGTGCTGGTATGAGTCTGTGCCAGTACATGGTTGTAAGATGTTTTCTCTATAAAAAAATATTGAAGGCTGAGACAATAGCAACGGTGGTTTTCTCCAGACTTGGGTTTCCATCTAAAATCCTGGTGTTCATGTGTGTTGCTTATGTTTGATGGTTTATTCTATTATTACTACACATGCTTACTGTTTATTGAACATCTAATGAATGAATGATGGAATGATATAAGTGAAGAATTATCTGCATAATAAGATTGTTGGACATAGGCATGTTTTATTAAGTATATCCGCGTGTATACGCGAGTTGGCTTCAGGAAAGTCGCGTATGTGTTTTGAAGTAAGAAAAAGTAAAAATTGTTGAGTAAGTCCTAAATACTGATTCACCCCCCCCTCTCAGTATTTTTTCCAACAATTCCTTGACTATCAGCTATTTTTCAGAAATCTCACTGCCTTCATTATCTTCATTAAACCATTTTCACTATATCTCATTATACTTTCTCTAAATTTCCCTCCTCTTCTAAAAAACTCATGCTTGGGCTCGATTCTCTCATGTTCACCCTTTCTCCCTACCTGAAGCCCCATTTTGCCTACTAAACCCCCTCAACTTCATCGTTCTCTCATATTCTTTTAAAACAATGTAAAAAGTCCTTTTTTATATTTTTCTTAGATAAAAAATTTACACTATTCAGGCCCCATCATTTTATGTAAAACTCTATTTTATTTAAATACACTCGAACCCCTTGCAGTAAACTACCCGATTCATTTTTTATTAAACCCCGCCTCTTCTATAATTTAAATCCTCTCATAAAGAGCCCCCGCTTTAAAGTTTTAAACCCTCCCGCAATTTGTTAAACCCTCTCATATAACCCTACTCTCCAACTTATAATAAGCACCTCCGCTTATTTATTAACCCCTAGACCCACTTTATAAAAGACATCCCCCCATGTAATAAAACCCCACCACGTAAACCCCGGGCTCCACCATTCGACTTTCCTGCTGCTTCACCTATCCCTGACCACCATTCATCTCCATCCTCCTGATCCAATGGTCCCCAAAGCATATCACACCCTCAATCACCCAACACTTAGCACCTCAGCTTATCTTTAAATGAATAGTGCACACATACATTTCCCTCTTGCAGACTTGCCACACGTCACCCATTCTATAGCATTGCGTCCCTCTACCCAAAGCCATTCACCGCCCTCACTTCGTGTGAAAAACACCTTACCGCATATCGCCAAAACCTAAAACCACTACTTTTTTCAAACATTCCAAAGGCCTATGCCTTTTGATAAGCCTCACAGCCATCATGAACTAGTACAACACATCAAAAAATCCTGAAATCCATAAAACAACGCAGGTTTTTAACTAACCAGTTTGTTGGGTTGTACAGGTAATCATAACAGAAATGCTTGAATTGCATTATGAGGTCCCAAAACCATTCAAACAAAATCTCTCGGTGACGATCCAACAAGTTTCGTTCATCTAGAGGGACTAGGACCATAAGATTAAGCATAATCATCAATGGATCATGACCATTGATGGTTATTCAAAATATTCTAGATGCAAATGAAGAACACCGTAAAAAATATTATGACAGTGAGAAGTTAAAGGATTAAAGATCAAAGATCAAAGGTAGGAAAGAAGGATTAAAGACAACAATCAAAGAGAAAAGGCATGTTAAAGGAATTAATGGAGAAAAAGCAGGCTAAATCAATTAGACAGACATCAAGAGATAAATCCAAAACTTTAAAAGCCAAATTAGGGTTTAAAGATAAACCAAAGGTGGGTTAACACAGAAGGCAGATTTGAGTGCTCAAGCAAAACAACATTTACTTCCTCATCAAACAAATTGCCACCTATAGCCTTATTTTACTCAAATAAAGGAAACCACAGTTATTAAAACAGTCAGAGATATTTCCCATCTACTCAACAATTATTGTAAAAGTTAATGAAAAAGCCTTAAAGTCAAAAATATCCTAAGAACTGGCTCAACGATTAAGTTAGAAGTTATTATTTCAGTCATTCAGTCACAGATATTTTTCCTTGGGCCTTGCATGGACTCAAAGGTCAAGATAACATTTAATTTGTAATAACTACAGTCTGAAACCCTGGCTTAGTATTACCTCCTCATTTTGCAGATAAATACTGCATGTATTGTTCATTTTTATTGTAGGTTGGTTACTTGGTGATTGTTGAGCTAGTTGATGAGCTGGTAGGTTGGATTTGATAAAACTTTGAGCTACAAAGATCATTGCACTGGAGTATTGTAACTGTTTTGGATATCAATAATACAAGCATGTTTAGAGGATTCATGAACTATCTTAATGGTGATGTTATCCTTATTTTTCAAATTTTCCCTTATTTTTTCCATATTTTCCATCATTTCTCTGATAAAGGAATAGAAAATTTAGATTAAGGTATGCTGTTCTGGCACCTTAATTTTGTCTGCTTTCTTTCATCTTAATGTTTTCTTCTACAAGGTCTAATTAGAGAATACTTAATTGCTCTCTAGTTCCACCTAGCTTGTTGCCTTGAAAATTATTCAATAGAGTCCAAACAAAGAAGTCTATGGTATGCCCTGTCCTTTGGATTTTCCTGAAATATTATTTTCTAGGTCTTTCTTTGAAGTTTACTTAGTAGAGTTTAGCCAAAAAATTCTATGGTTTTCCATGTCCTTTGGTTTTGCTTAAACTGTTGCTTTAGAGATATTTGAAGTTTGAATAAAGAATTCTTAATTGCTCTTTAATTTCATTGATTGTTATCTTGAATGTTTTCTTTATCTGAAAGTAATCCTAGGATTGCTGGATTGTTATCTTAAGGTTTTTTTAGTAGATTCTGGCCAAAGAAGTTTATGGTTTTCCCTTTCCTTTGGTTCATCTTAAATAGTTACCTAAAAGGATTTTCTTGTTGAAGTAGGGTTAAAGGATTATTAATAGCCCTTTATTTTTACTCATTTCACAACTTACTGTCATTTCATATTCCATCTAATCTAAATAGATCCACTCGATATAGTTAGCTTGCCCTATGAAAACCCTTGCAGATTTGATGAAAAATTAAATCCTTTTATGACTCCATATCCCAATGGATTAATGCTACACACAGACTATCTATTCAACTGAAACACTCAATCAATTGATCAACCCAACCATTCTATCAATCAGTCAAATAAAAAAAACTATCCTTGAACCTCATAACTAGCTTAAAATAAGAAAACGTAAGATTAAAGATAAATCATTTGCAAACACAAGCATAGAGAGAGCTCTCTGCATGTTCAACAAGGCTAGGTCCTTGGACTACAAAGTGGTTTGATGTGCTTCCCTACGAAATGTTTCTTGCCAATCTTGCAAATCACGGGGAGCCAACATAATGGTGACCATACTCGGGATGATAAGTAATAAAATAGCTTATATAGTTATTCCAGAAACCCAGAAAAACCCTGTCAAACTTAGAGGAATGAAGTGTTAGCCAAAAATAGTATTTGGTTGATGATGGTGGATAGTAGCCAACCTCAAAACAATTAAAAATCATCCGCCTGGTGACTCCACTATTTTTTAGTAGGCCTGCTGACTCCACTAGTTTTCTATAGACTCCACTGGGATATTATTGAGAAATATTGATAACATTTGACCTCAAAGGAACCCAGTCAAGAATAAATTGTGGATTAAGTATTTATTTCACATTTTGGTTTTTTTTTTAAACTATTATAAACATTTAACCTCTCTGAAACTTTGGGTCCAAGACCTGGCTCCTAGAAGAATCTCTACCAGATCCCATCCTGACCCAAACCCTCCTGCAATAGTTGAAAATCCTAAAAGCATCCTTAGGAAGTCTCCTAGATCTAAAAACCCAACTGTTAGCAGACCTATCCACAAATCAAGTTCCCTACCTGAAAATCTTAAAGACTTGCATAATATCCTATCTGACTCACCCATAGAACAAAGCTTGCTTAGGACTAGATCTTAGAGTTGGATAACCCAGATAGTTCTAGACCCATACACCTTACAGGAGAATCCTATTGTACTAACTTCAACCCCCATCCATATTCCCACTATTCATCCTCCTCCATTTAACCCTCCTCCTCCTTTTGTACACCCTTCTCTTGTTAAAACGCCTTTATTTCCCCATCCCCTAGCCATGGCAACATGGTATGCACCATTACTCCTACCTTTTCCCTTAGTGGTTCTACCACAGGACTATCAGTCCAAGATTCCCTTATATGATGCAAGTAGTTCTACAACTGCTCTATTACATGTGGATAGAATGAATGATTATTTTGACAGACAAGAGACAGATGATTAAACTCTTAAGCTAATATTGTTTGCTCAAATTTTAAGGGTATAAGCAAGAAAATGGTTCCAAGGCTTAACCACTAATATTATACATGACCTCACTATTTTTCATCAATTATTCTTAAGAAAATGGGAAGTAAAAAAAAACCCTATCCAGATCTTATTAGAATATGAAAAAATTAAGATAAATGTAGGAGAAGGTGTCCAATATTACTGCATTAGGTCCAATAGTGTATACAATGCCCTACCTCCTCACATAAAACCTCCACAAGGTCTAGATTTAATGAAATTCCCAGATGGTTTTGACCTAGAAATGGCTTACCAACTAAGAGAAAGACACCCTCTTACATTAGAAGATATGTAGAGGGGTGCGATAAGTGTAGAGGCAAATTTGATTTCCAAGAGGGCTAGAATAAAAAATAAAAAAAGAGTCACATATAAAGAAGACGCTGAAACCCCAACATCTGATTCTAAATTTATCACCTTGTTAGATCCATGGAAAGTATTATGGAAAGAGTAAGCATGAATGAGAGATCTTATTCGAGATAAAACCAAACAGCTCCTCAAAATAGAAACCAAAACCAAAACCAAAACTTTAGAAGAAATCCCCCTCAAATAAGACAAAGAGAAAAAAGGGAACCTGATCAGAAAATCAGACCTCCTTTTCAAGAAAACTATGTTGATGAGGATGAGGGGGAAATTGAAGAACCATAACATATTTAAATCAATTTGATCTGAGTCAATAATGAGGATATTGTTTTCCTCACTGAGGAAGAGAAAGGAATATTTTCCCCAACTCAATTTGAAGAAGAAATCCTAGAACCCAAAGACTACAAACAAGGCTTTGAAAATGCCATCATGGAAGTACATAGGCAGTATGACCTCAGAAGCAAGAAAACCCAAGACACTCTCGAGAGAAAGAACCCATAAATTTCTACTAGGAAGATCCCTGAAAATTTTCCTAAAAATACAGTAGAAGATCCAAACATCGTGGTTGAAAATTTTGAGAAAAATAGAGACAAGAACAACCAATATGGTGGTAACCAAAGCAGCATTAGTACATCAACTAGTAGCCCTAACAAAACTGTTTTAACTGAGACTTCAAATAAAAATCATCAACCTGAAATTGTTGTAAAAACAATGTGTGATAAAACTGATTCAAATCTATTAAAAACTCAGAAATCGTTCAATATATAGAATGAAATTGCCAAGATAAAAATATCCATAACTTTGCCTCAATTAGTTACTCAAGATGTATATAGATCCCAAGTTTTGAAAGCTTTGAACATATGAGAAAATATTGATTCTACAAATTGAAATGATGACAAACATGAACTTCTATTTGGACCAGAAGTACAAGGTGAATTTCAAGAAAGAGGTGTCCCTCTATTTTATGTCAGCTTGAACATCCATGAAAAAACCCTTCACAATGCCATGCTAGATTCAGGAGATTCGCATAACCTCCTGTGTAATATCCCCAAAGAGGGACTGCTTAACCATCCATGCATAAAAAAATCATTTTTAGAAATATATGCTATAAATAACAAAATAAACTCTTGAATACTTTAGATCAATTAATATAAAACCTAAATCCAAGAATAACGCTGAAACAAATCAAACTAGGTGGGTTAAATAGACCTCCCACACCTAGGATTGCTAAAATAGGCTAAAACCCCAAACACCGCAACACAGGAATTTCTACATAAAAGAGACTGCACAGATTAATGATTGTTTGTACACATAAATAGCAGAGGAAAATATATCTAAGATTATATTTAATAATATGGCTCAAACATAGAGATCTAGTCTCCTCATTATAAAATCTAGAGAACCTGAGAAGGGTTTCTAGGAATGAACTCAAATACAAATGGTGATCTTCAGCAACAAGAATGAATAAGCACTTGAAACTAAGGCACATGAGTATAGAAAGCTGAAAGAATGTAAATATGATGTATATATGATCAAAGGTCTTCCCCCATGAAAGGATGAACCTCTCAATCACAGGAAAACTCCTAAAAGGAACCACCAGATCCACTGTCAAAACTTCCCTCCAGAAATGTATTGAACTACTACAAAAGATCTAATATCAGCAAATAACCCTCCAAACTAATCCTACAATAGAAGGAAACCTCCCTCCTATGCAAAACCAACTCAGAAAGTGGATTGCTCAACCCTCCACTGCAACACCCTGCAACTCAACACAACCTCCTGCAGAAACTGTGCTAAAAATGAAGACTGAAGCTTGGCACCAATGCTAGATGTGTTGAATGATAGATTAGGGCTCTCCCAAGAGCTACTTAAAGGGAAGAGAAGGGATTCTTGAGCAGGAATACCTTAGTGCTAAACAACACCAGCAATCTCAGCTAAACAGCTAGAGAGAGCAAAAGTCTAAGCAGATATAAAAATAAAATTTAAAGCTAACCCCAAGTGGCTACCATCATCTTCCTTATAAACTAAGTGAGCCTTCTCACCTTGGATCCCACTAAATAGGGTTTCCACCATCACACAAACAATCTCCCTCCAAAACTGCGGTGTGCCTTGTAATGTTCCAAATGGGAAAAATAGGCTCAGTAGGGAATATATTAAGATATTCCACTATGGAATCACATCATCATGGAAAAAAAACCAGCAAATTCCAAACCAGAGATAGACTAGTAGGGCATTTATTGGTTATGTCACCTTTGAGGAGAGGATGAAGAACATAGGCTTCCTGGCCCATTCTAGACTCTGTCTATAGAAGACTGATGAAACACAGAAAGTGTGGGAATGAAAAAATCCTCTTATATTTTTCTTCTGTTGGGAAACTTGGATCTACAGATCTAAATAATGGGTCCAAAGAGAAGAAAAAACTAAACAAGTGAGATGCGCGAAATTCCACTCTCAGGAAAATATGCAATAGGCTCAAGGAGGACGTTGTATCAGCAAGCCACCATTAAAATAATGTAGACCAGGGCTATGTTACCTTGTTTTAGGCTATGTGGGACCTTCATGCAGAGTTTCAGAAAAAATAAATGAGTTTATAGGGCTTAAACAGATCTCCCACAATCAACACTAGTTGAAAATCAGCTAAAGGAGAGAGCTGGGTTAAAGGAGAAAACCTCCTTCTGGAATTGCGCAATTTCTGCTGGAAGAAACTAGAAATCAACCAAAAAACTCATATTACAGTATGTAAGTGAGAAATCAGATCCATAATGAAGTTCCTTTGTAGAAGCATTGAATTTACATGAAGTAAGAGAAAGAATCCTTCAGAAATTATAGCAGAAACACTTGGAAAAGCTGCAGGAAGACTTGACAACATCCTATATGAGGAGTTTCAGCTGCTGTAGGTTAAAAATGAGATCTAAAACTAATAAATGGCTGGAGCATTAGATCCATACTAGATCTGGAAACTACTCAGCCTTCTTAACAAGATCCCCTTGGAGTTTTATCAAAATAATGCATAACAACTTGTAAATCTAGCCTTTAATACATTGAACTACAAAAAACTTCAGAGATTTCTGAAGATGGATTTCATTACATTATATATCAGATCTTAATGTGAATATATCATCAAAATAATTTACAAATCTTCAAGGGAGAGGCAAGCCTCAATCACCAGGAAGCAAGTACAATGAGAAATCTAAGCAGCAGTGAAACATGTACATAGAAATAACACAGTTCCATAAGGAGATAGCGCAATAGCTTAAATGAAATGTCACAACAGATAAAATTACAGATTTGAAATAAAAATGAGAGTGAGATCCTCTTTCGGGTGGTTACAAGACACCTTCCCTAAGAGAAATATCCTCTAAACAAGTAGATCTTGCAGATCTAGTTACCCCATTTGCTGCAACTCACAAACAGCTCTAAAAACCTCAACAGGACCATCGCTGCTATAGATATGTAGCTTGGCCATAATTCTGGATAGTGGAGAGATGCATCACAATCTCCTCCAAAGAGCTACTCCATGGAAGGAGAGAGGATTCCTAAACAGAAAATCTTCTTCCCTTAGGCTAAATAGCCAAGAGACTCGAGTTGCTGCAACAACTTCTCAAAATTCTTCAACAACCTTTACTTGCTACCTCTCCTTCTATTTATAACATGAGGGCTTGCCAAAACCCTAAAACAACTTCTTCAACTTATCCCCTTTCACACATGTGATCCTCTTCTAGAAGTACGTTATGCTTGATGGATAAGCTTCCCTCCAAACTGCGCTGTAGGTGGGGCCAAGTTGACCCATGCAAATGAATTTCCGCTTTTCACAGTTAGGGGTGTTTAATATAATAGCCTAGATTTCTCCTCTTTCACATTCGGCATGTATTTATTCTCAACTTAGGAGTTCAATAAACATCCTTCACATACTTTTATTCATGAATAAAGCAAACTGAAATTAAAATGCAATGTTCCCACTAGCTGTAAAAATTTGGAACATTACATGCCTTCATTAGAGCCGCTCCTCTAAACTACGATGTTTGATTTGGTCAAGGTTGATCTCTTCAACCTGCTTCAACCCTTTTCACACCTAAGGGTCTTCAATCCAGCTCACACATAGCTATCTAGGTTGAACCACATTCACATTGAGCTCTTTTATTTTTTGATCCACTCCTCCTACATTTATGCTATTGACTTGGTCAAAATTGACTTTGACCACATGCAAAGTGTCCGTGTTCACACATCAGAGTGTAAAATCTAGCTGGAATTATGATCCCATTTCATACTATGGGGGATTTTATCCATATTTCTGAAATTTATGGGCCTCCTTACCCATTTATTCATCTCCTAAGTGACATTAGCAAAATTTAATATTCCAATTTGCTGCATGCAAATTTTGGAATATTACAGTGCCCCCCCATCCTCAAATGTTGCTTGTCCTCAGCAATTGCAAGGATCGAACTGAAGAGCATCCTCTTCTCCCCCTGATGCAACCTCAGAAGATAAAATCCTCCAAGGATCAAGCTATTTTCTCATCAATATATCTCCAAGTTGCCCCTCCCAAGTAAACAAGCTAGCTTTTGATGAACACCCCAAATAACTATCATCATGTGACAGTAAAGTATCAATGGAGGCAACAATGGGTGGTCTAAATGCCTTCTTCAGGCATGAGGTCTGATATATATTGGGATATACCATCCCCATATGAATCTCTCATTCCCAAGCTATCATCTGTACAAAATGAGTTACCTCCCAACATGGCAACTCCTGAAAATCCTCCTCCACCTTGAGCTCCTGCAAAGTAGGTGGGCTGAAATTCTGAACATGGTAGAGAAAGTAGCCTACCCCACTCTATCCTCCTCTCCACTTAACATAAGTGTAGATAATTTCCTGATCTTGGGCTGCAATAATGTTTCCCTCAAGTGGAAAGAAGGAAACTAGATCTCCAAAGATCCCTTTCCCAACGTTGTGAATCAGACTGGCCACTAACATCTCATACATGATGGATAAGAAATCACCACCATATGGCATCCAATCCATCTCATGGCCCTACTCATAAAGAAACAAATATTTTGCTATGGTGGCCATATCTCCTCCCATGCTTCCCTTAGAACATGTAATGTAGAAAGTGTGGGAATCCTCCTTCCCAAAGAACACATCCGCCCAATGTGTTTCTCCCCAAATCATGCTCCCCATAAAGGCAAGAACAACATAAGAAATTGGGATCATGATTAGCATCAAAATGAAAGAAATACTGAAGTTTTCATGTGGTCCTGGAAGGTACCAACAGTCTTCCAAGTGTTCACAGCGTAGTCTTCCCCACTGCAACTTCTGAAAATAGCATGGCAAGTTGTTCCTTAACGAATGGCTACTTGTGTAAATCATCACATCTACTAGAAAATAGTAAATGGCTGAATGTATCAATTGAGAATACAAGAAGTAACCAAAAAATTTCCCAAATTCATACAATAGATGGTTGTATCCATCATAATAGCTGGCCAAAAATGGTCCAGGGAGCCCAAAGAAAAGCTTGCCCCTTTGTGGAGCAATGCACTGCAAAGAAATGGTAAGAGCATGAAAATATTGTGTTGGAAAATCAATCAATGAAAAAACATAATTCTTACCATGTAATGAAAGTAAGATGATGATAGGATCCATAAATAAGTCCTCCATAGAGGTATGAAATACTCCTATGAAGAGGAATCAACCATATGTTGCATGTAGATCCTCCTTCTTATGCTTGTAAATCCATCTCAAGAAGAACATACCACAGTAATAGATGAATCCATCCACTGCTCCATAATTCTCACCTCCTCCTTGTCCACCAAGTGCATCAAATGTGAAGTGATCTAGGGGAAACTCCATCAATAAGTCCATGCTCAAAAGTGACAACATCGTTGGCCTATGCAAATAGGCTCCTGCCAACTCATAACTCCATTCTTGGACATGCTCAATGTCAAAGACTCCTCCCATAATGCTACCACATACAAGAAGTTTCTTCCAAAGTGGAAGTACTTCCAGATCATCTAAGGCTAAGGAGTAGCCCCCTTGCACCATGACAATTCCATCTCCTACTCCTACAACATCATGTAAAGTGTGAGAGAAAATCTGCCCTTGCACTCTCAAAATTATCCAAAGAAACAAAACATTTTGCTGCCTCCTCGTACCTCCATCATAAAATTCATGTGCTGAAAACATAATGATCATATCATCATATTGCATCCACACTCGTTGCTGCCCCATGATGCAAGTATCCTGCCATGTTCCTTCCACCCACATACCCTTGGAAAAAGGATATGTCCCATGATGGCCAAACTCCTTCAAGAGCAGCCAACACAGCCAAGCCTCCTACTACCTGGTGTCATATATTTGCAAGTATCTTACTAGCTTCTTGCTTTCCATCCACCCCCATTCATCCCAATGTGGGTGCCTCCCATCATGATCAACCTTGGTACCTTTCCAAAGAAGACTACCCTTCTCCCAATTCAAATTTTTCTTCTTGCATTCCATGGGATGTCGGAATACAATTCCTTGGAGATCTCCTAGAAAATATCTCACACCAATGACCATCTTGAATCCATGAGGATCCAAGTGAGCTGAAGGCAAAGCCTCCTCACTGCCACCACTTGACAGCACTGTAAATCTGCTCCATTGTGTTTTGGTTGTCTCATGTCCCAACTCAAGGATGAACATATGGTTTTAAATAAATTTTTTGGGACAAAGTTCATCCAATCCTCCAAGAATTCACACCCCAACCTCACATGTGGTGTGCAGCCCAATAGTGGCCCATTAGGATAATGTTTCATCCCTTCCTTGATCAAATCAAGGTTGCACAACAGAGTGCAACTATCTTGTTCCAAATGAGAAGTATGCAATGGTATACAGTCCTCCATATGATTTCCTGAAACAATAGGAGATAAAAATTTAGGCATACCTTGATGAAGTATGAAACTATCTTGTATAGCTGTAAGGGATTCTTCCTCAAATGAGTTGGCTCCTCCAACTGAAGATGTTGAGGGATGCTCCCCCATAGTTGTGATAGCACTGGTACAGGTCTCCTCCAATGGTGGTGAGGGCTTCTTCTCCTCTAATTTTTCTTCACCAAATTTCCCAATCAAGCTATGAGTAAACTCAGCGAAAGTAACCACTCTTGCATTTCTCAAATGGCTGAACCACCAAATATTTTCTTCACCCTCTAGGTGTAGCGCTACAATTTCTACAACTTCTCTCTCTACAACTGGATGTAGTAGGAAGAATGCATCAATTTTTCTTGCCGAAGCCCTTGCTGAAGATTATCCATCAAAAGTAGACAATAGAAACCTATTGCCCTTCATTATTCTTGTGCTACAAGGTCTCGTTTCTTCCTCCAGTTGAATGAACTGTGGGAAGGCTAGAATCTCCTTGAAGGCTCTAGGTTGAGTCTTGTACGCAACAAGGTATTCACTTAGGATCTTGTGATCCAAGTGTCCTTCATCTTTCTGCAATTTTTCCTCTATTTCAAAAGGAAAGGGTATAGTCCCATTGCTTCTTCTTTTCTTGACCTCCTTGTTGAGGTCCTTCTTGCTTCTGAAAATATTTGAGAGAAGGCTAATTCTCTACAAAATTCTAATCTTCATATTTTTTTATGATTTCATAATGCCTGAAACTCACAAGCAGTGCCAAGATTATGCTCTGATACCACTGTAATATCCCCAAATAGGGACTGCTCAACCATGCATGCATAAAAAACACATTTTCAGAGATATATGCTATAAATAACTAAATCAACTCTTGGATCCTTTATATCAGTCAACATACAACCTAAATCCAAGAATACAGCTGATACAAATCAAACTAGGTGGGTTAAACAAACCTCCCACACCTAGGATTGCTAAAAAGGGATAAAACCCCAAACACTACAACACAGGAATTTCAGCATAAAAGATACTACACATAATAATGAGGGTTTGTACACATAAATAGCATAGAAAAATATATCTGAGATTATACATAATAATATTGCTCAAAAACAAAGATCTAGTCTCGTCATTACAAAATCTAGAGAACCTAGGAAAGGTTTCTAGGAATGCACTCAAATACAAATGGTGATATTCAGAAATAAGATTGAAAAATCATTAAAAAATGAATCACATGAGTATAGAAGGCTGAAATAATGTAAATCTGATGCATATTTTATCAAAGGTATTCCTCCATGAAAGGATGAACCTCTCAATCATGGGAAAACTCCTAAAAAGAACCACCGGATCCACTGCCGAAACCACCCTCCATAAATAACGCAATTCTAAAATAGAATAATAATTTAGGTGATGGAAATGTCTTCGCCTATTGCCAAATATTTTATATCATCCCAATAACCCTCCAAACGGATCCTCCAATAGAAGGAAACCTCCCTCCTATGCAAAACCAACTTAGAAAGTGGGTTTCTCAACCCTCCACTGCAACACCCTGCAACTCCACATAAGCTCCTGCAGAAACTGTGTTGAAACTGAAGACTAAAGCTTGGAACCAATGGCGGATGTGTGTAATGATAGATGAGGTCTCTCCTAAGAGCTACTCAAAGGGAAGAGAAGGGATTCCTAAACAGGAATACCTTAGTACTAAACAACACCGACAATCTTAGCTAAATAACTAAAGAGAGCAAAAGTCTAAGAAGACATCAAAATACAATTCATAAGCTATCCCAAATTGGCTACAATCCTCTTCCTTATAAACTATGTGAGCCTTCTCACCTTGGGTTCCACTCAATATGGTTTCCACCATCACACGAACAATATCCCTCCAAAACTGTGTTGTGCCTTCATTAGAGCCACTCCTCTAAAAGGAGTTGTTTGATTTGGTCAAGGTTGACCTCTTCAACCTGCTTCAGCCCTTTTCACACCTAAGGGTCTTCAATCGAGTTCACATATAGCTATCTAGGCTGAACCTCATTCACATTGAGCTCTTTTATTTGCTGATCCACTCCTTCTACATTTATGCTGTTGAATTGGTCAAACTTGACTTTGTCCACATGCAAAATGTCCCTGTTCACACATGAGAGTGTAAAATCTAGTTGGAATTATGATCCCCTTTCACACTATGAGGGATTTTATCCTCATTTCTAAAATTTATGGGCCTTCTTATCCATTTATTCATCTCCTAAGTCACATTAGCATTTTTCAATATTCCAATTTGCTGCATGCAAATTTTAGAATATTATAGTCCTCCCCTCCCAAATTTTTCTTATCCTCAAGCAACTGCAAGGATCGAACTGAAGAGTATCCTCTTCTCTCTCTGTAGCAACCTCATAAGATAAAATCCTCCAAGGATGAAGGTGTTGTCTCATCAATATATCTCCAAGTTTCCCCTCCCAAGTAAACAAGCTAGCTTTTGGTGAACACCCCAAATAGATATCAGCATGTGACAGTAAAGTATCAATGGAGGCAACAACGGGTGGTCTAAAGGCCTTCTTTAGGCATGAGGTATGATATATATTGGGATCTACCATCCCCATATGAAGCTCTCATTGTCGAGCTATCATCCATACAAAATGAGTTACCTCCTAACATGACAACTCCTGAAAAATCCTCCTCCACATTGAGCTCCTGCAAAGTAGGTGGGCTAAAATTCTTAACATGGTAGAAAAAGTAGCCTACCCCACACTATCCTCCTCTCCACTTAAGGTAAGTGCAAAGAACTTTTTGATCTTGGGCTGCAATAATGTTGTCCTAAAGTGGAAAGAAGTAAACTAGATCTCCAAAGATACCTTTCCCAACGTTGTGAATCAAGCTACCCCAAACCATCTCATACATGATGGATAAGAAATCACCGCCATATGGCATCCCATCCATCTCATTGCCCTCCTCATAAATAAACAAATATTTTTCTGTGGTGGCCGTATCTCCTCCCATACTCCCCTTAGAACATGTAATGCAGAAAGTGTGGGAATCCTCCTTCCCAAAGAACACATCCAACCAATGTGTTTCTCCCCCAATAATTCTCCCCATAAAGGCAAGAACAACATCAGCAATTGGGATCATGATTAGCATCAAAATGAAAGAAATACTAAAGGTTTCATGTGGTGCTAGAGTTACCAACAGTCTCCCAAGTGGTCAAGTTGTTCCTTGACAAATGGCTAGTTGTGTAAATCATCACATATACTAGCAAATTGTAAATGGTTGAATGTATCAACTGAGCTTAAAAGAAGTAACCAAAAAATTGCCCAAATTCATAAAATATATGGTTGTCTCCATCATAATAGCTTGCCAAAAACGGTCCATGGAGCCCAAAGAAAATCTTGCCCCTTTGTGGAGCAATGCACTACAAAGAAATGGTAAGAGCATGCAAATATTGTGTTGGACAATCAATAAATGAAAACACATAATTCTTACCATGTAATGAAAGTAAGATGATGATAGGATCCATAAATAAGTCCTCCATAGTGGTATGACATACTCATATGAAGAGGAATGAACCATATGTTGCATGTAGATCCTCCTTCTTATGCTTGGAAATCCATGTCAAGAAGAACATACCACAGTAATAGATGAATACATCCACTACTCCATAATCCTCACCTCCTCCTTTTCCACCAAGTGCATCAAATGTGAAGTTATCTTGGGTACACTCCATCAATAAGTCCATGCTCCAACGTGACAGTGCTATTGGCCTATGCAAATAGGCTCTTACCAACTCATAACTCCATTGTTGGACATGCTCAATGTCAAAGACACCTCCCATAATGTTGCCACATACAAGAAGTTTCTTCCAAAGTGGAAGTACTTACAGATCATCTAAGGCTAAGGAGTAGCCCCCTTGCACGATGATAGTGCCATCTCCTACTCTTGCAACATCATGAAAAATGTGAGAGAAAATCTGCCCTTGCTCTCTCA
Organism: Pinus albicaulis; assembly: GCA_034641835.2. Lineage (NCBI taxonomy): Eukaryota > Viridiplantae > Streptophyta > Pinopsida > Pinales > Pinaceae > Pinus > Pinus albicaulis. Next base: position 316,560,914 of record CM076578.1, read on the forward strand.
AAATCCTCCAAAGCAACAAAATTGTTTTCTGCCTCCTGATACCCCCATCATACAATTCATGTGGTAAAAACATAATGATAATATCATCATAATGCATCCACACTCCTTGCTGCCCCATGATGCAAGTATCCTCCCAAGTTCCTTCCACCCACATACCCTTGGAAAAAGGATATGTCCCATGATGGCCAAACTCCTTCAAGAGTAGCCAATGTAGCCAAGCCTCCTGCTGCTTGGTGTCATATATTTTCAAGTTTCTTACCAGCTTCTTGCTCTCCATCCACCCCCATTCATCCCCATGTGGGTGCCTCCCATAATCATCAACCTTGATACCTTTCCAAAGAAGACTACCCTTCTCCCAATTCAGATTTTTCTTCTTGCATTCCCTGGGATGTTGGAATATAATTCCTTGGAGATCTCCTAGAAAGATCTCACACCAATGACCATCTTGAATCCATGAGGATCCAAGTTAGCTGAAGGTAAAGCCTCCTCACTGCTACCTCTTGGCAGCGCTGTAAATATCCTCCATTATGTTTTGGTTGTCTCATGTTCCAAATCAAGGATGAACATATGGTTTTGCATAAATTTGTTTGGGACAAAGTTCATCCCATCCTCCAAGAATTCACACCCCAACCTCACACGTGGTGTGCACCCCAATAGTGGCCCATTAGGATAATTTTTCATCCCTTCCTTGATCAAATCAAGGTTGCACATCGCAGTGCAACTATGTTGCTCCAAATGAGCAGTATGCAGTGGTATTCAATCCTCCATATGATTTTCTAAAACAATAGGAGATGAAAATTTAGGCATACCTTGATGAAGTTTGGAAGTATCTTGTATGGCTGTAAGGGCTTCTTCCTCAAATGAGTTGTCTCCTCCAACTGAATATGTTGAGGGCCGCTCTCCCATAGTTGTGACAGCACTGGTACAAGTCTCTTCTAATGGTGGTGAGGGCTTCTTATTGTCTGATTTTTCTTCACCAAATTTCCCAATCAACCTATGAGTAAACTCAACAAAAGTATCCACTCTTGCATGGCTCAAATGGCTAAACCACCAAATATTTGCTTCACCCTCTAGGTGCAACGCTGCAATTTCTACAACTTCTTTCTCTAGAACTAGATGTAGTAGGAAGAATGCATCAAGTTTTCTTGCGCAAGCCATTGCTAAAGATGATCCATCAAAAGTAGACAATAAAAACATATTTCGCTTCATTCTTCTTGTGTTGCAAGGTCTCCTTTCTTCCTCCAGTTGAATGAAATGTGGGAGGGCTAGAGTCTCCTTGAAGGCTCTAGGTTGAGTCTTGTACTCAACAAGGTAATCACTTAGGATCTTGTGATCCAAGTTTCCTTCACCTTTCTACAATTTGTCCTCTCTTTCAAAAAGGAAAGGGTATAGTCCCATTACTTCTTCTTTGCTTGACCTATTTGCTGAGGTCCTTCTTGCTTCTGAAAAGAGATGAGAGAAGGCTCATTCTCTCCAAAATTATGATCTTCTTCTTTTCTTATAATTTCATAATGGCTGAAACTCACAGGCTGAGCCAAAATTATGCTCTGATACCACTGTAATATCCCCAAATAGGGACTGCTCAACCATGTGTGCATAAAAAATGCATTTTCAGAAATATATGATATAAATAATGAAATAAAATATTGTATCCCTTACATCAGTCAATATACTACCTAAGTCCAAGAATAGAGCTCAAAAAAATCAAACTAGGTGGGTTAAATAGACCTCCCACACCTAGGATTGCTAAAAACAGCTAAAACCCCAAACACTGCAACAGATGAATTTCTACATAAAAGAGACTGCATAGAATAATGGGTTTTTGTACAAAAAAAACAGAGACAAATTGATCTGATATTATATTTAATAATATGGCTCAAAAATATATATCTATTCTCCTCATTACAAAATCTAGAGAACCCGGGAAGGGTTTCTAGGAATGCACTCAAATACAAATGGTGATATTTAGCAATAAGACTGAAAAATCACTAAAAAATGAAGCGCATGAGTATAGAATGCTGAAATAATGTAAATCTGATGCAGATCTGATCAAAGGTCCTCCCCCATGAAAGGATGAACCTCTCAATCACAGGAAAACTCCTAAAAAGAACCACCAGATCCACTGTCGAAACTTCCCTCCAGAAGTAACTCAATTCTAGAATGGAATAACATTGTAGGAGATGGAAATGTCTTGGAGTGATACTAAATATCTGATATCAGTCCAATAACCCTCCAAAATAATCCTCCAATAGAAGGAAACCTCCCTCCTATGCAAAACCAACTCAAAAAGTGGGTTTCTCAACCCTCCACTGCAACACCCTGCAACTCAACACAACCTCCTATAGAAACTGCACTGAAACGGAATACTGAAGCTTGGAACAAATACTGGATGTGTGGAATGATATATCAAGTCTCTACCAAGAGCTAATAAAAGGGAAGAGAAGGGATTCCTGAACATGAATACCTTAGTGCTAAACAACACCATCAATCTTAGCTAAACAACTAAAGAGAGAAAAATTCTAAGTAGACGTCAAAATATAATTCAAAGATAACCCCAAATGGTTGCTATCCTCTTCCTTATATAATAATTGAGCCTTCTCAGCTTGGGTCCCACTCAATAGGGTTTCCACCATCACATAAACAATCTCCCTCCAAAACTGTGTTGTGCCTTCATTAGAGCCACTCCTCTAAACTGCAATGTTTGATTTGGTCAAGGTTGACCTCTTCAACCTGCTTCAACCCTTTTCACACCTAAGGGTCTTCAATAAAGCTCACATATATCTATCTAGGTTGAACCTCATTCACATTAAGCTCTTTTATTTGCTGATCCACTCCTCCTACATTTATGTTGTTCACTTGGTCAAACTTGACTTTCTCCACATGCAAGATGTCCCTCTTCACACATGAGAGTGTAAAATCCAACTAGTATTATGATCCCCTTTCACACTATGAGGGATTTTGTCCTTATTTCTGAAATGTATGGGCCTCCTTACCCATTTATTCATCCCCTAAGTGGCATTAGCAAAATTTAATATTCCAATTTGCTGCATGCAAATTTTGGAATATTACATCATGCCAAAGGTAGTAATGGAAAGAATAGGCCTTGAGATAAGTAGACCATACAAATATTTATACTCTTTTGATTCCATTAGAGTTAAATTTTTAGCTCTAATCAAATATATATGTGTTAATGTTATACAAATACCAACCAAGAGCCTAGTAATGGATACTGTAATCACTGATATTCCTCCTAAATATGGCATGCTCCTTTCAAGATCATTGGGAGCTAAACTTCAAGGCACCCTCCAAATGGACATGACCTATGCTACCATACCTGTCTTTACTCAACCAAGAATATTGTATAAGGAAACTCACATGAAATACATGGTCAATAGTCAAGACAAGCCCAATAATTCCCCTCTCTATTCTGTCTACACAGACCTTGATTCATTTATCATTTACAATGATCAAAACATTAATGAAAAAGCAGTAAAAAATGAAACATTAGAAACTAGAGAGGAAGAAGAAGAACAATCAGACCCAATAGAAAATAACCAACATGATGGAGACCATAATGAACAACATTATGTTGAACATAATGGCAAACCTGAGACTGAACCTCTTTGGAGCATGATCTTTGAGGGTTCTTGTGGTAAAATTGTTTCAAGAGCGGGTGTATGGGTACAAAACACATAGAAAAATCATGTAGAGGGCCATTCATATAAGCTAAACTTTCAATGCACAAATAACATAGCAGAATATGAGGCAGTCCTTTTAGGGCTGCAATTAATCAAGAAATGAGAAGCCAAAAGGATAGAAGTCCATGGGGATTCTATGCTAGTCGTTAGGCAGATCACAGGAGAATATTCAATTAAACATCCTAGATTAAGGGCATATAGGGATGATGCCCTTGACCTTTTAAAAACATTAAAATAATATGGTCTTGCCTTTGTTCCCAGAAATCAGAACATCTTGGCCAATGGACTAGCATTTGCAGCCAGTACTTGTCAAACGCCTTATCATAATAGACAATACACAGTATTAGTCAAATACAAACTAGAAGTCCCTAATAATATAAAATATTGGAAATTTTTTGAAGGAGATAAATAGATTGAAGATTTCCTACAGTCCAAAAATGAGTTTGAAATGTCAAATCCAGACTCAGATCATGAAGAAGACTTCACTGCTAAGGAACAAACTTACAAAGAAGAGTCTCCTGATAATGCTAATATAAATCTGTTAATAAAAGATGACCCCCATGAGACAGAACTTTGTGTATACTAAGAAAAAGAAGACTTTGAAGTACTGCAGTTTAGAGATAATGTATTGCAAAAAGGAGTAGTCCCCTTAGAAAAGATGTTTGATTTTAATGATGTTGTTAAGAAGCCAAAGATGGAATCCAATGAGGCAAACATAGAGGAATGCAATCTAGGTAGTGAACAAGAACCCAAAATGATAAAACTGTCAAATTCATTGCCAGCTATTACAAAACAAAAATATATTGAGCTATTTAAATAATTTATTGATGTATTTTCTTGGAGCTATGAAGATATAAAGTCATGTGATACTAAGATAATTCAGCACAAGATTTCTCTCAAAGAAAACTAGAAACCCTTTAAGAAAAAATTATGCAGAATAAACCCTGTGCAACTGCCACTAGTTCAGAGAGAAATAAGAAAATTTTATGATGCCAGAATAATAGTCCCACTTAGATACTCAGAATAGGTTTCAAATATTGTATCAATGAGGAATAAAACAAGAGAAATTAGGTTATACATAGACATTAGAAATTTAAACAAAGCCTCCCTAAAAGACAACTACCCTCTACCCAAAATGGATCATATACTGCAAACGGTAGTAGGCTCAAAAATAATATCTTTGCTTGGCAGCTTTTCAAGCTACAATCAGGTACTGATACACCCAGATGATCTACACAAGAAAACTTTCAATACACCTTCGGGTACCTTCATGTATGTCAAAATGCCTTTTGGGTTAATGAATGCTGGTGCCAATTTTCAAAGAGCCATGGATATTTCTTCCTTAGAGGAAATAGGTTACTTCATTGTGATATATCTTGATGACGTAACATTCTATTCCAAAACTGATGAAGAACACCTACCTAACTTAAGAAAAGTCTTTGAAAAGTGCATAAAATATGGTCTATCTTTAAATCCCAAGAAAACTTTATTTGGCCTTCAAGAAGGGAAACTTTTAGGCCACATCATATCTGAATAAGGGATCAAGATTGACCCAAAAAGGATTGAGGGAATATTGAAAATTAGTCACCCAAGAAACATCAAATAGTTGCAATATTTAATTGGAAATATACATTTCTTAAGAAGGTTCACACCTAACCTTTTAGAACTCCTAAGAAACATTACTAACATCCTCAAAAGAGAAACAGGAGTAAAATGGACCATAGAATCAAAGCAATCGTTTAACTTGTTGAAGCAAGCACTTACAAAAACACTAGTTCTGATCAGCCCTGAATTCACGAAAGATTTCTTCATTTTCTCGTTTGCATCAAAACACAGAGTTGCTTATGTCTTACTACAAAAGAACACAAAAGGAAGAGAGCATCCCATAGCTTTATTCATCCAAGCATTAAGAGATGCACCTCTGAAATACAAAATCATGGAAAAATAGGCCTTTTCCCTAGTCAAAGCATTAAAATATTTCAGAGTCTACATTTTTCATTCACACATTGTTGCATTTGTGCCTCACACAGTAGTAAAATGCATCTTGACAGAAGATCCTGATGGAAAAAGATGTAAGTGGCTTGTTGTTATCTCTAAATATGAGCTGGAAATCAAGTCCACCAAGCTAATCAAAGGGCAAGGACTAGATAAACTCATGGCTGAAACAAATTTTCAAGCACTAGACATAAATATGATTCATGCATTGGATGAACAAGAGGAACTTGCAATTCCACCTATTGAAGAAAAAATTTTGAAGTCATCTTGGTATGTTGATATACTATATGTGCTTTTTAATCTGAATATTTCTCCTAGTTTTTCCAAAACAAAAGCCAAATTTCTGAAGTTAAAAGTTGTACATTTCTGCATTTTAGACAAATTTTTATATTTTAAAAATGTTAGTGGTATATTGCTTAAATTTTTGCCATAAGAAGATGGAGATAAAATTAAGCATGCATTTCATGAAGGAGAATGTGGAGGCCACCGCTATTGGAAAACCACTTTCAATAAAATCCTTAGAGTTGGTTACTATTGGCCCACCCACTTCCAAGACATCCATAAAATGGTGATTATCTGTCATAAGTGCCAAATATTTGAAGGAAAAATAAAACTGATTCCATTGCCTTTACATCCAATTTCTGTTGAAGCTCCTTTTAAAAAATGGGGCCTTGATATCATTGGAGAAATCCATCCTTATTACTCTGCCCAAGAAAAATAGATTCTGACTTCAGCTGACTACTTTACAAAATGGATATAGGCAATCCATTCTAGAACTGCCACAGACTCATTAATTATCAAATTCCTTGAAAACCACATTTTTCCTAGATTTGGTTGTCCTAGAAAAATCACTACTAACAATTTTGTTGCCTTTAGATCAAAGAAAATGGTGGAATTTTTCCACAAATATCAGATTAAATTGGGACATTATACAACTTATTACCCTCAAGGTAATGGGTTGGTTGATTCCTAAAACAAAAGTTTGGTGAAAATCATTAAAATATTGCTAGAAGAAAACAAGAAGTCACGGGACAACAAACTAGTACATGCACTATGGGCACACGGATTAAGAAATAAAAAATCAATTGGTATGTCAGACTATTAGCTAGTGTATGGAGAAGATGCAGCTTTCCCAACAAGCTTGGGAGTGCCAGTAATGAGTCTCATTCAAGAGGTGCAGTCTGAAGAAAATGACTTGTAAAGGAAAATAAACTAAACTGTCCAGCTACAACAAATCAGAGAAGAAGTGTACAATGGGACACATCAATTACAAGAAAAAATCAAGAAGATGTTTGAAAAAAGGACCAAGGATAATGATTTCAAAATTGGAGACAAAGTGTTGAAGTGGGATTCAAGAAGAGAGGACGAGGGCAAGCATGGAAATTTTAACAATCTATGGAAAGGTCCATAGATAATCCATTCATCAAGGGGTAACAATGCATTCTTCCTACAAGAAATGGATGCAACATAATTGTTTGGAGGTCCTGTCAATGGTAGGATGCTCAATCATTATTTCATCTAAAAATATCAGTTCAAAGTTTTCTTCATTGTATATAACATTGATGAAACAAAACTTGGAAAAATTGACACAAAAAGAAAGAAAGAAAAGAAGAAAAGAGGGAAAATAAAATAAAAAGTAAAGCCCATACCAAAAAATAATGTTTCTGAAAGTGTGCAAGTCCAAATGCCACTCCTATAGCCCAGTCATGATTGAGAAAATTTTGAATTTTTGTTGATAAGATAGAAATAAAGATTTTCCAAATTGTATAAAATTGGCTTATCAAAAGGTAGAGAATAAAATATCTCATTAGTCTAATCTGAGTCTTTGGATAATATAACAGTAGAAATAGATTATTTTTTTCTTTCAAAAGAAAAAAAAATGATGTCAAGTGTTCACCAGTCTAAATGCACCTCCCAGATGAAGAAAAAATGCCAGGAAAGAATAATGGGTAGGTAGAATTAAGTTGCAGCAAGCATAATTTTCAAGGTTTGAAAGTCACAGTTACAAAGAACATCAATAGATCAACAATTGCAGAAGGAAAAATCTGCCAAGTGAAAACAAGGCACTGATCTACAAATTCTAGAGATCTAAACTCCGAGGTTCTTGACACCTCCTAAAAGAAGCTGCACTCCCCAACTGAAGCCACTGTTAGTCTCCTAAATTCACAGTATCACTAGATGACTATTGATTTTATATAGTTCGCTGAAAATAACATTCCCTGACTATTAGCTATTTTCATAAATCTCACTTCCTTCATTATCTTCATTAAACCTTGTTCACTATATCTCATTTTTATTTCTCCAAATTGCCCTCCTATTGTGATAAACTCATGTTTGGGCTCAATCCTCTCATGTTCACCCTTTCTCCCTACTTGAAGCCCCATTTTCCCTATTAAACCCCCTCACTTCATCATTCTCTCTTATTCCATTAAAACAATGTAAAAATTCCTTTTTTATATTGTTCTTAGATAAAACATTATACTATTCAGGCCCCATCATTTTATATAAAACTATGTTTTATTTAAATACACCCAAATTCCTTGTACTAAACTACCCAACCCCTTTTTTATTAAACCCTACCTCTTCTATACTTTAAACCCTCTCATAAAGAGCCCCGCTTTAAATTTTTAAACCCTCCCGCACTTCGTTAAACCCTCTCATATAACCCTACCCTTAACCTTATAAGAAGCCCATCCACTTATTTATTAACCCTAGCCCCACTTTATAAAATACATTGCCCCATGTAATAAAACGGTGCCACGTAACCCTCGGGCTCCACCATTCAACTTGCCCGCCGATTCACCTGTCCCCGACCATCGTTGATCTCTCCTCCCAATACAACGATCCCCAACGCATATCGTAACTTTAACTGCTCGGCACTTAGCACCGCCAAAACTTTTGAAGTGGGTGGTATTATCCCTTGTACCCTCTGCCACATGTCACCCTTTCTATTGCATCGCGTCCCTCCACCAAAAACCATTCACTACCCTCACTCTGTGCAAAAACCACCTTACCATCTCCCACCAAAACTCGAAACCACTGATCCATTCAAACATTCCAAAGGCCTTTTCCTTCTTGATAAGCCTTGCAGCCACCATGAACCCCTGCAATATGTCCAAAAATCCCAAAAGCCATAAAACAATGCAGAAAGCCACAACACAGGATTTTAACTAACCAATTTCTTGTGTTGCGCAGGTAAGCATGGAAGAAATTCTTGAATTACATTATTAGGTCCCAAAACCATTCAAACAAAATCTCTGGGTGACGATCGAACAAGCTTTTTTCATCTAAAGGGACCAGGAGCATAATATTAAGCATAATCAGAAATGGATCATGACCATTGATGGTTATTCAAAACATTCGAAAGGAAAAGGAAGAACAAAGTAAAAAATATTGTGACACTAAAAGGTTAAAGGATTCAAGATCAAAGATCAAAGGCAGGAAAACAGGATTAAATATCAAATATCAAAGGGAGGAAAGTAGGATTAGAGACATCGATCAAAGATAAAAGGTGGATCAAAGGAATTAAACGAGAAGAAGCATGTTAAAGGAATTAGATAGATAACAAGAGATAAATCCAAAAGTTTAAAATCCAAATCAAGGTTTAAGGATAAATCAAGGGCAGGTTAACACAAAAGGAATATCTGAATGCTAAATAAAAAAGACATTGACTTCCTCATCAAACAAATTTCCACCTACAGCCTTATTTTAATCAAATAAAGGAAATCACAGTTCTAAAATAGTCAGAGATATTTCCCAACTACTCAGCAATTATTGTAAAAGTTAATGAAAAATTTTTAAAGTCAGAAATATCCTAAAAACTAGCTCAACAGTTAAGTTAGAAGTTATTATTGCAGTGAGTCAGTCACAGATTTTTTGCCTTCAGCCTTGCATAGTCTCAAAGGTCAAGATAAAATTTACTCTGTAATAACTACAATATGAAACCCTAGCTTAGGATCACCTCCTCATTTTGTAGATAAATATTGCATGTATTCTTCATTGTTAGTGTCAGTTGGTTACTTTGTGATTACTGAGCTAGTTGATGAGATGTTAGGCTGGATTGGATAAAACTTTGAGCTGCAAAGATCATTGCACTAGAGTATTGTAACTGTTTTGGACATCAATAATACAATCATGTTCACAGGATTGATGAACTATGTTAATGGTGATGTTATCATTATTTTTCAATGTTTCCCTTATGTTTTCCATATTGTCCATCATTTCTCTGATAAAAGAACAAAAAATTTAGATTAAGATATGCTATCTTGGTACCTTAATTCTACCTGCTTTTATTCATCTTAATGCTTTCTTCTGCAAGGTCTGATTAGAAAAATATTAATTACTCTCTAGTTCCACCTAGCATGTTGTCTTGAAAAATATTCAGTAGAGTCTAGCAAAAGAAGTCTATGGTATGACATGTCTTTTGTTTCTGCTTGAAATGTTATTTTCTAGGTCTTTCTTTGAAGTTTACTTATTAGAGTCCAACCAAGGAAGTCTACGGTTTTCCTCATCCTTTTTTTTCGCTTAAATTGTTCCTTTAGATATCTTTGAAGTTTGAGTAAAGAATTCTTAATTCCTCTTTAGTTTCGTTGACTATTATCTTAAATTTTTTCTTTGTTTGAAAGTAATCTTAGGATTGTTGGATTGTTGTCTTAAGGTTTGCTTAGTAGAGTCTAGCCAAAGAAGTCTATGGTTTTCCCTGTCCTTTGGTTCATCTTAAACAGTTACCTAAAAATATTTTCTTATTGAAGTAGGGTTAAAGGATTATTAATTTCCCTTTAGTTTTACTGATTTCACAACTTACTATCATTTCGTATTCCATCTAATCTAAAGAGATCCACTCGATATAGCTAGTTTTCCTTATGAAAACCCTTGCAAAGTTGATGAAAAATTAAAACCTTTTATGACTCCATAGCTCAATGGATTAATTCTACCCAAAGTCTATCTATTCAAATGAAACACTCAATGAATTAATAAACCCAACCATTCTATCAATCAACCAAAAAAAAAACTGTCCTAGAAACTCATAACTAGCCTAAAATCAGAAAACATAAGCTTAAAGATAAATCATTTGCAAACACAAACATAGAGAGAGCCCTCTCTGAGTCCAAGAAGGCTAGGTCCTTGGACTCCAAAGTGGTTCGATGCAGTTCCCTGCAGAGTTGTTCTTGCCAATATTGCAAATCACGAGGTTCCAACACAACAGAGAGGGAAGATATAAGAATATATTCATTTTTATTATTATCAACAACATTAGAATCACCATACCTAGAATTTCTTGACCTCTTGAAAGATTTCCCATTTCGACTATGTTTAGAGGAGCCTTCCTTTTTCCTTTGAACCTACTGTTCCTTTGAATTCCATTCCCCCTCAAGTTGTTGTTGGCATCATCCCTTGGAGAGTCCCTTCTTTGGAGCACTCTATTGCATAGTGACCAGAATTGTTACAAGTGTAACATCTTCCCTTCATTCCTTTGGGCCGTACTTTACCATGGTTTTGATTCCTTGGGCCACCATGGTTCTTCTTCTTTGCATGAGCAGCGAAGGTAGTAGGTTCACCTCTATTTCCATTAGAGGGGTGATCTCTCTCCATCATTCTTGTCTCCTCTTAAGTGCATCTAGTCAAAAATTCATCAAAATCAGGAATCATATTATTATTAAGAATCGTAGTATTAAATACATACCAATATCGGGGAAGTCCTCCAAGAGAAATGGGGATGAGCTCTTGATCAGCTACTTCTCCTATGGCAAGGATATCATTCTTGATTTCTGTGAGCCTCATAAAATATGGAGGCTCATGAATCTTCCCCTGCACATAGTCCATGAAATATTGATCTTCTAATTCCAAATCCAAGGAAATATTCCATGCACGATAATTAGACTTGTCATTCAACTTATCATCAGACCATTGGTTCTTGACAAGGCTTCTTCTTCAGTGATTTCTTTTCACACTATCTTGGGCTTTTTCTTCACCTCATCTCTGATACCATGTTAATTTTAGATAAACATGCTATGTTCTATATGCTTAATGCAGTTTTAATTTAATATTTCTTATAGGCCCAATTCAATGCATAAACATGAAAATAAAATGTTGATAGAACATAATAATAGATCAACAGAAGACAATACAAATAATGTAGATTAGGTTTTACAATTCTTCTTGTCCAACAACGATAAAGAGTGTTGTGTGTTACGATGGTCAACAAGATGCATCATCCAAAAAATTATTTGCCATCAGATCAACCAACCTTCCAAGTGTCACACACACCCCTCAAAGATAGCTCCAAAAGTCAACGCAAGTCAAAAAAATAATTCTTGATCGAGATTTCTGACATCATCCATATTTTGGGCATCCATTTCCTACATAATTTTTGGCATCCATATTTTTGTCATAATCTAGATTTTTGGCATCCATTTTTGACATAATTTCTAACATCCATATTTCTGGCATCAATTTCCAGCATCATCCATAATTCCATCATCATCCATATTTCTAGCATCCATATTCACACATGGGAGGGAGAGAAGTCTCTTCTAGGCTATACAAACCAATAATATCATGAGGAATGTATGTGATGATATGATCATGAAATTGGCATCATCTCTCTCCAATTTATATAAGTTAGTGATGGTTTGTGACATATCTATTAGGCTTGTGAGCCTACATTACAAATATGGCTAACCTAGCACATGTGTGGAAAAACAAATCAAAATATATGTTTTGCTCATCCAAACAAGATGTTATTTAGATCAATCTTTCACCTCTCCAAAAGAGGAATCCAAAAAAAATATAATCATCATCATATGAGCAGTGCAGTTTGGATTTTGGACCTAGTTGCCCAAAATTAACAGTGTTGCTACTCTAACAACAGAACATGATGGTTAAATAAGAAATTCCACTCTAAAAAAATTGAAAAATGCTTACAAGATTCTCGGTACTTTGTTTTGGACACAAGATTTGTTTTTAATGGTCTAAAACTATTTAATTATAATATATCTCAACATATATTTATTAGTGATATTCTACATAAGCCACATATTATTGAAAAAGTAATCTGCATGGTTGAAATTGCCAGCATCAATTTCAAGTTATGATTCAATATATTCCTTTCAAATTATAATTGTGCACTACTTATTTGCTGTCTGTTTGTTACTTTTGTACTTATTTTCATTTTATCTTTCATGGATTTGAGAAACAGTGAAGGTGTTATAGTTGATTTCATATCGTTGAAAGTCATAGTAATTTAGTCTAGAAAGGAAATATTTGCAAATCTCAAACTTAGACATTAGAATATGTTTATCACCTTTTTTAATAAATCAACAATAAGATCAACATGACATAGTTTTATTCTATCATATTTTCGTAGTGGAACAATGGCCCTTTGTATTTGATGTGTTCCTTACCTTCGACTACTTTACCTCCAATTTCTTTTCATCAACCATTTAAACGTTTTAATCTTATAATTATTTGTCAAATTTATTAAAGACTTGCACCTTGCTTCCTATTTCAGAAACTGTATTTGCACATCTTGCTCCTTGTGTAAAATTTTTAAAAACTCTATTTGTTACTTGACTCTGGTGTGGGTAGGTTACAAGAAATATGATTGGAAAAAGGATCAGGAGACAATGCGAATCATGTCTCGGATATGATTCATATGTTGTTGAGATCCTTCATGCACCTAAGCCATCAACTTTGGAAATGTTTCTAGGAGGGATTTCCATGCTTTTTTATGTTGTGATTCTTTCACCTCATGGTTATTTTGGGAAAGAAAATGTTTTTATGAATGCCAGACAAGACATCTGTGGAAAAGTTTTTTTTTTTTATTAATTGCAATGTCCATTCCATGATATTCTCTCTTTTTTGTTTGATTATATTTTGAAAATTTCTTTTGATTTTGTTTTTTCTTTTTACTATGAAATTGAAAATAATTGATATCATGCCCATTTAAACAACCAAAGCTTGAAGATGAAATTAGTATTACACAATATTGATTGAAATATTTTTAGTTGTTTTTTGTTAAAATATTTTCATGACTATTGGAAAAAATTACTTTCATGTTGTTATTTAAACCAGGGATAATTTTAAGGATGGAAAATTACATTGAAGTTTAAAAAATTGGCGAATCTCACTAGTCCCTAATATGCAAACTATAAAATGTTTATTGATGTATTTGTAAAATTATTCAAATTTATAATGATATTATATATATTTTCTATATAATGTTGGCGATTTTTAACGTAAAATAATTTTATATTGTAAAATTTGGGTGAATCATTTATATAAAAAAATGGAAATTGGCAAATCTTTTTTTTTGAAAACCATGGAAAATTAGCCCACCTGTGACTATTAGCCGCTAAAATTTTCCATGATTTAAACACATGTTTTTTATATACTTGACCAAGTGTATGTGTTAGAGAATGAAATGTTTTTGTGAATAAAAATACAATTATTAGACATCACATCTCATATTACTTGTTTTCACATGTTATGTACAACTTGAATTTTTTAGCATGTAACTTAGTTCACATGACCGTGCCTAAGCTTTCCCTGAATGTTGAATACTAAGTTAGTAAAGTGTTTTTTTTTATAGTGACGTTTTATTTTATTTTTTTATACAGGTCATCTAGCTACATAGTGGCTACTATCGCCCAACTGAAGAAAACTTGTTCGAGTTTCTTGATTTTATGGGGAAAAATGACTTTGACATTACTGATGTTGAGGTATATGTCGTATAAATCATTTATAGTCTACTTTAGTTTATATTCTATTGTTCATCATCTTTCATGTCTTACACTCTGCATTGTGTCTTCTCTTGTTTTCAGAAGAGGAACTCATTATTGATGGTAAGAAGTACAAATTGAAGAAAGTGGAGAGCAATAACACTGGAGCAACAAATGCAAAAAGAGTGAGAGAAGAGACTGTTCTAGTCATACCCTTCGAGCCAATATCTTTCATAAGATATACACATAAATATTGATGGTCAAGTCTTCAAAGTTGGTGAATTCACCTGCAATATGGGGAGACAATGCATAACATGTCTTGGATGTGATTCATTTGTTGTTAGATATCCTTTAGGCACATGCACCATCAACTTTGGAAATGTTTCTAGTAGGAATTCATATGTCTTGTAATGTTCTAATTATTTCACCTCAGGGTTATTTTAGGCAAGAAATTTTTTTAGGAATGCCAAACATGACATCAGTGGACAGGTAAACAATTTTTTTATAATTGCAATTTCCATTCCATGATATCCTCTGTTTATTGTTTGATTGTATTTTGGACGTTTCTTTTGATTTTGTTTTGTTGTTTAACTATGAAATTGAAAATACTTGGTATCATGTCAATTTAAACAAGAACCAAATATTGAAGATGAAATTAGTATTACACAATATTTATTGAAACGATTATAGCTATTTTGTGGTAAAATGTTTTCATGAATATCAGAAAAGTTTACTTTCATGTTGTTCTTTGAGCACGTGTCTTGACCAAATTCATGCATTAGAAAATGAAATGTTTTTACGAATAAAATGACAAGGACTAAACATGACACCTCATATTTTGTTTTTTACAAGTTATCTACAACTTGAGTTTTTTAGCATATAACTTAGTTGATATGATTGTTCCTAAGCTTTCCGTGAAGGTTGAGTACTAAGTTACTAAGGTGTTCCTTTCTATATATGGTGAAATTTTATTTTCTTTGTTTATACAGGTCATTTTTCCACATTATAGTGGCCAATATCGCCCAAATAAAGATTTTTTTTTTGAGTTTCTTACTTGTATGGTTGAAAATGGCTTTGAAATTACTGATGTTGAGGTATATTTCATATAAAATATTTAGAGTCAAATTTGCTTCATATTCTAGTGTTCATTGTCATTCATGTCTTATAGTCTGCATGGTATCTTATTTTGTTTTCAAAAAATGAACTTAGCATTGATGGTAAGAAGCAGAAATTGAAGAAACAGTAGAGAAATAACATTGGAGTGACAAGTGAAAAAAGAGAGAGAGAAGAGAATAGGTCTAGTGATAGCTTTAGAGCCAATATCTTGCATAATACATGCATAGATATTGATGGTTAGGTCTTTAGAGTTGGTGAATTCACATAATGATTTGAAGTGATGAAACACCATTTCATGTGTAAATTGTAGTCCAACCAACATTAAGTTGGAAACTCATTGTAAGACTTTAATATCTCATATAATATAATTTATGTCATTGAAATTATTTATAATGACACTTGATATTGTTTAGTATTGTAATTAACATATGCAACTTTATGTTTTCATATTATATGAACATGCACATTGTATGATATTTTTTAAAGCATACAAATTAATGTACGTTGACTTATAATAAACACATAAAATCAATTTAAAACTACTAATTTAGTATTTTAATTGATTAATGATCAACACAAATAAAATAAATATACGACTAAATTAGTCATTTATAATTATTATTAATGAAAGTAAATGAAATGAATATAAACTACTAAATTAGTCGTTTATATAATGAATATTAAATTACCAAAAAAAGATAAATAACCACTACAAATGATAAAGTTGTAATTACAAATAATGACTAAATTTTTTAGATATATGACTATTATTAGATAATTTAGAGTATCTTATAAGACGAACAAAAATTTAGTCATATTTCCTTGGTCATTAATTAGTTTCAACCGAAGAGTAAAATTTGCATATATATGACTGAGTAGCTAATTTACAGTATCTTATAACACGACCAACATTTTGGTCATATTTCTTTGTTCATTAATTGGTTTTACCGTGTGATTATATAGTAATATATATATTTTTTTATATTTGGTCATTAATTGTGACAATTAATGACTAAATATACTACTAGACAATAAAATTGAGATAAATAATTAATGAACAAGCTAAAAATGACTAAAATTGGTCGTGTTATAAGATACTGTAAATTACCTACTATTGGTTACCGATCGAAAAATAGTCGTTTATATGAAAAATTTAGTAATTTTTTTTTTAACTAATTAGCTATTTTGTACTACTGGAGCTTTGGTGCACTTGATATTTCACTTCGTTGGTTTCCTTTGATTTCAAGTTATTGGAGGTAAACTCGAGGATCCCTTGGCTTCCTTTCGGAGTTAAGGAGGTGGAAAATCCCCTAGAATCTCTCCTTTGTGTCGACTCCGAGCTTTAATTGTAAAATATTCATCCAAAGTGAAATATATTTCATGATTATCTTGAATTTAACCCATAATAGGCATTTGAAGTATGATAAGCCTTAATCCCCATCTACACTAGCAACATAAGACCATAACATAATTTAAATGTGAGAAAGAGAGACTTAATTAGGCTAAAAAGGTGACAATTAACCCGTCTAATTATACCTAATGATGTAGCTCATCAATATGCAGGCCAAAACACCTTAGATATGTAAATTTCCTTACAAGCCAAGTCTAATCACCCAAATTGTGTTGCAAAGCAAGGTACCACCCAAGATATGGGCGCCACCCAAACACTGAAGTTTCAAAAGTGTCTCTAGAATAAATGATCAAGCGATGGAAATAAGTACTTTATTACTACTTTGATGATAAGTACTCCATAGAACATAAATAAAAGGAACCAAAATTCTTCCAAATTGATGCTATTGAAAACATTTCAATAGATGAAACCCCCATTCCTGAAGTGATTGAGGAAGAAGCAGGTGAAACTCAGGTAGATCTACATCATGATCTCGTAGTTATGCTAAATGAGCCAGTTATATCACTACATGCTTTGGTTGGACTTTATTTTCGCCCAAAATCTTAAAATATTAGGCTTCATTAAATTTCGTCTAGTAGTGGTGATGATTGATAGAAAAAGCACTCATAAATTTTTCCATAAGCACGTAGCTGAAGCAGTCACGACATTGTTTTATAAGGGAAATTTTATAATGGGGGTTATCACCTTAAAACCAACATGTTTTCCATTGAAATGAGTCATCACGACATTCTCATTGGTGCATAATGACTTCACACACTAGGCCCTATCACAATTGATTTCCAGGAGTTATATATGAGATTTATGTAAGAAGGCCACACTCATGCACTACGAGGAATTGAAGCAAGTGCTCTTACTCTCATGATCTAACATCAAATGGAGAAGATTTCCAAAAAGGGCCATCATCAGGTAGTAGCCCAATTTAATTCCATCCAAGCTATTTAATCCACTTGAACCCATATTCATCCAGATATGCAATAGGTCTTAGATCACCACCAATGTTTCTTTGACAAACCCAAGGAACTACCACCATCTCAGGGTGAGCATGATCATAGCATCCCTCCAGTCGCGGGGGCTTAGTCGCAAAATTTCCACCCATATCACTATCCTTTTTCCCAAAAGAATGATATTGAAAAAATCATCAAGGAGCTCCTTGAATCTGTGGTTATTCGTCTTAGCTCTAGCCCTTATTCATATCTTGTGGTAATGGTTTTAAATAAGGATGGAGAATGGTGCATGTATCCTACATTTCGAGCCCTTAACAACCTCAATAGCAAGGACACATTCCCTATTCCAGTAGTTGATTGTTTTCTTGATGAAGTACATGGTGCTAAATTTTTTACCAAGCTCGACCTTCGCTCAAGCTATCATGAAATCTGCATGAAGGAAGTTGACATCCCCAAAATGGATTTCAGAACTCATGAAGGCCATTATGAATTCCTAGTCATGCAATTTGTTATTTTTAATGCTCCCTCCACTTTTCAGAGCCTCATGAACTGCCTTCTGGAACCTTATCTTGGAAAATTTGTCTTGGTCTTTTTTGATGACATTCTCATCTACAACATCACATGGGACAATCACCTTAAACATGTTGACCGAATACTAAAATTTCTAAAATACAATAAATTATTTGTAAAAATATATAAGTGCTCCTTTGGCATGGAAGAAGTTGAGTATTTGGGATACATTGTGGGACATGATGGAAAAAACAATGATTCAAAGAATATTCAGGCAGTGTAGTATTGGCCCCAACCAAAATGCTTGAATATTTTGAGGGGATTCTTGGGTCCCATGGGCTATTATCACAAATTTGTTAGCAATTATGGATGCATTGCATGTCCCCTCACTAATATTATGAAGAAAAATTCATTCCTATGGACTGACACAACACAATAGGATTTCTTGACTCTCAAATAGGCCATGTGCTCCACTTCAGTATTGGCATTACCCGACTTCACAAAATCATTTGTGACTGAATGCGATGATTAAGTTATGAGAATTGGTGTCGTATTAATGTAGGAAGGTATAACATTGGCCTTCAGTAGTAAAAAAATTAGTGGAAAACATCTAGGACAATACACATATGAGAAATAAATGATGGCTAGTTTACGTGCAATAGACACTTGGCACCCATAATTATTGGGGAGACAATTCCAAATCTGCATTGACCATCATAGTCGATAATATTTTCTCGATCAAAAACTATCCTCTCCACATCAAAATACATGGCTAAAAAAAAGTTTGGATATGATTATGAAATAATTTATAGAAGAGGGTGTGACAATGTACTAGTTGATGCTTTATCATGCCAATTTGAGGATGAGGGAACCCTTTTTTCACTCTCTCTACCCAAATCAAATTTGATTGAGGAAGCCTTCAATGAATGGTTCTCCCACCCCTCCATGTCCCAACTCGTTAATAACTTGAGAGCAGATCCCAATGGCTCCACAAACTACTCTTGGTAGGATGAGGTTCTTTGTCACAAGAATCATATAGTGCTCTCCCCAAACTTCGCTCTCAAAACCCACATCTTGGTTGAATTGCATTCATGTCCAGCTAATGGACCTTCAGGATTTCAGAAGACTTACGCACATGCACACTGCTCCTTATTTTGGACTAACGGGAAAAATGGCATTCTTATTTTGTTGTTGAATGTGATGTATGCCAATGAAACAAAGGGAAAAAAGGCAAGCAATAAGGAACCTTGCAACCTCTACCACTCCCTACTTCCATGTGGATAGATATTTCCATGGATTTCATTACAGTTCTCCCAAAGTTCAGAAACAAATCCGTTATCATGAGGGTGGTTTATAGGCTTTCAAAATATTCCCATTTTTGTGCTCTACCCCATCCATTTATGCCAACATTGTGGGCACAAATTTTCATGGAAAAAATATTCAAAGTGCATGGCATGTTGACTTCCATTTTGTTGGATCCCAGCCCCACTTTCACCAAAGAATTTTTGCAATAATTTTTTAAGCTCCAGAGAATAAAATTCCAACTAAGTACATCTTATCATCCCAAAACCAATGGTAAAACATAAGTAGTCAACAAATTCTTGGAGACCTATATGCGGCGTTTCACTTTCGACAAGCATCATCAATGGGTACAATGAATTCCTTTATCTAAAGGGTTGTATAACACTAAATATCATGAAGCCACCAAGATGATGCCATATCAGGTCATGTATGGCCAACTCCCACCATCACTAGCTTCTAACATCCCCAGTTGTTCTAAAGTGCAGGCAATTTATCATCTCCTATAAAATTGTGCAGTCACGATCACTCATCCCCAAGCTAACCTACATTAGGCTCAGAATAGAATGAAGCAACAGGTTGATCATCATCGATATGAAAATTATTTTCATGCAGGTGACTAGGTGTTCCTTCGACTCCAACCATATATTGAGATCTCTCTCAAAGAAAAGTTTTGTCAGAAACTAGCACAAAATTCTATGGACGTTATCAGGTGCTTAAATGTATAGGAGTCGTCACCTACAAAGTGGCTTTATTGACTACTTCAAGTATCCACCCAGTCTTTCATGTCTCATGCCTTAAGAAATTTGTGGGGAATAATTGCAGAGTTCAAACAATTCGACCATAATTGTATGAGGAAGGCTCACTTTGGCTCCAACCAAAACTGGTCCTCGATACTTGTGAATGAAATCTTTGTGGCTGAACAATCAAGGATATAATAATCAAGTGGAAATACACCTCTCTAGAAGATACGACATGGGAACATACCACTATTCTTTAGCAATTTCCGCAACTTTATGCTTAAGGATGAGGCTAATTTTGATGGGGGAGGGCTTGTTAGGATTCAAACCTAATCCCTTTTTCTATGTAATAAGCCCGGGATGGCCTATTTTGAGTCATAGTTAGTTAGTTGAGTCAATAAAGTGCGTAAGTGGTTATACACATTAATAATAATTGTAAGTGGTTGACCCAAATTCTAGAAAACGAACCACAATTAGTTATAAATGGGTCATAGTTCATCAATAAAGTGGTTAACCCATTTTATGTCACTAGTAGTCATGGTTCTGGATGTCATTAGGCTATAAATAGTCCTAGATAGAAGGAATAAGCATTGTGTTGTATTTTTATTGAGCTCTGCTCTGCTGGAGTTTTCCCCCTTGAAGAGGCAAGTGAACATTGTATTCTAATTTTGAATAATAAAATATATTTTTTTCTTGTCTATTTCCATGTGATATCAATCGGTTTCGCCTATCTTGTTTTATATTTCTGGTATTTAGGATTTTCTTGCAGGTCAAGTGCATATCATTTATTAATGTGTTGATTTATAATTTCACTTGAAAAAAAATATTACCCTTTTTCTTGAATCCATAGATTTATCTCCTCCTTAGTGAGATTCCACTTTCCCTTCATCAAGAGATCCCAGTCTCAGCAATGGAACCATTTTTTGGTGCTAGGGAAGGTATGACTCATGTTAGAGCACATAATTTGGCCAAAATGGCCCCACTAGACACTGACCCTTTTGGCATCACTTGCAATATAGATGAAATCTCACTCGAAGCACTTATGGGGAATGAAGGAAGCTGAATTCTATAGTGGTGAAGAGAATTGAAATCTATGTGAAAACCATCCTCTTCAATATTCTATAGTATTCAATTCATAGACATAGACTAGACCTAGTCTCAAACTTTCGTATTGAAATGCTAAGAAATTTGAAAGGGTATTTCATTTTGATATATGGCACTATAACATACATAAAAAAATTCAACGTATTATATCCCACTTAGAAATTTACTTCAATATACTGAAAATAAGCATAACCTAATGTGTCATGCAACCTCCACATAAGACACATGAATTGGGACTGTCTAACTATCAACCATTTCTATTCATTTTTAGAAAGGAACTAGAAAAATCATTACAACATTACCACTTTTACCCTATATCATCTCACCAACCTATTAAAATAGCATTACAATATTACAATAGCAATTGTGTACAAAGTTTTCTTTAATGAATACCCCTAATTAACCCAAAAATTTAACCAAACCAAATCCCATTTGGTTTCACATCTTTATAGATGATTATTTGGACTCAAGCTGACCCATGACCATGGAAGATATTTACCATGGGATAGTGCACTGACTCATAAAAACAACTATATAATTTTATCCAAAATTGTATTTTTTTTTAAAACACCAACCTACCTAGCATAGAAATATTAAACCAAATAAATAAATAATATAAATTAATTAAATATAACTTTTATTATAATATTAATATAAATATCATTTCATGTTATGAATGGAGGAATTATTATATTAATATAAATATCATGTTATTAATAAAGAAATTAATAGATTCTCTTGATATTAATAAAGAAGATTTGATGTAAGGACATAATGAACTTCTATTCTCTTCGGCTTGAAATTTGGCGATCACGGGTGTTGTCCAACAACTGTGTACATTATATATTTTGATTTCACGTTTGGACCATTATATGTGTATAGGAAGTTTTGGTTAAACTTGATGATGAACGAAATAGGTGTCTCTTGTCTATACAAAGTGTTGCTGCAATGGACATTATTCCAGAAGACCTCGTTTGATGTTGCCTGCTAAGAGTACCTTACGCATCACACGATTAGCTGAAAGTTGTGTTTATAAGTTGGAAAGCTATGCTGAGTAGCCCTAACTTTTATGTGGAAGGGAATTTATGTGGGGCGAGCGATTATCTCATTTTCTTCATTCAAATGCGTGAGAGGGTCGACGACGTTATGTACCATGACTATTTCAAATCATTAAAGGTATATTACCCTGTGAGGGAAACCTCCAAGATACTACCTCCCATCCGTTATCAAGATTTTATTGAAGTAACAGAAAAGTGTCGGTGTGTTGGTGTGAATGGGAAGGTGGTTCTCATAGGAGGTGGGGGTTCTCATAGTAAGAGAGTATACGTTTATGACTTAGAGTCCTCCAGATGTAGGTGGGGAGCTGACATGCCTAAAACTCAATCCTCCTTTGCGTGTTGCATGCCTTCTGCCACTGGACTTGTCTACATCGCTGGCAGGATCAATAAGGATGACGCTGCCCTAGCGTCTGCACAATTGTATAACGTGGCCAAAGACACATGGGAAATTCTTCCTTCTATGATAATACCTCATGGACAAGACTGCCACGGTGCTTTCATGGAAGGGAAATTCATGGTGTTAGGAGATAGCCGCTCTAGAGGTGGAGAGAATTTCGATCCGAGTAGGGGAACCTGGAAAATGTGGGAAGATAACTTAAAAAAATAACATACGAGCTACGTTTTATTACTCAAATAGAGTTACATATATACATGAGGTATTGTCTCAAGATGGGGAAGCTATCTTGGACGCACAATAAGTTGCTGAGAGAATATCTCAACCTCACACCAAACTAGGAACTTAGTTTTAGCTAACCTATGGAATAGGAACAGACTCTATACATGGAAAGTCACAACTTAAGACAAATAGGAATTACACATTCCAACACACCCCCTTAGTGACTACCAGTCTAAATATCCATCTAAAAAATCTACATCTGGTCTTGTTTGGTAATTACATTGGTTCTGTTTGGTAATTACACTTTCTATCTTGTTCATGCTATTGTCGATGTCCATATAAATGAACAACCATCTACCGAAATGCATGGATTCCCAACCGCTACAACCACCAGTCCACTAGGAAGTCCTTCACATACATGGTTCATCCAACCTCTCGATGAACTCCCCTTAAATATAAAATTTCACCTCATGGAGTCTTAAACCAATATGGCTATAGCCCACCCAAGTGTATTCATCCCGCATGGCACACTCTTCCAGGGTGTTAAAACTCTCTAATAGAGGGAACAAATAACAAAGGGTATGCATGCCTCTATAGGTCCTGCAACATGTACGTCAAAAATTTCAAATACCACAACTAACAATATGTGACATGTAGATTTTCTCCAATTACAATTTGTGACTCATACTTTACCATGATCATAAGTCTATTCCACAAACTCACACAAAATCGATTGTTGTCCATCACAATAATTTTTGCTTCTCCTTTTCTCCATCTTTTGAAATTGTCTTCCATTGCTTCAATCAGTTTCTTCTAAAACCATATCCAAGATTGAAATATTCATATTGAATCTTTCCATCTTCAATTTGGTGTTGTTAGAGTGATCAGTTCTAACAAATACCATTTACATGCTAAGTTGATCATGCTCAACATGCTTCAAAAAATAATTCAAGAAAACAATTCAATTCACCAAGCATTATGGAAGTAAAACATGATAAACCACAACACTCCATAGCAAGCTCTCCAAACTACAATACCTCCAAGAAGCTTGTACCACAAAGATCTAGCTTGAGCAATTGAACAAAGTCCTCTGTTGTTCACCTTCTCGGCATAAAGCTCAATGTTTCACCTTCTCATTGTTTTTGAATAAGAAATTGCATGATCCTTCATTCAGACATAGTTTTTTGCATCAAATGAACTCTTTATTTGATCTTGCATGGTAGGAAGCATGGTTAATCGCCTGCAAGCGCTGAAATATTTTTTAGGGTGGTGCCATACATGAATCTTGTGGTCCTGGTGACTTCTAAAAATGTAGTCTCGAGAAATAAGCAGAGCCTTCACAGAACTGCTCCCAGATGTGCGGCTCTGGATCGAAAAATATGGCTGTCATTTTCATGGCTGAGTGAAAAAAAAAAATTCAATATTTCCATCCCCTCTGCAGGGTTTGGTTGATTCCATTGTTAAGCCCCATTTTTCCATAATTAGAATTGTTGTAAAACATGCTCGACGCCTTTGGCCCCTAATTACTCCATGGAATCTGGTGCCCTGTGACATGACTAAATGGACATCAATTTTTGTTGACTTGTGTCCTCATAACACACAGGCTCCACTCAACAATTACAAGGACAATGATCAGATTGAATCATGATCAAATTATCATTGTACATTGAGCGATCAACTCTCCAAATCACGCGACAATAAAAATAATAGTGAGATATTATCTTATGTTAGATGGAAGATCATGAATACTCACACTAGCTCTAGTTAGTCCTCACTCATGGCACCAATTCTGACTTTGTTGTCTTTACCAACAGAGATCTCCTTCTATGAAACAACTCCTCCAGTCCAGCAACGTAGATGCGATGAACATGCCACTAAATCTTACCCATGGACAATCAATACCATAAACACATCATCATATCACATGGAATTATCCTGGAGCCATTGCAGTTGGGGCATCGGGGCATGGGCATCACATCTCCTCCCATCATACTCTTCGTGTCATCTTCTTCCTCAATGAGGGATTTGAGCATCCATGCTCCAGCTATCATTCCTTTCCCTGATGCCACTTGCGACACCATTACAACTGAAGACATGGTGCTTCTTTCTCACTTTTGAGACCAATGAGATCACCCAAAAGGGGTTCGAAGTGGAGCATGATGGCAGCATCCTCGGTGCTAAGCATCAAAACTTGGCTCTACAATGTGGAATACAAAAAAAAAATGTAGAATAACCTCTCGCTATCTTGTTTCTTCAATCACGCTGACAGATTGATGAGATCCTTGTTGTCATGTCCAATACAGTTAGGATATTCATAACACACAGTAGGCCCAGGCCATACGTCACTGAAAGTCGCAAAACAGATTGAAAATTTGCTACAGGTTCAATAGATCATCGAAAAACAAACATTCACTAAACTCTTTATTTCCCTTGGCCCAGAAGGGGCTAAGGCTGGCCCTAAACCATCTCTGATACCAACTTAAAAACTAAACATATAAGCTACATTCTATTACTCAAATAGAGTTACATATATACATGAGGTATTGTCGCAAGATAGAGAAGCTATCTTGGATGCACAATAAGTTGTTGAGAGAATATCTCAATCTCACACCGAACTAGGAACTTATTTTTAGCTAACCTATGGAACAGGAACAGACTCTATACATAGAAATTCACAACTAAAGGCAAGTAGGAATTACACATTACAAGAAGATACTGGGAAATTTAGGAGAGATGTATGGAGAGATTTTAAGGTTGTTTACTTTTTTGGAAAGTTGTATATGTTCAATAAAGGACATGTGACCGTGAAGTATGATATTGTTGAGAAAATTGTTTGGAAAACTGTGGCTTCTCTTCTACTACATTCTTTTGTTTGACGATGTGATAGACAATGGCTCGACTATATTTCCGTAAGTGGAGATGTGTGATACACGAATACTCTCATATCTATTTAACCAACGGTGCATTGGATTGAAGTGAAGGGTTCTTATGGGGAATGTTGTCTCTTCATCCTACATGCAACAACCCTAGAGGTTTTTTTTGAGTGAGTTGTCCCACTGGACTTTTGATTTTTTCTTAGTCCCTGTTAATTTTAGTTATTGAAGTTTTTTTTTTTTCAATTTAGTGTATCCTTATTTTTAATGTAGATATAATGGTTGGGAATATGTTTTTTTAGTTTTTAGTGGAGTAAGATATGTACGATTCTCTCAATATTTTAATTCCAATTCATTTTAGTTTATTAATGAATTGTGTTTTTAAATTGTTTAAATTTTTTAATATTAAAAAACAGATTTATAATTTTGTAGATAGGGAACTTACTAAAAAAAATCACTATTCAATCTTTTTTTAAATTTATTTGTTCTGTGGTTATTTTTTAATTTTATATTAATATATTTAGTTGTTGGTTAAATTGTTCTAATCATGAGCTAGTTTTGTTACAGGAAAATATGGTACTGGGATAAGGACGTCTCAACCTGGTATCAGGGTATATATATATATATGTATATATATATATATATATATATAATTCCACAAAAAATTGTAAATATTTAGTTTTATGTGACTAGCATCTCTCATCTCTCAACAAGAAGCTAAAGATGTTACAAAATTATATCTTATTGCTACATATTTTTAGACATTTGGCATGCATATTCTATACACCACCCTCTATATGAAATTTGTCCCCATAACCTATAAAAAATTTCATATTTGTTCTTGGTATTTTACCCATATAGGCCCAACCTTGGAATCATGCTTTTAAACCACTTATAACATTCGCTAGTTACCTTAATGGGGTGACGCTACTCATTATAATATTGATATCATAATAGTACAATGCAAATACAACATTATAACATAACCTAAAAAACATAAAAACATTCATAATAAGTGTAAATAACATAAGCAAATATTTTTAAATTTTATTTGGTCTAATTTTATTAATAAATATTGTGGTTATTTCTTAAAAATTTTATATTAATATACCTAGTTTTGTTACAGGAAAATATGGTAGTGGGCTAAGGACATCTTAACCTCATATCAGAGCATATATATAATTCCATAAAAATGTAAATATTTAGTTTTATGTTACTCACATCTCCCAACAGGAAGCTAAAAATGTTACAAAACTATATCTCATTGCTACAATGTTTTAGTCATTTGGCATGCAACTTCCATACAACACCCTCTATATATCAAATTTGTCGCCATAACCTATAAACAATGTCATATTTGTGCTTGGAATTTTACCCATATAGGCCCAACCTTGGAATCACACTTTTAAACCACTTATAACATTCATTAGTTACCTTAATGGGGTGATGCTACTCATTATACTATTGATATAATAATAGTACAATGCAAATAGAACATTATAACATAACCTAAAAACGTAAAAACGTTCATAATAAGTGTAAATAACATAAGCAAGTTTCAATGTAAATGTATTGAATTCAATGTAGATGTTGATTTCTAATTCTATTTAATTTCTTGCATCAGATGCAAAGATTCAAAGTGGAAATTTGTTTCTCATCCTATTTGATTGCTTGCATTAGATGCATTGGTTTTAGTGAAGATGTTGATTTTCAATTTGATGTAACTAGATATATAGTGTGCATTAATTTCAAGGTAATTAGATTAATATTATGCAATCATTTTAGTATAAGAAAAATAATTATTGACAACATACATTGATTTCTATGTTACAATAATTCAACCATAGATAAAATACTTGAGTTTTCCTCTTAAATGAAATGTTCACTTAATTGAAACATTTTCTTCTTGAAACTATAAAGTATTTGAAATTGACTACATTCTTATTATTACCATTGTCTATCATTCAAAATTTTTAGTCACTTTGCATTCAAATGAGGTAATATAAAGCAACTATCATTGAAATTTACTTGAGGTTCAACTCTCCATAAGTCATAGTGATTGACTTTGGAGAAATATATTATTAATATTATAGAATAAGAGATACAAGGTATGGAATTTACTACAGTAGCATGAGTTAAATTTTTGAATGGTTTATGATTTCAACCTCCCTTTTCATATGATTGACATGAAAATATAACCATTTTTTTTTTTTTTGATAATAAGAATAGTAGAAGAATATGGTTGGAAACTAAAAAAGAAAATGGTGAGGGTTTAAGGAAAATAGGCCAGTGGCCACCAATATTTAGTTGGATTAGTCCTTCCCTATTTGGAAGAAATTGTATCCATGTATTGAGTGCCTCTATGAGATGGGGAAAAATTTGTTGAACTTGGTCACCGGTGAGCCACTTTCCATGGTGCAAGAGTTGGCCAACTTTGACAACCTAATATAGCTGGATATTGTACTAGTGAGGGTTCTTGATCTCTATGTCCATGATCCAATGAATTGTGAATTTTTCCATGCAACCTCAGTTAAGCTTTGTTAGTGTGACATGTTATGCAATGTATGATGTTTCGAGTAATGGTGGAAAGTATGGTCGAAAGAGGTCCACATTGAGAAATGGGTGCAGGTCAAGGAATGGGGGAATGTTGTGCTCAAAATAATTCTCTCCCACAACCTTGCTGATCGTGTAAGACCCATATCAAAGTGGTATGACTTTTTGATGGGGACTGGTAAGGAATTATCTTTTCAAATGGAACCAAAATTTTCCGCCCACTTGAAATTTGTGTGGTAGTAGATGTTGATCATGTCACTACTTGTACATGGAATTGGACTTAATCCAAGATGTCATGCGCTTGTTCGAAGATGTGTTCAATCAATTGGGCTTCTTTATTAGCCTCTTACTATACATGTGTGCCTTGTGTTTGTGTAGTCGCATAAGGCATGACAAAATCAATCAAACGCAATGGTTGGAAACCCAAACCCACATGAAATGGACTGCGACAAGTCAAGTTATGGATAGCTCTCTTGTAGTTGGGTTGCACAAAAGGGAGTATACCATCACATGTCCATGGATGCTTGGAGTTTTACATGCATAGGATATGTAGTATCTTATGTTGACGGCCTCTGTCTGATCATTAGTTTGGGGATGGAATGCGATTGGCTTTGTGAGCATATTGTCTAATAATTTCCATAGGCTCGACTATAATGTGCTCAGGAACCCTATCTCGATATTATATAATGGTCTACGATATTCTTAAATGTACCCATACTTTTTCAAATAATATTTTGGTATTGTGCTCTGCTATGATGCTCTTCTTCCAAGTCGAAAGTATGTCCATCTTAGAAATATGTCTACGGCTACAAATACACAGTCCTTACCATGCTTGGTAGAAGGGAGGCCCAATAGACAGTCCATCGATATGGATTCGTAGGGATGGTTAGGAGTATGCAGAGTTGTGTATAAGCCTTTCTTCTTGATTGTTGACTTGGTTATGGAACGTGCAGTGAAGGATCTGATATATTTTCCAATGTCATGTCGAAGTTTTGATATATACAAATATTTTTTGACTATGAACACAATTTTTTCCATGTTAAAGTATCTGGCGACCCGGTTGTAGTGTGCCTCTCAACAATTATTCATGGTCGCTTGCAGGAACATAAAGATGGCCCAGATAGTATAAAAATATATCTTAGAGGTGGAAATATGTAATTTTCTTTCCATACACTAAAATTTGGTAAGTGTTCACAAATTTTGGGTCATACTTTTATAGTTATTCCCATGTGTAGGTCTTGTGACTACAAGAGTTGAGAACCGTAGCTAGTGCTGCATCTGGGGGCTGACTCAGGAAATATAGAACATGATTTGTGCTTCCCTTATTGTAATTAATGTTCAAGTGAAATTTTTTCATATATGTAGACCACGTTTGTAACACCCTCATTCCACATATACCCAAGTAACCAGCCAAATCTGGTAAACATGTGACAAGAGGCTACTATGATCATGTTCAACCTCCTAGGTGACCTTAAGGAAGTGGAATCAAAGGAAACACATCAAAAAAACCTTCCACATGAACAAAAAGACTCCCGTGAACCATCCCAGCCACTAAGGCCTTTGTTGGAAAAAATATGACTTTTTTCCAAAACCCAGGTTCAGGCCAAAATGACAACAAGATTTCGTTATAGTCTAGGAGAATGCCGACATTTTCACCCTGCTCAAGTGATAGCAAGGAGTATCACTCCAGGTGTTATGTGACGTTATTGAGGTAGGATAACTAGAAACACTGCATCACATGGAACTATCCTTCTATGGTCTCATGTCAATATGTTATAACTATGCATAAATCAACTCCTTAACAGAGAATGTTCAATGAAATAACTATCATGATAAAGTGCATAAGATGTAGCTAACATAAAAAATTGAGATGATCACATAAATACTACATATTGATATCCATTTATTCAATACATAACTTAGAGCCAAAAAACACATCTTTGTATTAGAAATCATTTTTTGAGATTCAACTGTGTTAAGAAAGTTATTCAACTATGGCGATTTCTATGAGAGGTAGTTGGAGCTGACTAATTTCTCATGATTTTTGAATATTCCATTTATCACTCATTGCATCAGGTGATGCTCATAGGGGTGAAGACGTGGGATTGAAACTAGTGAAATGAATCACATAGCATCAATCATCACTTTCAGTGCTTTCACCCAGTAACCAGGACTTCCCAGGGGGTCACCATCCTAGAACTCCTCTAGCTCAAGCGTGCTTAACTGTGGAGTTTTCCCCACAATCAAGCCCACTTATCTTGCTACGTCATTTGGAAAACCTTAACAAGTATTGTGCCTCATGAACCATTTAGGTAGAACTCCCTTTACTCATTTGTATTTAAGTATTGAGGGGTTTTCGCAGTGCATTATATTAGATATCATTTTTTGGGGTTCAAATGCATTAAGAAATTCATTCAACTATGACCATTTCCATGAGAATTAGCTGTAACTGATTAATTTATCATGATTTTTGAATAGTGAAATTCGCATTCATTGCATCGAGTGATGCTCACACGAGTGAATGAGTGGGATTGAAACTAGTGAAATGAATCACATAGCATCAATCATCACTTCCGGGGCTTGCACCCAGTAACCAGGACTTCCCGAGTGGTACCCATCCTAGAGCTCCTTTGGCTCAAGCGCGCTTAACTATGGATTTTTTCCCAGAATCAAGCCCACTTAGCTTGCTACCCCATTTGCCAAACCTTAGAATGTATTATGCCTCATGAACAATTCATCTTTGTATATTAATATTTCTGTGAAACCCATTACATTTAGAGACTTCAGAAAGCTCGATATACAACAAAACCTGAAATGCCAAACTCTCTAACTTCCTACCTCTTTCTCTTCCATGCTTATCTATCACTTTCATTGGCACTGTTATTTTTTGCTTCTTTTTTGCTTGGCTGGCTTGCTACGCTCCACCATTCCTTGTCTGTTCCGCCCTTGGCTCTGCTTCTGATATTATTTCTTCCTGTTTGTTATCGGCTACCCTTGCCACTTGTGCTGCGACCCATTCACGCTTCACCACCTTTCCACCAACCATCCATAACCCACAATGATCCTTTGTCTCCTACAACAACTCTCTGCAACTTTCCTCGTCCACAACTGACAGTCATCAACCCAAAACTGGTTTCCTTTGTTATCCAAAAATAGACGCCCCAACAGTCCCCGACCAGAAGGTATTAGCTTGCCCTGAGTCAATTTTCCTCAGGTAGCGTGGTCAGAATGTCGTCTTCTTCCGGTTTCTCCTGCTGGTCTTGTTCTAATGCTCCTCCCTCTTGCTCCACCTACTTTTAGTCCCGCACCTCAAACAGAGGCCCCAAGTCCAGGACCTTCTTCATGGATTTTTTCTTGACCTCCCTGAAGTCAGTTATTTTCTCCTTCCATGTCTTCATTAGGGAGTTTGCAGCATGCATGACCTTTTCAGCCTAGGTTGCATCAACTAGATGCGGAAAAGTTGTGAATGTCATAGTGAATTGAGGGTCTACATTGGAGACTAGTTGTTGTATCATACCTTCTTTCTGCTTGACTGGATGTCTGAGATTGTGAAGGAGTTTCTTGGTCTTGGAAAAGTTCTCCTTGATCACTTGAATCTGCATTTGCGAAGCATCGGCCTGATTGTATAGTTGTTTATGACTAGATGGGTTAGGGGTCCCCTTCATTTCTGTGAAAGCTTGTGCAGTTTCTCAGATATTGGCTAAGCTTTCATGGTTAGTGAGTTCAAGCATTCATGGATTTTATCAAGGAGTGTATAGGCTTTTGTAACAGTGCTCCTCAGTGTCCGTTTAAGCTGACTCATCCACTCTTTCTTCTGGGCTATTTTCTCTGCATAAACCATGGCAGGATCTTGAAGTGTCAACTTGGTTGATAAGGCATGCCAGAGTTCCTAGTTTTTATTTTTCAAGGTTGTGCATGTCGCCCTCACAGGAAGGGAACATTCTAAAATATCACATGCCCATATATCTGTCGGGGCAACATCAAATACCCCTGTGACAGTTGGCCATAGATCCTGGAATTTCTCAATTACATGATTGATCTGTTGCTGGAGGGTGTCCCGTTCTCTAACATATGTCACACTTTTTCACATATTATTTAGCATCCTTGTGCACTGTGGGACACCATAATATTGCCTGCAATATTTTTCTTACAATAGACTTTCCTCCAACATGTCCTCTCAAAACTTCGTTCTTTCATTCCCACAGAATATCTGGTCTTTCATGTTCTAATACACAACTTTGTAGCAGCTCATCCAAGCCCATTTCGTATAACTGGCCTACAATAAGCTGGTAGTCGGCTGCTCTAATGACCGAGTATTTCCTTTGTATTGTTTTCTATTCTTCTGAGCATTGTCCTGAAGCCAAAAATATTGTTATTTGTGATGAGCTCCATGATTAGACATATATGGTGGGGTTAATTGTCACCTTTTTTCCTTCTTAGATCTCTTTTTCTTGCAATTTTATTATTATTTGGTTTTATGATGCTAGTATAAGGGGTGATTAAGGCTAACATAATCTCAGTGCTTGATATGAGGTTTAGTGCAGAAAATCATGAATTATTATCAATTTTATAAGGATTTTATCATCAAGACTTGGAGGAGACAACAAGGAAAAATTATAGGAGGATTGTCCACCCTCCTTAACTCTCAAAAATAGCCAATGGAGCCCCAAGGATTCTCCAAATAAATTTTAGTTCTAGAGGTGGCCAAGAAAATCAAAGAGGAGTGCACTCAATAGTTGTTTACTTGGAGTCAGGTTGACTCTATCACTACTTTCCAGGGAGCTATTGGTAGTGGCCCCATAGAATAAATAGAGAAAAGCTAGAGCTAGGAAGGGGCAGAACTTTGTTGCAAGCTATTGAGCTTTTTATTATTTTACTTAGTGATCAAAATTTCAGAAATTTATGAGGCTATTCTTCTATGAAATAAATAGACTGATTTCATTTTACTGATTTAAGTTTAGAGAGATAGGCTGGTGGGTTAGGGCCCAATCCATGCACCTCAACCTCTCTGTTGTATTTTTTCTCTTCTTTATGCCATCTTATTAGTCTCTCTTCTAATAACTTCGTTTATGTTTCAAGTTGTTCTTTAGTTTTTATTTTAGTGTGCTCCTATAGGTTTCGTTTGCTTGTGAGTAAGAGAATAGAGGAGAAAAACCAAAAATCTGTGGGTCAAGAACCCCTTCTCATCTCTGCTAATAAAGCTCAAGGAGGGTGAACCTTCCCACAGAACCAAAAACTGATTTATGTTCATTGTTTTCTAGATTAAAAGTATAGTTGCATTACCATTTCCATTATTCTTTTCCACTGTAGCTTACGCATTTGTCTGTTTTTCATGCATAGATCAACAATGTTGTTTGTCAGAATTAATGTTAAAGCCCTACAGCAGCACCGTGGTGCATCCCCACTTCATTTCCCATCTCCCTACCATCTATGTTGTTACACTTCTATTCATTTATTTTCTCTTATCACAACTATCACAACCATTTTAACTTGAAAACCCTTCAAACACTTTAGAGCTTGAACTCTGCATTTCCTCCTCAAAATTCTTGCTATCGCATTTCACACTTTGCACTCTCCTCCCGACTGCAATATTGCTTTTCCGAAAACCTTTCGATATTTCAATATTGCAAAACCGAAAATTGAAAATCTCAGTTTCTATTGGTTTCCTTTAAGACTTACCTCTCCTGACGCTGATCACAATATTGTCAGCGCACTCCACTATCGGTCCCACCTCCATGTCACCCATCGCATTTTTCACTTCACAAATTTTTCCCCATCGCATTTCGCACTTGGAAACTTTTTCCCCATTGCAATATTTACCCCGTTGCATTTCTCACTTCGCAACCTTTGGCCTTTTCACAATAATATTTCACAACATTTTCTTTTTTTTTCTCTCTTGTACTTATTGCTTCAAATTCCATGGCTTGTGATATCCTTTGTGTTTCATGCATCGCACATCAAAATTTCATTCTTTATTGTTTCATGCAACAATTTACCCCCCACTACCGATTGCAACATCACTGTAGCACTCTACCACATCATCCCTATCACAAATCGCATTCTGCAACTTTTATCCCCACCGCAAATCACATTGTTATTTTGTTCGCGTTAACACTTACCGCTCTTGTCTGCCGATTGTGATATCGCTCTGTACACTGCCACCGGTCCCACTGCCATGTCATCTGCCGCATCACACATCGCAAATCACACTTTTTATTTTGTTCCTATTAAACTTTACCGCTCCAAATGCCGATTGTGATCACCCTCCATCGCAACTCCACCATCGCACTTTTTAAATCATTCTGCTCCAAAGCATCTTTGTGCCATAATAAAGATTTAATAAGGTTTAAACCCACTCTTTCCACCTCTAAGCCTTGTTTCATGTGTTGAGCCCTCCATTAGCACCTTTATCCAATTTTCCTCCAAACTGCAAGAAACACCTCTTCAAATTAGAATTAGGTCATGAATAGATGCATATATAGGAGCATGATAGATAGAGCAGGGTGTGTTTATTCCATTGGCCAAGTTATGTGCAATTTAAATTAGTTTTATTTCTACCATTTCCTTTCTACACATTAAATTAGTTTCGTTTCCTTCATTTCCTTTTTGCAAATTAAGTTAGTTTCCTTTCTGTCATTTCCTTCCAGCAATTTATTTTTCATTTTTTATCATAATTTAAGAAATAGCACACTCGACAATTTTTGGGGGTAAAATACTTGAAGTGGATTGTTATCCTCCAAGAGTTTGATTTGGAGTTCACTACTGCCAAATCAAATAAATCATTGGCTTTTTCCGATTTCATTTTCTCTTTACCGTCTGCCTCTGCTCCTTCTAGTTCTGAGGGATGCATTAAAGACGATACTTTTTTTCTCATTAGCACCCTCGATCCATGGTACGGTGATATCATCGTCTATCTCCAGACTTCCACCTTCCAGTCTGAGTTGACGAAGGATTCTCGTCGACGCATCCGTCATCATTCACAACCTTAACGCATAGTTGGAGATACTCTATATTGCATCGGAGCTGATTTTGTTCTCTGCCAGTGTTTAACCCTCAAAGAAGCTGAAAAAGTCCTCAATGACTGCCATTCTGGTGCATGTGGTAGACACATGTCTGGATATGCTACTGCCCAAAAAATCCTTCATGCTAGATATTTATGGCATACCATTTTTAAATACTTCATTGTCGATGTTCGTAAATGTCACGAATGTTAGATTTACCAGCGCAAGATGCGTGTGCTACCCACACACCTCCATCCCATCATTACCATTGGTCCCTTTGTGAAGTGGGGCATTGATTTTATGATGTGTAACCCTCACTTAGCCGGGGGGCATGCTTATATTATCGTAGTCATGGACTACTTCACTAAATGGGTTGATTCAATGCCTACACTTAAAGCTAACGATAAGACAGCTACACAATTTCTTTTCAATCATGTGATTACCAAGTTTGGTGTCCCTCAAGCCATATTCATTGATTATGGCTCTAATTTTAACAATTATATGATGGTTGAGTTGACTACTAAGTTGGGTTTGTGTCACGACAGCTCAACTTCATACTACACCTAGGTCAATGGCCCAGTTGAAGCTATGAAAGAGTTTCTAGTCACTATGCTTCAACGTACGATTGGGATGCACAATTCCAAGTGGCATCTCATGTTGTTTTCATCTCTCTGGGCTTACTGAACCTTGGTGAAGGATGCAACCAGATTCACTCCATTCCATCTTGTTTACAGTTTGGAAGCTACCCTTCCAATTGAATGTGAAATTCCTTCTCTCAAGATAGTTGTTGAATTACTCCCTTATACCTTACAGGAGGAAGAGCGTCTTCTATATTTGGAGAGGTTACATGAAACTCACTGCTTTTCTTCTCTTGTAACAGAGGCACAAAAAAAGTGGGTTAAAGCTCATTTTGACCAGATGATTTCCCCTTGTACCTTTGTATAAGGAGACCTAGTCCTCTTGTATGACCAAGCTCATGATAAGATGGGGGTGGGAAAATTTGAACCCATGTGGCAGGGCCCTACATCATTAAGTGTGTATTACAGAACGAGGCCTATGAGCTAATTGAATATGAATACCATCCTTTGAATCAGCCCAGAAATGGGTTGTACCTCAAAAAATACTATGCATGATTTTCTCATGCATGTCCTTTGTACATAAGTGTGTTTTTAATTTTTGTACATTTTCTGGCTTGGTGTGCTTTTTGAGCATTTTTTCCTACTAATTATTTCTTTCCTTACTGTGCAGATGTATGTTACTCCCTATATCAGTTTCACTAATGGTGCCCCCCGCAGTATCCGGAACCTGTCTTCCGCAGCCTTGGTGATTTATGATCCTAATCGTGTGTTGGTAAACCTTCAAGGTATTTTTCTAGGATGAACAACCAACAATGTCACTGAGTATAGTGCAGTAATTTAACTCTTAACCGAAGAAATTACTCTTGACATTCGTGAATTAATCGTGAACCTAGACTCTCAACTTGTTGTTCTCCAGCTCAATGGGCATTATTCTATTAGAAACCCTCAAATTTTAAGGTTGTATTTCCATGTTCGTTTGTTAGAAAGGAATTTTGGTTACATCACATATCAACATATTCCTAGGAGAATGAATACTTTAATTGATGCAGTAGCAAATATTGTATTAGATAGACATTTTAAGTAAAATTTAGTAGAAATATCACCATTACAATAAGATTTAGACAGACAAACAAGTTCAAAAAATATGTCTATTTTGGTTACATCTCGAGACATCATGTCTCTCAAAATATGCAGAAATAAAACCTAGGCATCTAATCAACATCATGATCATGATAGCATGTCAATCCACACATGACCCACCTCAGTAATCAGTGGATGCAGTTAGACGCCCCTGCAATGTGCTTGTGATAAGAATGAGGAACATCCTCGAATATCACATAATCTGGGATCCCGCTTGTGAGTTCCTCCATGTTGCACGCGATCTCTTCTTCCTGGCTTCCCTCACCTTGAGGGGTCACCTCAAAATCACATGGGACCCTATGTGCTATGGTTGACATCCCTGCAGGTATTTTCGGGCCAACATCTAAAATACATAAATAAATAATCATAACATATATAAAAAAAATCATAACACTCATCAAAATAAATAAAAAATGATTTTTTACCGAAAGCTTCATCCCAATCCTCTCCTTCCCGAAGTGGAAGGTTTGGATCACCCATGAAATCGGTGCCTGTTTATAGCCAGTCCTCTACGAGGATGAGTTTTTGGTGGAGCCAGTTGAAGAATTTCATCTTCCATGACATATGTTGACCACCTCCTGATCAAGGCATCAACTCTGCCCAACAGACCATCCGTGGCTCTTGTGTTGGTGATGTAGGTACTGTCACCTACTCATGTTGGAATATTGGCAACCATTCCAGGATGAATGGTATTAATATGTACCCATATCCAAAAAAAATTATCTTGTCATTCTTGCACTTCATTAACTAACACTTCAGATTGATTGTTACGGCTTCTGCCCAGTTGTAGATGGTTGGAGTCATGCAATCCATGGCAAGTTGAAGTTGTGCCTTTGTAGCTTCGTGAGGGGTCTGAGATCTAGTGGCTCTAGTTATAGTGTGTAGCTGCTAGCACTACTTGTAGTGCCAAGTCAACTATTATTTGAATATCTACCTTGCCTCTCTTTGATCCTTTCTCTGCTCCTAGTCAAACTACTTCTATTATCATGTCAATGCTCTCACCAAGAGGTTGGGTACCTGTCAGGATCAGTTTCTCTCCCCTTCATGACAATCCAACGATGAAATAAATGTCAAAGACTTCTATCTCTAACTCTTGGTCATGAATCATGAACCTTTCTTGATCAATGTCCCACACACTAATCAGATATTGCAGCAATTCTAGCTAAGATTGTAGACACGGTGCTAGGAAGAATTTCAAGAGCCCACAATCTCTCAGGGCATCCATGCATACATCATTTCCCATGGCTTGTTCATCTTCCTCCCCATGCTCTCTTTCTTTCCACTCAATGACCATTTTGACTGCTAATTTACCTGCAAAAACATAATTGGGGATTTCATTAATCACATAATTGACTCTTGAACCATTTAAATTGGGCATTTTAGTAGAATTTTGGTCCATTTATTCGTCGTGGAATTTGGCATTGTTCTTTTAAAAACACTAGCGCCGATTGGCACCTCCCCTTTACAAATTTAGGCTGGTTGGCACGAATCTATGACTAGAACCCGTGCCGACTGCTGCAATCATTCCATGCCAAATTTCCACCAAAAGCTTCAAAAATTAAAATGAAAGAAATGAAATATGGTTCAAAATGCAAGAAAAGATGAGAGCTCTTACTTGGAGAAAATGATTTTGCCAATGGCCTCCTGGATTTTCTATTGTCTACTCCAGAAAATTCATAGTTAAAAATGGTAAAATGCTCACAAGAAAGTGAAAAGGTGAAAGTAATTTGTTTTTACTATTTCGATCATTTTATAACCTTTTCAAAACCCTAATTAGGGTTTAAGCTTATTTTTCAATTATTTTATTGTTTTATCTCGAGAAATGGGTTTTACATTTCTTGCTTATGCAACGAAAAGTCCTGAACATGACGATGATGAAGCGACAAGTTGTATTTTGTTACTTTTTCAGACTCGGTAAAAGCACAAAAAACTCACCCCCTGGAGTCATCTTTCAGCTCTTTTCTGAGTCTCAAAAATTGAAAAGATTGTCGAGATCCTTGTCATTTTGAACTTGTTAAAGGCTATGAAACGTCATCTTCCTAGCATACGTTTACCCCTTTTTCAGGTTAGGACATATTACTTACAAAAAAGGAATACCTTAGTCAAACATGGATAAGAGGTTCTCCCAGATATTGTTTTCTACATTTTCAGATCTATGAGACTACCTACGAAAAGGGACTTACTGGAGTTTTCTTTTCTGCTTATTTTTAATCTCTCTAAACATGAAAAGACGCCGAGTTCTTCCTTTGTAAGACTCATTAAACCTAAATTACATCGAGAACCGTCACCATGACGTTATTGAGTTCCTCCTTCCTAGGGCTCGTAAAATGTACTAGGATGGATTTGTCCGAAGGAAAAACTTATATGACAAGCATATGCTATCCCATTCAAGATTGTTTCCAAAAATAATTGGGGTACCTGCCAGAAATGGTGGGGGAAAATGGAACCAGTTCTCAGTCATGTCGGCAGTATGTCACCCTTGAACATCACACTTGTCTGTGATTCGTGTTGGATTAGGGCCATCCTACATTCCTCATTTTTCCTCCATGGGTTTGGGTTATCTGTTTTGACCTCTCATCTCCTATTTTCTATGTCACCATGACCTCAGATCCCTTGATGTCAAATACTGCCAAATTCTAGAGTCGTGTCGTCAAAATGTTCAAGAGAAGTTCCTTATGTATTTTTCACCCTTGATCCTCTATACAATACTGATTCACCATCATTTTATTCCTTTGTCTCATGTCGATGATGTGGGAAAAGTTATAGCCCTCCTTAGATTCGTCACTTCTTGTCGACTTCAGCTCATTCTCTAGAAAATTGATCTAGAGACTCCCTTCTAATGCCTTAGAGCTTGCATGCCTCAATGGAAATTTCTTTGCATTCCACTACAAGTTCTCATCATTGGCCTTTGATCAAGTGACCCCATGGGCGTTCGATGCCAGCTCATTGTTCACATTCCATCGATTGTACTATTTTTACCTTGAGAACCATTCTCATTATTGGTAGTTTCTCCCATGCCTGTTAACAACTTTAATCATTGGGTGGTAATCAGGTGATCTTCTTGGATGTTTGACTTCAGTGTATTTATTTGCATGCTTGAATTTTTACTTGTTCGGGTCGAGATGGAGCAAAAGACCCTGGGTTTTGTCTGATGAAATCTAGGCTATGAGACGATTTGGTTTATCATGACTATATCCATGACTCTTCTGATTGGATGTATGTGACCATACCTGAGTCTATTTGTTGATCCTTATCACTGGATGGCTATGTCCATACCTCGGATCTTATTTTTATATGTAATCTATTATGGATGCCTGTGACCATACCACACATTCATGTATCAAAGATATGAGTTGTAATTTTTCTTACAGGTCTTCCGACAATGGAATTTTGGTTTGCGCATGTTCTCATAAATCATTTCACCCCTCCCTCTCTCTCAGACCTCTTGCTTTAGGGGGTATCTATTACACAATATTTTTTCACCATCACTACAATCCCCATCCTCAACATTGGAGGACCATTTCAGTGACTTCTATGAACTTTCATACATTACCATAAATTTCATTGCATCCCTTGGCATGTCAAGATCATAATATTTGTTGATCATTCCTTAAGCAGACCTTCAAAAACATATGATTTTGGGTCGGTGCTAGTAGGCATCTATGGCCTCATGCCCATGGAGAATTAACTCTTGGCCCCATGCCCTTTGGTGCTCTATATTATAAGGGCACTCTCATCGAGTTGCTTTTCGACCCCCTGACCTCCCTCTTGGCACGCACACGACTTACTGACTGCACTACACGATGTTACTTAACAATACATGGTTGCAGGTTTGACTTAAAGTTTACTACATATGTGATTGGGGGCTAGAACCACAGGTGGTCCCAACCCCCCAGTGGTTCCTAGAAGCTATTACATGGTGGTCAATTCTAAGCCAACCGCCACAGTTAGAGCCTAACCCGACACAACCAAACCATAATCCATAGTTAACTACAGTCATGAGCAGAGGTTCCACTAACCGTCAAGATATTTAACGGTTGGGGGTGCACATGTGGCCACCAACCTAATCATTACATTTAATTACACAGCTTAATTGGTGGAGCGGAGAGGGGCACCAAATTTGACGGTCAGCCCTAACTTAACTCTAGTTAACTGGAGTTCCCCACATTTAGCGGAGTATTCCTAGGAAATGCTCAGAAAAAGTGT
This sequence comes from Pinus albicaulis, assembly GCA_034641835.2. Taxonomy (NCBI): domain Eukaryota; kingdom Viridiplantae; phylum Streptophyta; class Pinopsida; order Pinales; family Pinaceae; genus Pinus; species Pinus albicaulis. The sequence goes on from CM076578.1 coordinate 316,602,476, forward strand.
AGGAGGCTCAATTTTCAACCAATTTTGGTGAATGAAGAGTCATTCTTCACTAATAGGAGCATTTTGAAGGCATTGGAGCAGAGAAAATGACCATTAGAGCACTATAACTACATGTAATAGAACATTTTTGAGCATAATGAAAGATGGAAAAGCCATTGCGAGCTAGACCAACATATGTAACCCAGGAGGGTTGAACTAATTCATCATGTCTATTATGTAAAATTCACGTGGTGATTTATTTCTCTGTTTTACACTGTTTTTAAGTGTTATTTATGCTTATTTTATGCTTCTAAATGACTAAAATTCATCTATAATTCATCGTAAAACTCCTTAATCCTCTTGAAAACTAATGAATCAATTATGCACATGTTTTTAAAATTTAAATACCCTTACCACAGAAAAACTAATATAGTCATTTTAGATCGAATGCTATCAGAGCTAGATTTTTTCTTTGGTGTTGTTTAGTGCAAATAATTGTTGAATTGTTTGCAAGTTTTAGATGCTTACAAGGCTCAATCTCAAAACGAGAGAAGGAAAACTGGTGGAATCAAGAGGGTCTCAAAAGGAGCCAAAGAAAAGGAGAGAGAGATTTCCAAAATCTCCACCACCTAGTTTGCCTCCTAAAGAAGCAAAAGCTCCATTAAGCATGCCTCATGAGGAAGGAGAAATTCATGAAGAATTTGAACATGAGAGTTACATAGAACAATATGCACATGATGTTGATTTCAAAGATGTGTATGCTATTTTGGGTGAAGGGAATCAAGTTGAAGAAAGATATTATCGCACACATAAAAATTTGTTGTTTCATTTGGGAAAGCTATGTATTCCACAAGGAGAGAGGCTAAGTGTCATGAGAGAAGATCATTCTTCTATTATTGTTGGACACTTTTGTGCAATCAAAACAGTGGTGCATCTATAGGTGTATTGTTATTGGCCTCAAATGGTAGATAGTGTGTCACATTTTATAAGAGGTTGTTGAATGTGTGCAACAAGCAAGCCTAACAATAGGAAGCTTTGATTATACATCCCAATAGAGATACCATCAAGGCCATGGGAGAGTGCCTCCATGGAATTTGTTGGAGGTCTACCTATATCAAGAAACAAACGTGATTATCCTTTTGTAGTTGTGGATATATTCAGTAAAATGTGTATACTTATTCCATGTAAGAATACCATTACTGTGAGACATACTGCTGAACTGTATTTTCAAAATGTTTGGGTTCATTTTGTATTGCCCACTTCTATTGTTAGTGACAAGGATTCCAGGTTCATTGGGAATTTTTGGTCAAATCCATGGGGAATGATGGATACAAAATTGAAAAAGAGTATCGCTTTCCATCCACAAACCGATGGACAAACCGAAGTGGTGAATAGAACTGTTCTGCATCTATTGAGAGGATATTGTTGCAAACATCCTAAGTTGTGGGATGAAAAATTGCATTACATTCAACACGCTTACAACTGGGCAAAGAACTCTTCAACACAAACCTCACCTGTTGAAGCATGCCTTGGGTATTTTCCAAAATCGCCATTAGACGTCATATTTGGAAAGGATGTTGCAATTGATGGCCATAGTGATATTGATAAGGATCAAAATTTCATCGACAATTCAAGAACATCTTGAGAAAAGTCAAATCAAGTACAAGGAGAGGCATGCCAAACACCGGGTTGATAACAAGTTTCAAGACAGAGATGAGGCATTCTTGCACATTATCAAAGAAAGGATGCAAGGTGAAGGTAGAAAGCTCAAACCCATTCACTATGGTCCTTCCAAAATCATAAAGAAAGTTGGTAAGAATTCATTCCGACTTGAATTTCCTTGTTACATGAAAATTTATTCAGTTGTTAATGCTGAAAACTTACACTTGCATTTGCCTCCTTTGGTCAATGAACAAGGAAGTGATGTTCAGCTACCTTCTATTGAATATTTCTCACCAGCATTTCTGGATGAGCTCAAAGAGGATACAATTCTTGACAGGAGGACAAGAGCATCAAAGAGGGGAAGTTTTTACTACCTTCGATTTGGGCTCAAAGGCACTAAACCAAGCAAGGAAAAATGGATGGAGATTGGAAAGGTGAGGGAGTTGTACCCTCATCTACTAAATAGGTAATCAATTCTTTTGGGACCCAAATGCTTCCCAATGGGGAGGAATGATTAGGAGTTCATAAGTTTTGCTAAAAATCCAGAGTTACAGGATTGGGTTGAAACTAGGATGGTTGTGTAGATATCATCTTCTATATTTCGGCACCGTGAACTGTTCGAAAATTTGATGTCATATCAGGAAGATATTTCATTTTGATCGAAATGGAAAATAGGTAAATTTGCAATAGTTTGGCCATGTTTGATTGGGTTGTATAGGCAGAAAAAATAATATTCCATGGAATATTACCCAAGATATTCCTTCTACTGGACCAATCAATTCTTGAAAAGTGTCATTGTTTTAGTGGATTAATGTATTTGGAGGATCCAATGAGAAGGCGCCACGTGGAAAGCCCTGAGGCCACCACGTGGCCCTGAAATTATTTGTAAAATTTTATGGAGGTTGCAGGGCTCGACTCCTAACCTCCCTCTGGGCACGCTCACGGTTTACCGACTGCACTACATGATGTACTTAACAATACATGGTTGTGGGTTTGACTTAAATTTTACTGCATATGTGATTGGGGGTTGGGAACCATCGACGGTCCCAACTCACCAGTGGTTCCTGGAAGCTATTACATGGCATGGTCAATTCCAATCCAACTGCCACGGTCATAACCAAACCCAACGGCAACCAAACCACATTCCACAGTTAACTACAGTCACGAGCAGAGGTTCCACTAACCATCAAGCCAACTAACGGTTGGGGGTGCGTATGTGGGCACTGCCCTAACCGTAAAATTTAATTTCATGGCTTAATTGGAGGAGTGGATAGGGGCACACAAATTTTGGCTATCAACATTAATTTAACTCCAGTAACTGGAGTTCTCTATATTTAGCAGAGTATTCCTAGGAGATACTGGGAAAAAGTGTAGGACACTCAATTTTCGACCAATTCTGGTGAATGAAGAGTCATTCTTGACTAATAGGAGCATTCTTAGGCCATTGAAGCTGAAAAAAAAACCATTAGAGCATTTTAACTACATACAATAGCAAAATTTTGAGCACAATGAAAGATGGACAAGCCATTAGAAGTTGGACCAGCAGATGTAGCCCATGAGGGGTGAACTGCTTCATCATGCATGCCATGTAAAATTCATGTGGTGACTTATTTCTCTATTTTACACTGATATTCAGTGTTATTTATTCTTATTTGATGCTTCTAAATCACTAAAGTTAATCTACAATTCATGTTAAAATTCCTTAATCCTCATGCAAACTAATGAATCAATTATGCACATGTTTTTAAAACTGAAAGACCCTTAGCACAAAAAAACTAATACAATCATTTCAGATCATGTGGGATCCCAAGCCACCTCCTCCTCTCCTATAAATTCTTCCTCCTCACATTGATTCATCTAGCTGAACAGTCATTACTATAGCTAGTGTGTTGAAGAAATCCAAGAAGAATCCATTGTTTAGAGAGAGTTTAAGCCCACTACCTCATTGAGTCGAATTTTGAACGAATTCTTGAGACGCACATGACTGAACCTGTCGAAGGAGATCCACAACGTTAAGAAATAATGTTGTAAACTTCTTTTTCTCTATAAATAATACGTGACTATTTTTTGGTTCCAACTTTGTTTCCATTTGTATGAAAAGCGGTTAGCTCTCCTTGACTAGTTGAACAGTTGTAGATGAATGTATATGCTTGTATGTTGTCATCGCTTGTTTGATATTTATGTAGAAACGTGAACATCATCACCAACATGGAGCGCAGGGTGTGAAGATAAATATTGAAGGATCGATGTTGCATACCACGACAAAAGCGTTGGACCAAGGTAGGATATATATTCTGGTTCGTGTTTCATTTATAAGCTAGGAATTCAGAAGTCCATCACGTTCGCTTGTTGCGAGACCCACCCTACGGATAGAGGGATTGCCTCTGTCCGTAGAGGGGATTTTCATACTCAACAAAGGCCCAACATATTCCAAATATCGATATAACAAAATTTGATGGCAAGGATCCAGTAACATGGATATTACATATGGAGCAATATATTGATCTCAATAATGTGAAAAACACAGAAAAGGTACGCATTGAAAATTTATCTTTAGAAAAAAATACATATGTATGGTATCGATGGCTTTGCTACCATAAATGTTTTTTGACTTGGTCATTTTTTATTGAGGAAATGATAGCACATTATGAGGATACAAAGAGAAACACCTTCTTAGCCAATTGATAAATCTCAAACAAAAGGGTTCAGTGGTGAATCACATTGAGGACTTCCAGAAATTGAATATAAGGGTAGCTGATATTCCAGAGGAACACATGATTGATGTATTCATAAGGACATTAAAGGATAACATCCAACATGTGGTTTTCCTTTGGGAACTTGATTCATTGAAGAAGGCATTCAGGTTGGGAAGAAAATTTGAATGTAAAATTATGGCAACAAGGAAGCCTACCACTCACATCTATAAAGATGGAAGTGTTGCTACTCCTAGACTTCCACAACCTACAAGGTTGAAACCACAACAATTGGAAAAAAAAAGAGAAAAAGGGATTTTCTACAGTTGTGATAGCAAATACACTAAAGGTCATAAGTGTTCTGGGAAGAAATTATTTTACATAGATTGTGAAAAGGAGGAAGAAAATGAACAAGAAACTTCAAAAGAAGAGGATACTCACCAGGAAAACCACTAGAGAAAGAAGGAACGAGTCTGACCATATCATGAAATTCACTTGTAGGAATTACCACTACTACAACTCTCATGATAGAAGGACATATCAAGAAGAAAAAGGTAATATTGTTGATTGATTCGGGTAGTACCCATAATTTTATTCATTGTAAGGTAGCCAAGGAATTGAATTTCTTTTTGTACCCAACACCAGACTGTCAAGTAATGGTTGAAAATGGAGGAACTATAAATTTCTCTAGAAAATGCCAAAATATCACGCTAGCCATGGGGTAATATGTATTGAATAGTCAAATGACTTCCATTCCAATTGGAGGTGATGATGTTGTACTAGGAGTACAATAGTTACAATCTCTGCAGACGGTAGCTTTTAATTTTCAAGAACTTTTCTTGAATTTTTTTCGGAAGGAAAAGAAGTTGAATTATGAGGTATATCAGGGAAGTAGGGAAATATAATAAGCTCTAATGTCATGACAAATATTCTTAAGAAAGAAAAATGAGGTGTAATTACACAATTGTGCTAACTAGAAGTTCCAACATCAAAATCATCTATTTCTCCAAATCTCCAAAATGTCTTGGACAGTAATTCCAAGGTGTTTAAAACACCCAAAGGACTCCCACCTATTAGTGATCATGATCATGATATTCATTTGATTCCAAGAAGTCTTCCTCCAAACATGAGGCCTTACAGGTATCCTTATGTCCAAAAGAGAAAAACTGAATGACGTATGATTGGAGAAATGTTAGAGGCCCGCATAATTCGACCTAGTCAATGCTCTTTCTCTTCTATAGTAGTATTGGTGCACAAGAAGGATGGATCATGGCGCATGTGTCTGGATTATATTGTGCTCAATAAGCTCACTATTAAAGATACATTTCTCATTCGTGTGATTGATGAACTGTTGGATGAATTACATCATAGCAATTTATTTGACCAAGTTGGATCTTCATTCATGATATCATCAAATTACAATGAAGACTAAAGATATTCCAAAAAAGACATTTCAAACTCATGAGGGTCATTATTAATTTCTGGTCATGCCATTTGGCCTTACCAATGCACCTTCTACATTTCAAAGGTTAATGAATTCCATTTTCAAACCCTTCCTTAGAAAATTTGTGTTAGTATTTTTTTGATGATATACTAATCTACAGCAGGTCTTGGAAAGATCATGTTCAACTTGTTGACAGGATGCTCAAAATATTGGAGGAAAAATAATTATATGCAAATACCTCCAAATTTTTCTTTGGAGTACAAGAGGTGGAATATCTGGGTGATATTGTATCTCTTGAGGGTCTTAAGATAGACCCTAACAAAATTAAATCCATTAAGGAATGGAAAGTCTCCACTACCACAAAGAAAGTGCGAGGATTTCTCTAGTTAATGGGGTATTATCACAAGTTTGTTAGGAATTATGGGAAATTAGAAACACCTCTAACAAAATTATTGAAGAAAGATGCATTTTCTTGGAGTCCTGAAGAAACTAAGGGCTTTGAACATCTTAAAGAGGAAATGTGCATAGGATGGGTCTTAGCTGCACTAGACTTCACAAAATTTTTTATAGTGGAATGTGATGCCTCAAGAAATGGAATTTGTGTTGTTTTAATGAAAGAAGGAAGACCGATTGCTTTTGAAAGTGGTCCAATCAAAGGAAATTATTTACAGAAAGCTATTTATGAGAAGGAAATGTTGGCAATACTACATGCACTAAAGAAATGGTGATCTCACCTAATGGGAAGACACTTCAAGGTAAAAATTGATCATAATAGTATTAGATAATTTTTCGAACAAAGACTATCTTCAGAAGAGAAGAAAAAATGGGTCACAAAGATGTTGGGTTAGGACTTTGAAATCATCTACAAAAAAGGGAAGCTAAATGTTGTTGCAAATGCACTCTCAATAAAGGATGAAGAGGTGGAAGAATTTCTTTGTTCCATTTATATTATCTAATGAGATTGAATAACTGAAGCAAGGGATGAAAGGAAGAATGAAGAAGAAGTGTAGACTCTCATTCAAAATTTACATGAAGATCCTAGTACATCTGATACATTTAGTTGGAAAAATGATTCCTTATGGTACACATATCACTTATATCTTTGTAATAATTCCCATGCATTATTTCTAATAATGGACTCATACTCCTCAACAATGTTATCAACCCAGACTAGTTATTGCAATGCTTCACTCATAAGGGCCATGTCTCTAGTGTACTTCTCTAGGGACCTTCTCTTCCTGCACTGTGATGTGGGTGCTCCCACATTATCTCTCATATATAACAATAATCTGTTAGCTTCTCTGGTGTGGTTCCTTCCATCTTTGGTAGATGGCATTGCATGAGTGGTTTCTACCACTCTCTATTCCTCTACTTGTGGATGCTCCACATCTTGAGGTTCATCCTTTGGAGCTAATAACTCCTCATTTGCATTCAACTCAAGGTCCCTCTCAAGGGACAATCGCATGTCTTTTTTCTTCATCGAATTTCACATGTCTTATGAGCATTGTCATCTTGTGTACTGGAAAATACACCATATAGTTGTGGGGTGTATCAGTGTACCCCACAAATATCCCCAATTTTTTTGTTGGATTTAGCTTATTCTTGGAATATTTCGTTACATGGAAATAAACATATCAACCAAAAATTTTATAATACGACACATCCAATCTCTTACCTAAAAAATCCTCCTATGTTGTACTCATGCCAAGTATTCGGTGAGGACTATGGTTCTACACAAATACTATTTTATTGCATGATTCTGTCCACGTATGCTATGATAGGACCTGATCATGAAACATATCTCGTGTTTCTCCCACAGTCGTTATGTTATTTATTTCTACAACCCAATTCTGTTGTGGGTTACGAGGTGAAATCAATTGCCTTCATACTCCTTATTAGGCACAAAAGTTATTGAATTCGTTAGAGGTATATTATCGAGCATTGTATCTCCTCACAACCTTCACCTCCTTCCCTGTATCTTTCTCGGTAAGTGCCTTGAATTCAAAAAACTTGGAGAACATCTGATCTTTCTTTTGCATGAAGACAATCCAACACTTTCTTGAAAAATCATCAACAACAATAACATAATACCTACGTTTTTTTTTGGAAGCTGTTGAGAATGGTCCACACACATCTAAGTGAACTCTCTCAAGGATTTTTGCTCCTTGGCTTTCCTTATCATGAAAGGTGTCCTTTGTATACTTCCCCATAGTACACCTTTTGAATGTGTCTCTCTGCGCAAGTGTATCCTTTAGAAGCCCTATATAAATTTATTGCATGATCCTCAAAGTTCTATGGTGTAGATGGACCAACCTCCTGTGCTATAAATCACTGATGTATTGACTCACTAACTTTTTTTCTTTTGTGCTCAATTTTTCACAATCATATATATCAATTTTGTAGAGCTTCTTCACTCAAACCCCAATAATTTTCACCTATCATGTGGTTTTTTGACGAAGGAACTCTTTCCCTTCACTGAATATCACATCATAGCCACAATAACCCAACATAGCAACACAAACCAATTTCAACCAGGTACATATATGACATCTTTTAGTATGAGGGGTTTTCCTGAATCTCTCTATAAAGTAATTGTACAAATACTACTAGCATTATACCTCCCATCATCACCCATTTGTCTGGAGATCATTTTCATCAAAGCTACTAAAGAATTCTTTGTTATCGATCATGTGGAATGATGCTCCATTATCCAAGTACCACACATATCCCATCATTGATGACACCATGAATGCGATGAGGGTGAAGTCCAACTCGAACTGTCAACCCAATGCTTCACCTATTGCTCCTCCTAAGGCCTTTTTTTTTGTTCTTCTTTTGTGTACAATTTGTGGCATAGTGTCCATGATCATGACAGTTGAAAGATTTCACCTTTGAAAAGTCTCTCTTCTTGCCTACCTTTCTAGTCTCAGATTTGGAATGGGATTCCTTCACTTTTCCTTTCTTTGCCTTTCCATCTAATGAAAATTTCTCCTCATCATCAGTCTTTGACGAGGATCCATATCTGGTGCTCTGCTGAAACTCTTCTTGTACCATGTCAAACCACAATTGCTCCCATTTTGGTAGCTTCTCCCTCCTATTCATAGAGTCCTGGTAGCTATGAAAGCTCTTGGGAAGCCATAGAAGTGTTAGGCTCACCAAATCATCATACAAAATAGTGATCCAAACACTTATAATCTCATCTCAAAATTGAGTGAACTTCGTCAAGTATTTTTGGATTGTGTCACCCTTCTCCATTTTGATCTTTATGAGCTTGTCTTTCAGTGCCAACTTCCTATGGTCTCTACTACTTTGAAACATATATAGCAAGGCCTTTCACATAGAATATGGATTCACCTTCCCATGGAGACTCGAGACAATATGATCTCGAAATCCCTCTAACAAGATCCTTCTCTCCTTTGCTATATTCTTCTTCCATGCATCATGCAGTTGTGCATCTATTGCAGCGGGTTGTGGAATATCAGTCTCAATGAATGCCTTTAGTACATTTTCCTACAACACTACCTCAATATTTTCCTTCCATGCAATATAATTCAAATTTCCCTTGAGTACATATTCGAGTCTCAAGCCATTGAAATACATCTTGATCTAATGGTAGTACTGAAGAATGAATGTGTACATTTGAATACTTGTACAACACAAACTCAATTTATTATCTTCTATTTTAATTCCTCATGCTATGATACCATGTAGAAATTATACCAATTGGATTCAATCTGATCTTAAAATGTACTAAATCAATATACTTAATCCTTAAACAATTTTTAGAAATAAAATACGATCGCATAATCACATAACAAGTAAGAGAAAAAGGTAAATCAATCGCACAACACAAGATGTATCTCGGGACTACGTCTAGGAGGGACTACGTCTCCAAGCCTTGCTCAAATAGTGGGGAGGCCCTCTTTCATTAAGTGGCAAAAATGAAAGTAAAAATATAAAATGAGAAATTACACCCTTATAGCTCCGTAGCTGAAAGTGCCCAAAAATTGTAGACCTATGATGAAGAAATGGACAAGACCATTGGATTCGTGGTGTTGGCTAGTGAAAAATTCATATAAAATTTGCATGAATATGACAAAGTGAAAATATAACCCCTATTTAAAATGGCTTAGATCATGGTTTCACCCCCCTCTTGTGCAATGCTCATGGTTCCACCATCTCGATTTTTGTTGCCGCTCCTCGCTGCCTGGGTGCACTTATGAATTGAAGAGTTTTTATAATAGATTGCATGGCGGGCTCCTTAAGGAGCTTATTGGCTGAATTAGTTAAGAATCCATGTTGTGGGGGAGGGGGTCGGGTGGTAAAACCCTACCCCCTCCTTTTAAATTCGGAATATTGGTTTTTAAAAACTGTGCCCTTTTCTTTAAACCTAGCGGATAAAAATATGTAATAGTGGGGGGGTCAGGCCCGCATTAGGCGATCCTCCCCAAATTTTCCACTAGAATTGAATGAGTGTGGCCATGTGGGTTGGTTTTGTAGTGGGGTTCACAACCCCCACCAGCCATGATATACAGATTCGTTGTAATATACGTTGTGGCCTCCGTAAGGTGGTCGGGCGGCGTGGTCATGACCGCTGCCCACCACTATTAATATACATGGAGAGTGTGAGCGAGGGTTCTAGAGGGGTCATGGTTGCTGAATCTATTAATATATTTTTTTTATTAAGTTTGGTGGATGGGAGTGTAGGGGTCCTGGCCCACCCTCCAAAATTATATATTCTTTTTATATTTTTAAACCAAACTGCATCTTTTCAAATCTTCAAAAATCTGACCAAAGGAGACAATTTAACTATCCTACAATTTTGCCCGAAATCTTGCCAGAGTTGGCTGGAATCCGGTGGAGATAAAAATTCCAATTTGTGTCCTCCTTAGTCTACCACATCACCTAGTCAACCCTCTAGCTTTGACTACTACTAATTCCTTCATACGGACTCAAAATTGAGTGTTGTTTATGCCATTAGAATCAGAAAGAGGAGATGTTCAACTTGAAATTAAGTTTGCCACATTCTAGAAATTTTTATTTTGAGTCTTTGTACTTAAGCCACTTGTTCTTGGACCTTTTCGATCTATCTAGATCATTCCTCCCCACTAAAGAGCCTTTGGACCCCCAAAATCATTAACACACTCAAAACCACACTTTCAATCTCTCACACACAAAAATGGTACATCATTTGCAATCATGCACACCACACATGACTCAACAACCCCTCCTTGCCAACATTTTTTAGCACACACCCATTGGCCAAGGGTTACATAAAAGAAAGAAAGAAAAAATAATCAATATCTCAACTACCCATAAGGAAAAGGCCAAAACATTATCATTGTGTTTTGAAGTGATGGGAAACACACCATCATGTTTACATTTACTTGCAACGTATGACTTGAAAATGTGGCCATCACACTAAGAGCCCTAAAATAGCCATAATTTTCTTAATAAGTTAAATGGGTCACCCCCCTGTGGAGGATCTGTCTGTGGAATCGCTTCAAGGACCAGACTCTATATGGATGCTCTCTAGTCCTGACGTGTTTGACATGTAGGTTTCTAGGGTTCATTCTGGTTTTGATGATTCTTCCTCCTCCATACCTTCTGTATAGTCTTGGAACGCCTCCTCCCGATGTGCCTCTGAGAAGTGTCCATGAATCCATCACTGTCACTAAAGTTTGAGGAGGTGCTTTATCATAAGTTGTTGGTGGTACGCTAGTTGTTTTGTTTCTTTCTCCCACTTCCTTCCTAGTGTATATGAGTCCTGCATGACACGAAAATTCCTCAAATTCGATGGATTTTACGATGCATTAGCAATTGATGCTAAGGCCCTTTCCTTAATACCCCATATTCTTTAGTAGTTTCAACCCTGTCCCTATAGTATGCTTTTCAAAAGATGCGGATTCATCATTATGAAAAGTACATGAAATTGAAGGGCTTCTTTTTACCTTGGGTTGGTTATGTCACACTTTTTACAAGGCCTCATCCTTAGCTTGTTACTTGTGTAATAACCTTTGTTTTTCTTCGCTTCCTTCTTGTAGGAGCCTTCTTAGATTAGAATTTTCTACTTGGATGCCTTGGTTAATCTCTTGAAGTTCCTAGAATAGTGCTACAGTAAGTGTCATTCTCATCTTTGGTACACTATCTATTGGTAGGTTTTTTCATCGCCTGAACCAAAACCCAAGTCTATGGGTCCCTCTGTTGTGATCCCAAAGGCCACAAACTTAATTTCATCATCAGAATCAGACCCCAAGTCAATTGGTCTACCTCGTGCAAATCCTACAGGTGTGACCTTTTCATCTTCCTCGGATTTAGAATCTTGGATTTTTGTATAGTGGTGGTAGTCTTCTGTTTCCCCTTTTTGCCATTTCTCTCAGGTCCCAACTCAGGGTCCAACTTCCAGAAATTTTCTTCACCATGTCCCTATTTTTCACAATGTGTATAAGAGGGCTTTTCTCCCCTTCTTTTGGCTACAGCAGTCCTTTTTGGGTGCTCACTTTTTTCAAGCACCACCCTGCTTTCTATGTGCATGGCCTTCACACTAGCATCATCGATGGTAGGAGGCTCAAACAATTATAATGAATGTAGTATGTAACTATGTAATGACCCAATGTACTTAGTTACGACTTGAGGTGAATATAATGAAATGTCCAAACTTAGTGCTTTTTTTCTAAATTCATCAGTAAAGCTTTGTACATTTTGTCCTTTACCTTTCCTTAGGTACTGCCACTTCAATAAGGCTATTTTCTTATAACCCAAGGGATAGAATTGATCTTTAAGTGTAGTAACTAATTTTAGCCATGAGGAAAGGAGGTTACTCAAATTATTGTTGCCTTGAAGTTTTCTCTCTCACCAGATGAGAGCGGTGTCATTTAGTCAAGGAGAAGCCAACTGGATCTTTGCCTCGTCCTCCACAATCCGCTGAATCCTGCATTAGAATTCAAGCTTCCTAATCCAAGTTTTAAGTTTCTTTGCATCACTTTCACCATTATACATGGGTAGATAAAATTATAAATCTAACTTAAAGAAAGGTTTATTAGATGCATTTCCTGAATTCTTATAATGACGATGAGAAGAGGAGGAAGAATTTTCACTTGATGGAGGAGAAGGAGGTGGATCTCCTCCATTATCTCCATGCCCTGAACCTTGTCCTTATGCATCATTCTCCCCTACTTTCTCTAACTTCTCAAGTCTAGAGAAAAATTTCTCAATCCAATCTTCCATGGTATAGAAGGTCTTGCGAGAGTTGAGCTCCTCTTCATTTCCAACATTGTCATCCATTTTTATTTTCTAATGTGCATGTCCTGCTTTAGGATCAAAAGGTTGTAGTGTCCCCTCGCCTCTTCGTAGCATGTTTCTAGTTAGCATACAAGAATGTAATTAACATCTGCAAACACCTGCTCTGATACTACTTGATCCAAAAATATTTTTCTTGATATGTGTTAAATAATTATATGTGAAAATTGCAGCTTTAAACAAGAAAATTTGAAGGCATAAACATAAGAAGAGAGAAGCAATTAACATCATGCAAGAAGACACATAATTGATATTGGAGTTTGTCTAGGAGAGACTATGTCTCCGTGCCCTACTCAAATAGTGGGGAGGCCCTCTTTCATTAAGTGAAAAAAATGAATGTACAAGTATAAAATGACAAATTACAGCCTTATACCTCCATAGCTAAAAGTGCCCAGAAATTTCAGAGATTTGATGAAGAAATTGACAACACTGCTAGATTCATGGTGTCGAGTAGTGAAAAATACATATAAAATTTTCCTCAATTTGAAAATGTGAAAATCTAACCCCTCTAGAAAATGGATGAGATCATGGTTTTTCCCCCCTCCTGCACAGTGCTTATGCTTCCACCGTCTCGATTTCTGTGCCTTCTTCTCGCTGCCAGGTGCGCTAATGAATTGTAGAGTTTTTATAGTAGATTTCAGGGCAAGCTCCCCAAGGATCCCATTGGCTAAATTGGTTAAGGATCCGTGTTGTAGGGGAGGGGGTCGAGTGGTCAAACCTCGCCCCCTCCTTTTAAAGTCGAAATCTTGGTTTGTTAAAAACTGCGCCCCTTTATTTTAAACCCCGTAGATAATAATATGTAGCAACGGGGCGGCGGCGTTCGCATTGGGCAGCCTATCATGGATTTTCGCTAGCATTGAATGGATATGTCCACGTGGGTTGGTTTGGTGGTGGGGTTCACAACCCCCGCCAACCATGATATAAAACTTCCCTGTAATATACGTTGGGGCCATTGTAAGATGTTCGGGCATCGGAATCATGACCATTGCCCACCACTATTAATATACATGGTTAGTGTGAGCAAGGGGTTTGGCATGGTCATGGTCATCGACCCATTAATATATTTTTTTGTTAATTTCGGTGGATGGAAGGGAGGGGGTCATGGCCCGCCCTCCAAAATTATATACATTATTTATTTTTTTAAACCTAACTGCATGTTTTTAAATATTCATAAATTTGATCGAAGGAGACAATTTAACCATCCCACAATTTTTCCCAGAATCCGACCAGAGTTGGCCACAATCTTCTTGCCAGAAAACTTCCAATTTGTGTCCTCCTTAGTCTACCACATAACCAAGTCAACCCTCGAACTTTGAATACTCATAATCCCTTCATATGGACTCAGAATTGAATGTCATTTGGGTCATTGGAATCAGAAAGACGAGATATTCAACTTGACATTAAGTTTTCCACATTGCAAACATTTTTATTTTTGAGCCTTTGTACTTAAGCCACTTGTTCTTGGACTTGTTCGATCCACCTGGATCATTCAATGTACACCTCTTCCCCAATCAATCCATTGAGTAATGTTGTCTTGATATCTGTTTGATGTATCTTCCATCCAATCTACGCTGCAAGTGCTAGAATTGATCTGATTAAAGAGTACCTAGCTACTTGTAGCATACCTAAGCAACACCATACATTCACTCCTTAAGGAAGGAGAACACTCCACAAGCCATATGTTTTCCAATAAAATAATCCTTGACATCTCTTAATGGAGAGTCTCTAGCCTCTATATAGGTTTCATACATGCATTACCATGGGTAGTTACCATGGGTCTCTCAATACCATACATCTAATACAATGGGCTTATCACTTTATTCCCTAGGTCCATGTGGTCTCTTGCATAATGTGGTTTAACCACTTTATTTATTAGCTATGGCCCATTTCTTTATCATTCTTACATTATTACATCATATTATTCCCTTGGGCACCTCCCAATGAACACTATATTATCCCCCATTGGTATACTATACTACTGGAGAACATTTCTCCTACACCTGAGAGAACCCCTTGGCCACAAATCCAGCCTTTTGTGTCTCAATGCCTTCATCTGTTGCTTGCTTTACCTTGTAGATCCATCTCGAACACACCAGTAATCTGTCCTCTAATTTTGGGAACACTTACGAAACGCTATTTTTGATAATGGAATCATATTCCTCTACCATAGGATCAACCCATATTGGTTACTCTACAACTTCCTCGAATGACGATGGCATAGTCTCTATAAACTCACTCATTAGAGCCATATAGCTAGTGTATTGATCCGATGACCTCCTCTTCCTTTGTTTTTATGTGGGTGCTCCCACATTATCTCTAGCATAATGCACTAATATGATAGCTTCCCTGGTTTACTTCCTTCCTTCTTTGGATTTGTCTACTAGAGTGGGTGTCTCCACTCTCCATTCCTTTTCTTGTGGCCGCTCCACAACTTCTTGAGGTCCTTCCTTTAGAGATAAAATACCTTGATATAAATGAAACTAAATATCACTTCCAAGGTAACACCTCATTCCCTTATTTTCATCAAAGTTCACATCTCTCCTAACACAACCAACCTGACCTTCTACACATGAAACAAAACCCCCAGGAGCCATCCACCCCTTCCAAGTGACTAGCCCCTAAGACAACCTGAAATTTTACTGCATTAAAGCCTCATCACTCCCATGAAATTGGAATGGTTGCAACTGAGACCCTTAAATTTCTCCCAGAGAAAGGGCATGCCTGTGAGTGGGGAATTTTCTATGTAGTTATCTGCCACTTTTTAGAGCCACGACTGAGACCACTTCCAAAAACTCCATGAAACTTCCAGAAATGAAAATTACCATAAAAATTTGATATAAATGCAAATAATTAAATAAGGACTTGACTGGACACCTGTTATCCATGACATACATTTTGTCAAACATGTCACAAATATGCATTATGTACTTTAGAAAAATAGATATGAGCATAGGGTTCTCTCACTTATTTGAGAACCAATAAGAAGAATTTATGCCTGATCACAATAACTACATTACCATGTATTAAGCCAAAAGTTGATTATACATTCAATGGTTAATTAAAACATCATGAGAATCGTACATCATCATCACTGTAAAACTCACTCATAACCAACATATAACAAACAAAAATACCAAGGATAAAATAGCCATATAAACGACATATAAACAATTATGTTTACCCTTGAAATACTAAGGAGAAATATGTGGTATTGGTGATTGCACTGACTAACAAGGTATGGACTTCCATGAACCACCCGAACATAGAATGGGCTTAACCAAACATTTATTTCGGCCAGTAACCCCCGTGCCATATTCTAAGCATTAACGTGGGATCTCATAAAACAAATAAATCAAACAAAATGAGGTCTCCTAGGGGCCAAACCAACTCAACCCTAAACCATTGATTCCACCTCACAGTTGAAATCACTAACCATTGCTAGATTTGTCTCTACCCAAGTTTTCTAGGGCTCCTAAGCATTTGTTCCAAGTAGGGATTCCAGGACTAGTAACTCAACCCACCAATGGGTTCCGGAGCGTTTTTACAACCAAGGCTTTCCGAGACTAGTAACTCAACCCAAGTTTTTACAGGACTTCCAGAACATTTTTCTAACCAAGGCTTCCATGAACTAATAACTCAACCTGCAACCAAAGACATATGAAAACCAACCAGAAAACCAAAGAAAAACCCACAACACCATGGCTATCAAGGAATGGAAAGGCTAGACAAAACCACTATCAATTTAGGAAATCCTCCATGTCAATGACAGATGATAACAAAATAACCACATGTATATGCCATGCATGTCAAATCTTGTAAGAAAATCATACATGAAACTCGGTACTTGCATGAAAAATATGTTGTAGTTATTGATCTCGATGTCCTCTTGCACTTTCTTTATTTTACTTTCACTTTTGGCTCCAAATCCCAAGTATGCCACACTCCACTAAGAGTTCTCCAAGGAAATTCTAAGTGTTCAAGAGTATGACAGAGAGAGAATGGAAGGAAAGATCCAAAACAAAAATGGAAAAAGTCTGTGTGTTGATCCTCGTAAGGATTTTTATTAATGAGGCCTCTATTTTCATCAGTTTTCCATTATTTTCCTTCATTTTCCTTCTCACATGCAACCTATCCCTTTTACCTTCCTTTTCTCATATTTTCCATCATTTTCATAAATAAATTCCATTAAATGCCACTTTCCTTTCCAAAGGCTTGTGAAAATGTGAAGTTGGGTACACTTTTTGCCCTTTTTTGAGAAAAAAAATTCATTTTTTTCAGTTCTTCAACTTTCTGCAAACTATAACAATTTTTCTGTTTAGAATTTCATTTTGCAATAAAAATAAAAGTTGTCAGAAATTTTGTTAGCTTTCTATTACTTATTTTTTGAATTTTTTTATGCAGATTTGATATGTCAACTTAGCGTTTCTTTGAGTTTGTGTTTCTTAACAATAAAAGGATTCATAAGAAGTCATGTTATGAAGTAATGTTGTATTCATTGAAAATTTGTGTTTTTGAGAAAACAAAATGTGTTACAACAATCTAGACAGAGTCTACCTTGGTTTTGTCATATTTACAAAGCCAATGGATGAATATCATAATTACTAGAATTTTTTGAACTAGTCCAATACGAAAAACTGCATATTTTGGACATGTTTCACGATGCAAAAATTTTCTTAACATATAAGTTATAAAATAAAAATCTAAAAGCTACCCATTAGAGATGACGGACCAATGTAATGCCCCATAATTTTTTTAATTTTTTTTACAATGTATTTTGGGAGATACAAAATTTTGATTTCACTGAATCACAATGACCCTCAGAAAATGTTTGCACCCATTTTCTTAGAAAATTAATTAAAATTAGTAAATGTTTATTAAATTTCATAAAAGTTATATTTCCTAAAAGTAGATTCAATTCTGAAAATGCTTGTTGTGGTTCCGACAGTTAATTAAAAACCTTTCATGGAGTTTAGTCAGTCCAAAGATGCAGAAACGTATTCAAAGCCTGGTTCTGCGTAACTAGTGACGTGTCAGTTCGGACGAACTATTTTTTGTGTCGACGGCTCGTTAATTCTAACGACTTAATAGTTCGGCCAAAATTTTAATCAAAGTTCCGCCGAACTTTTGTATAATTTTCCGTCGTTCGGAAAATTTTGCAGAGCCCCTCCTAAAACACATTTCGCGGCAACATAAATTGCTGCGAAATCCTTCATAATTTTTGCACATTTTGCACATTTCATCTGATTTTACAAAGGTCTTGGTTTCGGTTTTAAAACTTTTCTTGGAGCCTTGGATTTAAGAGCATTTCTTGGAAGCAGACTGATTTTGCAAAGAATTGTTTTGGGTTTAAAGAATTTTCTTGGAGGACATTTCTTGGAGGCGGCTTGATTTTGCAAAAAATTGTTTTGGGCTTAAGGAATTTTCTTAGATGTACATTCAAAGGACATTTCTTGGAGGTATGTGATACATTTTTTTGGATGTTTTTTACGCTTCATTTTTTTTGAAAGTATGGAGTTGGGCTTAATTTCGAAAAGACATTTTCTGGAAGTATTTTTTAAAGTGACATTTTTTTAGAATACGTGTTTTGAGTTGAAGTAAATCTTTTGAGCTTCATTTCATTTTTATAAGACATTTTTTTCTCGAATTTTTTAAAGTAAGTGTTTTGGATTGGAGTATGTATTTTTTGCAAAAAATTTAAAATGAATTTTTTTTAAATTAAATATTTTGTGATGTTTCTTCTAATTGAGTTATTGTCTAATTTTTTGAAGGAAATTTTTTGAACTTCATATCCTATTATCATGGGAAATCGAAGGACTTGTGCGAGAAAATATGATCGAAAAAGAGACCCTGAGGAATGTAGAGAAGAGACGAGACAATCTCACAAAAGGAAGTTAAAAGCCCTCTCAAATATTGAAGAGGAAAATCAACCTCAAGCAGAAATTGAAGCATGTTGGCAATATGATGCAGAGTGTTGTCCTTGATGGCAACCCACTTGATGAAGATGATGGCAACCTACTTGATGAGGTTGTACTTGATGGAAACTAACTTGATATACTAATTAATGATGTAAATTTGATGTTCTACAAGTAGCTCAAAAGTACCAGAGAAAGAAATATCAGTAAGGGCAAGAATGATGATGAACAGGGTATGTTACAAGGCATGCGCGGGTTTGTTTAGGAGAAGTAGCGTATGCATGCAGAAAAGTACGTGCCAAGTAGTGTATGCTCAATTGCGCTCTAAATGTGTAAAACCAGGGTTTACTACCATGGTATTGACCCATTGTATTGAGCGCTGGGTTGTCTAATTGATCCCGCACAGGAATACCATCGGAAGTGAAGTGGTTTTGGCTCATGGTATTGACAAAGGCTAAATCTATTTAAGGAGAAGAAATTCATTGTGCAAGTGTGTGCATGTGTCTGGTTTTGAATAGATACTTCACTCTGAAGTATGTCTGAATGAAAAGGGTAACAGTCTGATGATAGATCTGAATGTGTGATGCACCTATGAAGAAAATGATGAAGAAGGGAATCTAGATCTGAAATGTATTTATATCATCTAGATCTGTTTATGGAATGCTTAGATCTAAGATGAGGCGAACATCTAAGTAAAGGGCTAAATCTGAACTGAATATATGATCTGAAGAAGTATGCTACTCTATAATTTCTGAAGATATATACGCAAGTTTGTCGCAGCAGAAGCGCGTATATACGGGGGTTTGATGAAGATAAAGCGCGTATGGGTTGTTCTGTAATATGCAGATTTATATGCGGGTTGATGTGAATGTAAGTGCATATATACAAGGTATCAGTGAAAGGAAAGCGTGTATGAAAACTAGGGTTTTGTTGAAGTATGAAGTGTGAAATGTCTGATCTGTTCTGCTGTGTTACTGCTATCTATATTCTATAGTTCTGTGTTTTCTTATTTGATAAGTATCAGTTTTGATGTGTGATTGAGCTTAAATGTGTGGAGTGGGTCCAATCTGAAAATATGATGAAAAGTGGCCTGCAAGTTGTGTTCTATTGAAGATATTGGATCCAGTGTGAAAATTGATGAAATGTGGTCCATGGTGGTGCTGAGGGTTGTACCCTTCAGTCAGGGGGTTGTAGCTTCCTTCCAGGAGAGGTTGGTAAATGAGAGTAGGGGGTCGTAGCTCCCTTCCAGGAGAGGATTTCAAATGAGAGCAGGGGGTTGTAGCTCCCTTCCAGGAGAGGCTGGTAAACGAGAGAAGGTTGTAGCCTTCTGCAAGTGGGTGCCTGCGTGCTGGTATGAGTCTGCGCCAGTACATGGTTTTAAGATGTTTTCTCTATAATAAAATATTGAAGGCTGAGAAAACGGCAGCGGTGGTTTTCTCCCGAATTGGGTTTCCACCTAAAAATCTTGGTGTTCATGTGTGTTGCTTATGTGTGATGATTATTCTGTTCTTTCTTCACCTGTTTACTGTTTTCTAAACATCTGATGAATGAGTAATGCAATGGTCTAAGTCAAGAATTGAATGCATAATTAATTCACTGGATATACGCAAGTTCCGTAAAAGATATCCGCGTATATATGCTAGTTGGCTTCACGAAAGTAGCGTATGGGTTTTTAAGAAAGAAAACATCAAAGTTTTAGTGTCTGCACTAAATACTGATTCACCCCCCCTCTTAGTATTTTTCCCAACAATTGGAATCAGAGCAGGTCCTTCTGCAGAAGCTTGATCGCTTGAAGGAGATTCGTCGAAATGGGAAGTCATGAAGGGGTAATGTCTATAAGGCCACCTCTATTTAATGGAAATAATCTATTATTTTGGAAGATACGAACAAAAGCATATCTGTAAATTCTTGGTGCAGAACTATGGGCAATCGTGGAAGAAGGCTATCAGTATCCGGAAAGTATTCCTACTGATGCAGCAGAAAGGAAGAAATATGAAATCAATGCCAAAGCTATCAATGTCTTATTAGGAAGCATGTCTGAACCAGAATTTGCTAAAGTGATGCAGCTAAATTCAACAAAAGAAATATTGGACAAAATCATTCTGAGCTATGAAGGAGATACAAAGGTAAAAAGTGAAAAACTCCAAACTCTTCAAATTGAATATGAAAATTTAAGGATGCATACTGATGAGAGTATTGCGAGTTTCTTTTTACGTCTAGATGATATTGTAAATCGTATGAGAAGTTTGGGTGAAACCATAACCGATACTACTCTGGTGGAAAAAGTCTTAAGATCTTTAACTTCAAAATTTGATTCAAAAGTATCTGCTATTGAAGAAAGGCAAGATATGCAAACTCTTAATATTGTTCAACTACATGGTATTCTGACTTCTGATGAAATGAGACAAGGAGGTCCCTCTCAAATCAAAGAAGATGCTTTTAAGGCGTGTGCAAAAGGAAAATAAAAGGAAGCTGTCAAGGAATCAAGTTATATATCAGAAGAAGAAGAAGCAAACTTTGTGAGGAGACACCAACCAGGTACTAGAAGATTCAGAGGTAAGCTTCCCTTCAAATGTTTTGATTGTGGAAGAGTGGGTCATTATGCTGCTAAATGTCCTTATAAAGAAAATCATGATAAAGGGAAACAATTTGAAAAGGGAAAGAGTTATTATGCAAATGAAGATAATAATGAAATATCAAGTGAAGATGAAGAAGATTCTGACCAAGATCTGCTAGTGCTCATGGCAAAGAAGCAAAAGAAGAAGGCTACTCAAGGAAAGAAGATATCTCAGAAAACATGTGCAGAAGAAAATGAAGAAGAAAAAACAGGTATTGATTGTTGCTCTTGTAATCCACTCACTTGTGCATGCAATGATGAAAATAGTGAAAGTAACAGTATAAGTCTAGAAGCAAATCTCAAGATCAATGATGAAAGTAATTTTTGGGATCAATTTAAAAGGAGGGAATCTATCCTCAAGGATGTGATTTCTAGATTGAATGAACAAATAGAAACAATGAAGGGACAGATAGAAATGTATCAAAGACTACAGGAAAAAGTAACCAATCACAGTGAAGGACTTGAAGCAAAAATCATCTCTCTGAAAGCAGACCTTGAAGTATCAAATAAGAAGAATGAAGAACTTCTACAATCATTTGAAAAGGAAGGACATGAAGTAGAAATCATCTCGCTCAAAACAAATCTGGAAAAATCAAATAAGAAGAATGAATAACTTTTACAAATTTTTGGAGAGCAAGAAAATGGGTTGAAAGAAGAGATTTTAAATTTGAATGATCAAGTAGAAGAAGGAAGAAGGGTTGAAGAAAGTATGAAGAAGCAGTGCCAAAGATTGGAGGTTGAGGTAGATATTTTGAAAGGTAAATTAGAAGAAAAAGATAAACTCATGAGGTTTCAAGATAGTACTAAGATTCTGGACAATATTCTTAGTATTCAAAGGTCTCCCTCGGTTAGATTTGGTCTTGGTTTTCATGAAACTGTCAAAGGAGAATCTAGTTCGCAAGGAAGTGCTGAAGATTCAAAGGATATCAATGCAAAGCCTGAAGTATTGAAAGAAACAAAAGATCAACCGACAATCATGAACACTCAAAGGAAATCATTAAATACTGTTGAATGCTTTAAGTGTCATAATTATGGGCTTGTTGCAGCCAATTGCAGAAGAAGATTGTTTCATCCACAAAAAAATAGATTCTACACAGAAAGGTATTCAAGTTTCTTCAAGGGATATTGTTTTTCATGCAGCAAGTTTGGTCATAAAGTAGCTGATTGCAATAGAAGAAAGAATAGAAGAACACAGTATGATCCTTATGCTTACTTTTCTGGTCACATAAGATGTTATGCTTGTAACAAGTTTGGACATGTGGAAAAAGAATGCAAGATGAACAGATCGGAGAAATTGGACAATTTCTAGCACACGATAACAAAGTTCACACAAAGTTGGAAAAAGAAGGAGGACCGGTCAGAAACGTAGGGAATATTGACCCTACTGCAGTCATCCACTTCTAAAGCTTATTTCTCATAATGACTTCATGAATGATGTGAGATACATTCTGGTGATTAGTAATGTATAATCACAAGGCGAGTAATGAATGATGATTCTCATGGTTGATTTAGTAATTCTAGTTATGTTTATTTCTGACAGAGCATCTGACCTGAAGAAGACAGGTACAGGTGGTACAAATTCATGGGGAGAAGAAGGAGTGTGAAATTTTCAATATTTCACTTTCCATACGTGGGTTTAATGAAGTAAAGTCGTGTATACACATGAGTTACAGTGGATACAGTTGCGTATGCACTTATGATAAGGAATTTTGTATAACAGCTGAAGATCAGGAGCACAGGTTCAGGGGGAGCATCAGTATGACTATTAATGATTGCATTATTGGCACTGTATGTGCGTATTTCTTAGTTCTAAATGATGATGACATGATACATGGTTTCTTATGATGATATTATGAATGAGCCCGGTTTGCTTTTTGCTGAAGAGTATTCTTTGTTTTCACACATGGATGAGATGGAAGTCTTATGATTCAGAGATAAAGACAGGTCATGCAGAGATTGTTGCTGATAACTTGTTGTTGAAAGAGTTTCAGGTTGCACAAGCTAAGGAGGAGCCTTGGTCATATGGAAAGGATTCTTGGATGCACATTTTCAGGGGGAGCATTAGCCTTGCTGAGCGTAATGCATTGTTGGCATTATGATGATTCTGAAATAATATCTCTCTTTCTTGAGGTCTTTCTGGTACTGGTCATAAAAAGTCATATTTTTAATTTGATGAAAAGGTCATGTTGAGACCTATGATGTAAAATTGTAATATTCAGTCATCTAAGGACTTGATCAAATATGTAAACCCACTTGGTTGGGTACTTGAGTCAAAATGTGTAAACCCTCTTGGTTGGGTAGTTGAGTCAATTTGTGTAAACCCACTTGGGTGGGTATTTGAGTCTCATATGTAAATCCACTTGGTTGGATCTTTGATGTAAGTATGAGTCCTAGAGTCATGTACTTCATTGAAAAAAATATGTTTGAAGATTTAGCATGAACTCAGGGGGAGCATGGTAATTTTAGTGCACATCATATCTACAACGCTCTTCTATCTACATGAGGAGAAAACACCCTTGTGTTGGTTTTGATTCACCCTTTGCCCTTGATGTCAAAGGTGGAGAGTGACATGGTGTTTGAATAGGGGAGAATATCATTATGCTTAATGTATCTATCTATTGTGGTGATCAAACACCATCGTGGTTGCCATCAAGTCCAAAGGGGGAGATTGTTGGCAATATGATGCAGAGTGTTGTCCTTGATGGCAACCCACTTGATGAAGATGATGGAAACCTACTTGATGAAGTTGTACTTGATGGAAACTGACTTGATATACTAATTAATGATGTAAATCTAATTTTCTACAAGTAGCTCAGAAGTACCAGAGAAAGAAATATCAGTAAGGGAAAGAATGATGATGAACAGGGTATGTTACAAGGCATACGCGGGTTTGTTTAGGAGAAGTAGCATATGCACGTGGAAAAGTACATTCCAAGTAGCGTATGCTCAATTGCGCTCTAAATGTGTAAAACCAGGGGTTACTACCATGGTATTGACCCATTGTATTGAGCGCTGGTGTTAGTATGAATCCTTTGTCGAAGTGTACGAAAAAGGACCACTTTAGCTACGCATAACTAATAGCCCTAACAATAGAAGTGACTGCCAATATCTTCAGATCTACGGTTAGTTCAACAAGAAAAGAGCTGCAAAACACCAGATCTATGCATGGAAAGACATTAAACAGTAAAAACAAGGGTTTGCTCCATATACCAATAGACAAGACAAGAACAGGTTTTTAAAAGAATTTGTATATTAATTGGGCACCTGGGAGGAAAACAAGAAGGTGTATCCAATTCTCCTCAGTGGGATGGGTTCTTGGAAGTCCTCAGCACTTCAGATCTAAGCTTTCTCTCTCTTGGTGTAGAAAACCCAATGCAAAGAAAAGAGCTCAATGGGAGCTCACACAACAAATGATGGAAAAATGGGACCAAGTGTATAGATCCAGAGTGATCTAATAGGCAACAAAAGGTGAAGAATGGTAGGAAAAACCCTCCTATTTATAACAAAATATTGGGTCATTCTAGATCTTGGTGTATGATTAAAATAATGTTAACCAAATCTAGATCCACCTTTTATGGAATACTTTATTATATTTGTTGGAGGGAAAGGGTCTTTGACTTGGGTCAAATCCCTTGATTAGTAAAAAATAAATAAATAAATGATTTATTTATCTTTTTAAGCAAGTGGTTGGAAGATAATCAAATAAATAATGATTTATTTAATTATTTGTGGGTGATTTGGTCATATTTAACAAGGAATATTATCTAAATAAGATTTAAATAATTATTCCTGGAAAATAATAAGATAAATAAAGGTTTATCTAATTAATTTCTTTGTTTTGGGTTAAACATGATTAGGAATAATAATTAAATTATGGTTTAATTAATTATTCCATGAGGAAAATCAACAAATATAGGTTTGTTTAATATTTCCTTTTGGGGTTTCCTGTTTAGACCATAAACAACCTAATAAATGTGGTTTATTAAGTTATTTTACATAGTGAAAGCAATTTTACTTAGGGTAAAATTGGTCTTACATGGTGTACTGGGTCCATCTAATGATAATAGGTTAGATGACCAAAAAATGGTGTAACAGATTGCCCCCCAGCGTGCGAGTGTTAGGAGAAAATCGTATGACCGAAGTACGTTGTAAGAACTCAATCACGAGACATCAAAAGGGAAGTGAGAGAGAGAAAAGTTGGTAGGGGGGTATCAAGGAATAGACTTGGTACCTGAGACCTCCAGTGCACACACAGTCTCCTTTATGAGAGGGTACCAGGTTGAAGGCGGGCAGAGGACACGATGCTCCGCCAGACAAAGTACAAAAGAATAGTGCGTCCAGGAAATAAGGGACCGAACTGTAAAGTACATGCTGGCATAAACATGAGCTAGATAAAAGATATAGTGATGAATCCCACATACATGATGTGCCTGGGATAATAGCCAAGAATTATACAATAATATCTGAGTACATGAGATACAAATACAACCCCAATGCCCCCTGTAAATGGGGAAGGGCTCACAAAATCTGACTGATACATGCAAATCAAAGAGGTGCTGCAAGTGGCCAAGGCCAACATCATCAAAATCTGGAGCGGCATCGAAGGCTGCAAAGAAGAGGTCATCCGGGCATGTGGGGGGCTACCTGCAGGGCCACCCCCTCATGAGGGTTGAGATATCTCACACACACCCGGGAATCATCAAGAGCTGCTGCTGGGTCACTGGACCCACTGGCGACAGCCGAATCTTGATCAGGCCAAAGGAGTGGGAGAGCCAACCAAGTCATGGAAATGAGAGAACCTCACGGATCCGAGGCACCGAACAAGAGTGAAGTCGAACCATGTACACCCGCCCCTCTCAGACCTGTTTCTCGTGAATACAGCCTAAGGCTGCCGAGTGGATGTCCTATAGGTGAGTAATGAGATAGTAGAGTGATGATGACCACTAATGACAGATAAGAAATGGGAAGGAACGGTAGTGAATGGATCACTTTCCTCGTTAGAGCATAGTATGGATGACATGTAAATGACCACAGATCATATGGAGAGGACAAGGGGACTAAAGGTCATAACGTGTGACACAAGAGAGAGACCAAGCAATGAAGGATGGATGACTATAGCGGGGTACAAAGGGACTCAGGATAGACTCCATGAATGCGATGATGACTCAACTTGGATGCTCTAAACAAGGGTGACTCGATGGTGCTGCCACACAGTAAAGGCCCAATGGGGGACCATGAAAACATGAGTATAAGATGGTAACTCATGACGAAAATTGACACGAACAAAGACAAGTAAGGAGGCAAGATGGTGCCCCAAGTACAAGTGTCGTAAGTGAGGAAATTCGATTTGAAGGAAAGGTGAAGTGACCCTTCTTCGACAAAATGTGTCCTGGTGAAGTATCAAATCACAAAAAAATAACAGATACCCATTTGAGAGCTCGGTGAGAGCTTTCCAACAGTGCAGACGGTTCGTCAAACGGGGCTATGGTGTGGTCGCAACAGTCGAAAGAAGAAACAGGGGTTCTCTTTTAATAAGGTAGTTTTCCCTCCAAAATCACTCATTTGCTATTGTTGCTGTGGTGAATGTGGAGAGGAGAGAAGGCCCTAAATCTTACAGTGAACGTAGCGGACAAACCGACCATTGGAATTGAGATTCTTCAGTTGTAGGTAAGAGGCCTAACCTTACTCTTTCATTTTGATGGATTAAAATTTCAGTTTAGGGCCCAAAATCCCATAAATAGACCCTCCTTCATCTCTATGGCTGGGTCGCACTTTTTGGGCCAAAAAGTGCGACCTGGGAAGTCGGTTTCAAGGCAAAAAGTGCGACCTGTCCCAGAAATGGGCAGAAAACTGCGACCTGGGAGATGAGGGGGTTTTGGTGCTGTTTTATGGCTGGAAGTTGGGTTTTGGTGTTTGGTTATGGTTTTCCCGATCTGTATGCTGACAAAGATGATGTGTTTGTGCAGGTATGGAAGATTTACAGGTTAACTGGAGAGAGAGAGACCTGTTTACACTACGGGCAGAGATCCAGGCGGATCAGGGCATCCGTCGTGTGTTGGCCAGGTTTAGGGTTCTAAAGTTTTTGGAGAACCCTTTGATGAGAGCAGGAGAACCATTGTTGGCCAGGGATCCAGATCAGGAGGACTTTGTAGTGCAGGGGCACAGGATCGAAGTGACAGTCCAAGATGTGTATTTCCTGACTGGTCTCCCGCCACTAGGGATGGTGGGAAACATGCAGCCAATATTACCGCGGGGGCGGCATATCATGGAGTTTGTGGAGCAGCATTGTCGACCGGGTCTCCAAGTCAAGGGGACACGAATACTGATCGGGGATCTAGAGAGGTTATAAACCCGTGCAGTGGCCACAGCTGTGCTGCGTATCCTAGGCAACTAGGCGCTCCATCACATCACTGGGGGGAAAATGATGATTGTGGAGAGTGTGTTGGGTTGGACCTACTATGGGTGGGCCCAAATGATGCTGGTGTCGCTAAAGCGATAGCTTTCGCTATGCAGGCGGCAGGTGAGCCACGATTGATCGTATGGGACTTTATTGTGCGCCTTCTTCTTTGAGAAGATCTCGACCTTGAGGCCTCGTGTACAGCTTCCAGATGGGGGCCCGAGAGAGCCCAGGATGCGCCAGTCGGGGCGGCTACTTTGCAGAGGAGGAGGGGCGGTCGGGCGAGTGTTTCGACCTGAGTTTTTTGCCCATTGGGATCAGATGCCGTTATACATAGACGACTATCCCTATAGTGGGATGAGCTATTGTGGAGATCTAGACCTGCCACTTCCACCTGGTCGAGTCTGGGGGCCCGATGGTAAGTGATAGATTGCTATTCCTATATGGGCATGCTAAATTTTTTTGAATAGTAGCTAGGGTACTAATTCATGTACTTTTGGTATGCAGATATAGCACTGGTAAAACCGGCCGGATATATGGGACGACCGGCAGCATCTGGAGCTACAGGTCCGAGTGGGTCGAGAGCGGCACATAATGAGGATGCAGCCACCCTTCTGGAGGACATCCGCCGTAGATGTGAAAGGTTGTTGACCGGAGTATCAGAGCGCGGGTGGCGGGACTTAGACGACCAATACATAGAGCCATGTGTTGGTCTACCCTCGGAATGGCGAGGTGTCATGTGGCGCATGGTGATGGCCGGTCAGGCGATGCGCGATCTACAGGCTGCAGGGGCGGAGCCATTGGCTCGGGATCCTCTAGATAGTGATTAGGGGTGGGGCATGTGGTGCCCCCTAGTGTGTATGTAGGGGCAGGTGGTGCCCCCAGTTTTGGGTTTTTTGTAACATGCTATGGGCATGTCATATGTATCAGAGTAGATGGACTCTAAACACAAGTTTTACGACATATATTATGGATATGCATCATTTTTTGATGGTTATGAATGTTATTGTCTTGTATGAAATGCGTGTGATAAATGCCAATCTAGAACATGGTTTGCAATACTATCTACATAGTGATTTTGTTCTCGAGGTACATGATTGAAAGTGATGGTTTCAAATGCACGTATCAAGAGTTTCACTCGTAAATAGCATCTAAACAGCACAGGTTTATGCACGCGATAAACACCATTTAGTTGCATGACAAGAAGTAGGGAATCCAAGCGAACGTGCAGATGGAGGATGTGATGAAGGAGGGCATCGGCTAAGAGACCACGCACTGCATCATATTCGGCCTGATTGTTGGTGGCAGAACCAATGCAAACCCCGTTTGAGAGAACAAGGGCATGCAAGGGGGTGAAAATGGCCCAACCTGCTGCAGCTAGATTCCGGGAGTAACGACTTGCACCATCGGCGTAACCGATAAAGGGTGTGGACGGGGGGTCCTGCAGAATGGTGTTACAAGACAACAAATGAGGGGAAGAGGGAGAATGATGGTAGCGTGAGTGTACAGAAGACATCGAGCGGCAACTGTGGTAGGGAGTGCAAGGAGCAGAATGACTATGACTCATATACAAACTAGAGGGTGGTATATGAGGGCTATCGGAAGTATGGCGAGAAATCAGGCTGCGGAGGTCAATAGAGATACGGGTGGAGTGATCTCGTGTATGGGTGGAAAAGAGGCGATCCGGCGAAACGACAGGGGAGGATGTAGGGGGACTGGGCTCTGGGTGTCTCGCAGAGGAGGATAGGTAAAGAATGGTCGTGGTGGACTCCGTCATCTGAACATCAGGGGGGGGATGACGATGGGAGCGGGGGGATCCTCAGGCTGGCCCGAAGCATACTGCGCGAGGATGGGAGAGGCAGATTGATTTTTTTCAACCTCATACTCTCGGATGACCTCTAAAGAGGCGCGGTAGTGCGTCAGGTGAGGACAATGGTGGGAGTAATGGCCATGAACACCGCACAAAGCACAGGGTTTGTTGGTGTGGAGAGTCTTGGGGTTCTTGGTTACGGACGAAGAAGGAACGAAGGCTTCAGGGACCGTAAACTCGGGGAATGCAACTTTAACCATGGGCTGGATACGGGGCAACTCGGGACAAGCATCGGTGGCATGACCAGCGACATCACACAAGGCACAGGGCTTGGCGGGTGGAGGAAGGGCCGGGTCAGTTGTGGTGGTCTTGTCTTTGGGTGCCCCCTTACGGGCTTTTCTTTTCTTCCCAGGAGCCGACACGACATGAGAAGGGTCCTGTGGAGGTGCTGGGGGCACAGAGGCAACGAAGGAAGCGAGGGGGACCGGTTGGACCGGTGTCAAAGCCATGTAGGGTTTGGGGTGACTAGGAGGGGTGGCGGCTGGAGGGTCAAGGTACCAGACCGGTATGCCCAAGGTCAGGTTAGGGAGAGAAAGGGTGGCCATGACGGGGACAGAATATACTCCGGGAGGGGGAGCCAGGAACGGTATCTACCCAGCAGGGTAATGACCAGGAGGGACGGCGCCGAGATGGTTAAGGCCTGGGGGAACCGATCCCAGAGGATAAAGGGGTTCAGGGATACCTACTGTAGGGGGAGGGCCAGAAGGAGGAGGTCCGGCTGGCTAAGATGAATGGCTAGGAGCAGGTTGCGGAGGGCGAGGGGGAGGTTTCTGACTAGCCGAAGCAGGCCGCTTAAGGGCAGCGTGAGACGATTGCATCATGCAAACATTCGATAAGCTGGGATCAGTGATAGGAGGAGGGGGGAGACACTGGTCAAGGAATCGACGGTTTTCTTGTTGGCTATAGAAGAGATGGTCGTCTCAGGGGAGGTCGGAGAGATTGGCTCATGATATGTCAACTGGTCAATGGTGACGATCTTTCCATTATGGGGGAAAGACATCTTGCGGAAAACTGCGGATGGGACAACAGACATAGAATAGGTGTAGCTTCGCCCCAATAGAATGTTGTAGTCTAGCGGGGCGTCTATGACTTCGACGTCGACGCAAACAGTCTTATCGGCGAGGGTGATAGGGAAATTACGAAACAATCCAATGGGCTAGGAGGCATGATTGTCCCACACTCGAAGGGTGATTGTGGAAGGGGCCAGCTCAGGGGATCGGATTTGCTTCCAAACCGAAGTGGACATCACGCAGGTGGATGCCCCCTCGTCAATTATACACCGGGAAATGATGGCGTTCCTGATTTTGAATGGGATTTGGAAGGCGATGGAAGGAGGAATGGGAAGATGGTCCAATTGAGTGGTGTCGAAAACAATCATTTGGTCATCAGCAGGATCTACAGTGCCCACGGCAGATAGTAGAGCCTTCTTCTAGGAAGGGCACGACTGGAGGAGTTCCAGTGTGGAAATGGCAGTAGGAGATTGTGCCAAATCATCTACTATGTTATACGAATGGGCAGCTCGACCGGAAGCAGCATTTCGACGTAATGGGCCCTTAGGAATCTTGGTATGAACCTCAAATTTGGGTTGAGGGATATGTAAGGGGCCACTGGATGTCGAAAGAGGCTCTGTAGAACCGGAAGAAGGAGGCTCGGGAGCAGACTGAGCAGGAGGCTTGGGGTACTGATGAGACTGAGTTTGAAGGTGAAGGTCGACGGTTGAGGATGGATTAGAGTTCATCATAAGGATCTGGTAATCAGACGAACCAGAAATGGAAGGAGGAGTGGAGGCCTGCCCGTCAGGGGGTTGGGTAGCCACGAATCCTTGCTAAGGGAAAGGATCAGTAAACACAGCCAGTTGAGTAGAGGCCACATTAGGGGGAGCATGAGGGGAGGCATGTTGTTCGCGCAATGTGGCTTGAGACTCCCACATCTGCCGCATCTATGGTAAGAGGGGACAATCGTGGGTGTAATGACCATAAATACCGCAACACGAACAAGGCTTGTTAGTACGAAGAGGCCTGTCCGGCTTGGGCTGAGTGCCATGTTGCTGGTTAGCAGTGTTAGGGTCAACACCTTGAGGATTGGGTCCATGAGTACCAGGGGTAGATTGATTTGGATTGCCTCTCCGCCTTATTTGAGAAGAAGGGGGGTTAGTTGCACCCTGCTGTGCAAATACTTGCCCTGAAGGGGGCTCTAGGTGTTGTTGCGGGGATTGAGGAGGTAAGGGAGGAGGAAGCGCATATGCTAGAGGAGTTGGAATACTAGGCTGCGGATAAGGGTAATGGTTAGGTTGGGCAACATTGAGGTAAGCAGGAGGTTGGGAAAAAGGAGGAGGCATGCCGTATCCTGGATACATGCTACCTGGAGGGGGAAGAGTGCTAGAGGTGCTGGCCCCTCTGGGAGGGAGACCATAGCCCATAGGAGGTTGAGCATACAGATGGGAAAGGGCTCCAACAATACCGTCGGCGGAATGAGATGCCCCCGGGGCATTAGCGCCACCGGGCCTGGGGTGGTCAGGAAGGACGGTATAAACATAACCAGACCGGGCATAGATCAGGTCATATTTCAAGGCTATTTGGAGGGCGGCTTCTTCGGTTTGAGGGAAATGAGAGGCGACATATTTGCCAATGGGAGCTAAGAGAGAGCGAAGGAACCAGTCCATATAGATCCGATCTTCGAAGGGGGGAGCTCAACATAAGTTGTGTCTTCGTCGCCATTCCTAAACATGGGTAGAAAGGCGGGTCGAAGAGGTTTGCTTAAAGGAAGTCAAGAGCTCCGTACCAGTATCATATCGGAGAGGGAGCTGGAAGTAAGATAGAAAGGCTTGGGCAATGGTCGCAAAGGTGGTATGGGAAGCGGTGGCTTGGTCGACATACCATTTAGAAGCTTCGTCGGTAAGCGTGCGTTGGAACAAACGAAGACGGATGGTGTCATCGGTAATGGAATTGGAGGAACACCACATGTGGAAAGATCAGACATGATTGGTTGGATATTCTCCAGCAAGGCCTTCGAACTTAGGGATGTCGGAGGGGAGCTTGGTTGGCATAGCAGGCCAACCAACATCGTGGCGAATAGGGTCATTGATCAACTGATTGAAATCGGGGAGGCTGAGGCCTGCAATGTATGGCAGCAAGGGTATGGCCAAGGTAGTTCCTGTGGCGGTTCCACTAGTAGTAGGTCTGGCATGAGGGCCTAGAGGACTACTAGCGTTAGGCCCTTGACCAGACATGGTAAAGGTGACAGGGGGAGAACCAGGAGGAGAAGGAGAACCCAATGAATCAGGAGAGGAGTCGGAGTGCGGATTCGCAGGAGGATTGGCTCGACGATGGCGGGTCGGAGCAGATTGATTGACCAAAAACTGAGGGTGAAGGCCAAGAAGTCTCCGGGAAAGGTGCCTTGGGGGTGCAATGATGACAGGAAGAAGGAAACTGACAGGGGCAGAAAGGGACAGAATCAAGTGAGGTCAAGGGCATAAAAGGTGCAGTGATAATTGATTTTAGAGTCTTTGCTAGGCGGTGTTAACCAGGCGCTTCTTCACTTAGGGTCAGTGTGTGTCGTGCGTTAATTTTAATTTTTAAACCCTTTCTGCTTTGAGAGCAAGAAAAAAGTGTGTTGTGTAACTGGAAATAAATCTGCAGAGAACAGTATATAATGCTGAAATAATAGAAAATTAACAGCTACTTGTGCATCTATCTAACCCAAGAAGGCAGGTCTCTCAAAACTAATCTAAAAAAGGGGAAAAAATCTAGGCAGAACACATGGAAAAGAGGCCAATAGATCTAAGGTCAAAAGGGACAGGGATCTAAAGGATAAACCTGTTGAAAAGAGGTGAAGATCACAGCCAAGAGACAGAGGCAAGGTGGCTAGAAAAAGGGAGGAAATCAGCAAAAAGCGGAAAGGACAGGGAGGAGGTCCTAAAGAGAGGTCCAAAAAAAATGACAAGAGGTGATTTGAAAGGAAGAAAGGCTGATTTAAAAGGCTCTGAACAGGAGGTATCATATCTGGAAAAAGGGGGGGCTGAAACTCTGAAAAAACAGACGCCTGAAGTAGCTAAAACTCTTCCACCAAAAGTGGAGGGTACTGAAGCCCTAGGGGGATAGGTTCCCACTTAGGTGAGAAAAACAGATCAGGAACAGGTCAAAAAGGGCTGAGACTGAGGCTGGAAAACCCTGACAGAAGCTTCAGAAAAACCCAGAAAAAGTGCAGAAAAACAGCAGAAAAACTGGCAGGTCGCAGGTTCTGACCTGTTTTCAGTGCAGGTCGCAGAAACTGGGCAGAAAAGTGTGACCTGGAGGTCTAGGTCGCAGTTTTTGGGCTGAAAAGTGTGACCCCACGCTCCAGTTGTCTCGACGGCAAATTTTCGGAAAATTTGCCGTCTCAGTTGCGGCTGATGTCGGTCACCTGCGCAATAGGGCCAGAAACACGCAGAAGTTAAAATTTTTAATGTTTTAGGGTTTTATGTGAGAAAAAAAAAAAAAAAAATAGGAAAAATAAATAGCTGAAAAGAAACCCTAGGGTCTAAAGTAGCTGGATATGCAGGAATATGAAAAACGACAGCGGTCGCAATTTAAAACCCGTGTGGAGTCGCCATTTGTTAGTATGAATCCTTTGTCGAAGTGTACGAAAAAGGACCACTTTAGCTATGCATAACTAATAGCCCTAACAACAGAAGTGACTGCCAATATCTTCATATCTGCGGTTAGTTCAACAAGAAAAGAGCTGCAAAACACCAGATCTATGCATGGAAAGACATTAAACAGTAAAAACAAGGGTTTGCTCCATATACCAATAGTCAAGACAAGAACAGTTTTTTAAAAGAATTTTTATATTAATTGGGCACCTGGGAGGAAAACAAGAAGGCGTATCCAATTCTCCTTAGTAGGATGGGTTCTTGGAAGTCCTTAGCACTTCAGATCTAAGCTTTCTCTCTCTTGGTGTAGAAAACCCAATGCAAAGAAAAGAGCTCAATGGGAGCTCACACAGCAAATGATGGAAAAATGGGACCAAGTGTATAGATCCAGAGTGATCTAATAGGCAACAAAAGGTGAAGAATGGTAGGAAAAACCCTCCTATTTATAACAAAATATTGGGTCATTCTAGATCTTGGTGCATGATTAAATAATGTTAACCAAATCTAGATCCACCTTTTATGGAATATTTTATTATATTTGTTGGAGGGAAAAAGTATTTGACTTGGGTCAAATCCCTTTATTTGTTAATAATAAATAAATAAATGATTTATTTATCTTTTAAGGAAGTGGTTGAAGGATAATTAAATAAATAATGATTTATTTAATTATTTGTGGGTGATTTGGTCATATTTAACAAGGAATATTATCTAAACAAGATTTAAATAATTATTCCTAGAAAATAATAAGATAAATAAAGGTTTATCTAATTAATTTCTTTGTTTTGGGTTAAACATGACTGGGAATAATAATTAAATTATGGTTCAATTAATTATTCCATGAGGAAAATCAAACAAATATAGGTTTGTTTAATATTTCCTTTTGGGGTTTCCTGTTTGGACCATAAACAACCTAATAAATGTGGTTTATTAAGTTATTTAACATAGTGAAGGCAACTTTACTTAGGGTAAAATTGGTCTTACATGGTGTACTTGGGTCCATCTAATGATAATAGGTTAGATGACCAAAAAATGGTGTAACAGCTGGGTTGTCTAATTGATCCCGCCCAGGAATACCATCGGAAGTGAAGTGGTTTTGGCTCATGGTATTGACAAAGGCTAAACATATTTAAGGAGAAGAAATTCATTGTGCAAGTCTGTGCATGTGTCTAGGTTTGTATGGATACTTCACTCTGAAGTATGTATGAATGAAAAGGGTACCAGTCTGATGATAGATCTGAATGTGTGATGCACCTATGAAGAAAATGATGAAGAAGGGAATCCAGATCTGAAATGTATTTGTATCTTCTAGATCTATTTATGGAATGGTTAGATCTGAGATGAGGAAAACATCTGTCTGAATTAAAGGGTTAAATCTGAACTGAATATTTGATCTGAAGAAGTATGCTGCTCTATAATGTCTGAAGATATATACGCAAGTTTGTCACAGCGGAACCACGTATATACCCGGGTTTGATGAAGAGAAAGTGCGTATGGGTTGTTCTGTAATATGTAGATTTATACGTAGGTTGATGTGAATGTAAGCGCGTATATAGGCAGTATCAGTGAAAGGAAAGTGCTTATGAAAACTAAGGTTTTGCTGAAGTACGAAGTGTGAAATGTCTGATATGTTCTGCTGTGTTACTGCTATCTGTATTCTACAGTTATAGGTTTTCTGATTTGATAAGTATCTGTTTTGATGTGTGATTGAGCTTGAATGTGTGGAGTGGGTCCAGTTTGAAAATATGATGAAAAGTGGCCTGCAAGTTGTGTTCTATTGAAGATATTGGATCCAGTGTGAAAATTGATGAAACGTGGTCCATGGTGGTGCTGAGGGTTGTAGCCTTCAGTTAGGGGGTTGTAGCTTCCTTCCAGGAGAGGCTGGTAAACAAGACCAGGGGGTCGTATCTCCCTTCCAGGAGAGGCTGGTAAATGAGAGCAGGGGGTCATAGCTTCCTTCTAGGAGAGGCTGGTAAATGAGAGAAGGTTGTAGCCTTCTGCAGGTGGGTGCCTGCGTGCTGGTATGAGTCTGCGCCAGCACATGGTTGTAAGATGTTTTCTCTGTAATAAAATATTGAAGGCTGAGACAACGGCAGCGGTGGTTTTCTCCCGAATTGGGTTTCCACCTGAAAATCCTGGTGTTCATGTGTGATGATTATTCTGTTCTTTCTGCACCTGTTTACTGTTTTCTAAACATCTGATGAATGAGTAATGCAATGATCTAAGTCAATAATTGAATGCATAATTAATTCACTGGATATACATGAGTTCTGTAAAATATATCCGCGTATATATGCTAGTTGGCTTCAGGAAAGTAGCGTATGGGTTTTTAAGAAAGAAAATATCAAAGTTTTAGTGTCTGCACTAAATACTGATTCACCCCACCTCTCAGTATTTTTCCCAACAAAGCAGGTATGTAAATGTAAATATTATGATCTATTGATATATTTAAAATTTTCCTACTGTAAAATGTGAAGCTTAATTTTTATTTGATGAACTAATTTGAAAAATATCTTGTTTAATGTAAACAGACAGAGATATTCCTCAAAACAT
Source organism: Pinus albicaulis (assembly GCA_034641835.2). Classification (NCBI taxonomy): domain Eukaryota; kingdom Viridiplantae; phylum Streptophyta; class Pinopsida; order Pinales; family Pinaceae; genus Pinus; species Pinus albicaulis. The sequence goes on from CM076578.1 coordinate 316,639,529, forward strand.
TGATGATGAGTTACAAAATTTTGAAAGAAAAAGTGAAAGATATATTGAACCAATGATTGAAGATGGTGAAAATATTGAAAGAAATCCAAATAAATAAATTGAATCACAAGATATGTAAATATATATATAATATATATTAAACACATGCACGTGTTATTTAAATTATAGATATATTTATTAATTTAGTTGTTTATTGAATATGTACTATTTTTTCGAATATGTACAAATGAAATCACTATCGATGATGAGATGTTAGAAAATGTTGACACTCACACATATGGAGATAAAAAACCTGACCGTGATATACGATATCATGTTAACTGCATTTTGAAAAAGTATTTCTTAAATGAGCAGGCGACAGTTCAGGCTCAAATGTTGAAAGGTCTCCTATCATTAAGGAAATTAAAAGAAGCTACGACACTACTGGGTATTCGAAAATCAACCAAAGATAAAAAAATGAAGGAAGATGTGATAAAAAATATGAGTAGTGCTATAAAGTCAATTAAGAGATATAGAGAGAAAGATGTTTCAATTGTATGTAGAGGAATACAGATGGCAATGGTTTCATCAAGTACTAAAGAGAATCGTTTGGTAACATCTATGGCACGAGCACTAGGAACCTTGCGAAAAAATTTGCACAAACACTAGAAATTTCGACTGCAAATAGATGTAAATGATGAAATCGCTTGTTGGAGAGCTATTTGTAGGAAACCATACAAAGATAGACTTGGAGAAAATGTTAAAAAAATAATATATGAATATTGGAAGAACAATTCGCATGTTTTGCCAACTGCAAGGAATGTGATGTGAAGAAGAATAACACGAAATCAGTATGAAGAAGATGAAAAATATTTCTTGGAAACCACTCAGATAGAGTTATTCAACAAGTTCAAAGAAGAGAATTTTCAAATTCATGTTTCCCTCAGTTCTTTTGTTCAACAAAAACCATGGCATGTAAAACCTATCACCATACGCGACACTTGTTGTTGCCATTATCATGTGGAATTTGAGTTATATTATGATACATTCCTTGATTTTGGTAGAACATTATGGAAGGATTCACCTCCTCCTTCCACTATCCGTGATTTCATATCTCAAATTCTATGTGAAAGAGAAAGCGATGAACTATTTTACAAAAAGAAATGTGTTGGTGGTAAAAAATGCGATGATTGTGGAAATTTGACTAAATTTCAAAACAAATATCATATTGATATAAATGATCAATCATTTTCCAACATGAAAGTGAAATGGAAGAGATATGAATATATAGATACATCGATTCAAGGTGCAAATAGTGTTAAAAGAATTGAATTACTAGAAGAAGAAATTTTTCTCATAGACTTTTTGAGAAAGTTTGAAGCAGAAATTTACAAATACACCAAGCATTCCCATACAACTCGATGGCAAGACTTGAAATTCAAAAAATCTCATGAAGTTTTTCCACTAGGGACCATTTTTTTCAGTGATTGATTTTGTAGAAAATTATACATTTGTTCCACAAAAAGAAATTTAGAGTGAATACTATCATTCTAACCAAGTCTCCATGCTCGTCTATATTCTATATAGACATGCTGAACAAAATTTCGATCATATAGAAAGCACGAGTGAAAATCGACATATCATTAAAGAATATCACTTTTATATCAGTGATGATCGTACACATGATACATGTTTTATAAAAAATTGTTTTGGAAAAATTTATGATTCCTTGAAAAAACGTGGAATAATATTTAATGAACATTGGATATGGTTAGACGGATGCGCATGTCAATTCAAATCTACACGATCATTCTTTTGGTTGTGTTTTCTTCATAAGAAAACCTTCATTAAACATTGTTGGAATTTCTTTGAGACTGGCCATGGAAAAGGAGAACATGACAGTGCAGGAGCATGCATAAAATGAGCACTTCAAAGATATCAAATGAACCACTCTGCAATTTGACATGTGAACGCTGAAGAAGTTGTTCAATGGTGCATATCTGCTCCAAGCCATGAGACTAACCCATCAAGGTAAGTGCGAAGGTACATTCAATTTAATTTATATTGGAAATCTAATTTTAAACATTGTACATTTATCATGCAATGATTATCTTTGATTGTATTTTGATATCATATTTACAATTTCTTCTTTTAATTTTCCATATAAGGGTTTTTCTAGCATATTGGGGTCGAAGACGTAGATAGATCAATTGGACATGACGTTGAAACAATAAAAGGGACTCAAAAATTGCATTCAATTGAAACAAAGTTGTCCAGAAATGTGTTTGCATTGGATAAAAGAAAATATTCTTATTTTGTGATGTTTACATAGAAAACACAAAATCCAATGACGTTTGTGAAAACAAAATGTATGTGAACGATTGGAAACATACAAAGCTAAATACAAAGGGAAAAATGTCTGTTGCAATGTTTGAAGAAATGCAATTAGAGGAAACTACAATATCATCTGATGGTGATCGAGTTTTTGATCTTGTTAGAGAAGGTAACATTTGAATTACTTTCTAATGATTTAAAGATCTAGAAATAAATTTAAATATGTATAATTTTGTTAAGTTTGTTTTATTGTGCAGGAGATGTTTTTGTTGTAATTGCACCTATTGACAACAATGAAAATGTGAAGTATTATTTGATGCGTTGCACTGAATGAAAAATGAAATTATTAAAAAACTATAATGATCACGGATTTCAATATGACGGAGGGTCTATTATACTGAAAGGTTATTTTTTCAGACAAACTCATCAAAGTGGAGACTTTGTTTACATTGAATACTATGAACCTGATTCCATAAGTTGTCAATATAGTCACTTGGTGTGTGCAACACGGATAAAGTTGATAGAAGTTCAATCAAAGAGAAATAGAAAATTAAGAGATGGAAAATGTCAAATCCCAATCATGAACGGATTATTGAAGATGGAATTCCATTAGAATTTTTTTGATTGAATTTTCCAACAATTTATTCTCTTTGGATTAAATATGTTTTAGAACTTCCAGTACTCAACTAAAAATTGAGTTGCTTATGTTATTTTTGCAAGTGTTTGCACATGTACAAATTGTTTTGGTACATGCACGTGCTCTAGTATCAAGAGAAAGTAGCTTTTCTATACATGTGCATTGATGAAAAAATCTGCAGTATAGTTTTGTATGAAGATTCCTTTTAGACAAGAGACTTGGAGCACTGCTTCGACTTTTGGTGGGATTTGACCCACATCTCTATTGCTGATTGAAAATCTAGTACAAAATTTGTTTTTCCAATGGTCGGATATGTTCAATGTGCATTGATGAAAAATGTTACTTGTATTGGATAGATATGTTCTAGAATGCAATTAATTGTTCCAAGTAGTTTTTCTATGTCCATTGATGAAAAACTAATTGGATTTTCTGGTAAAAAGTTTCCACAATGTAAATAAATCAACAAGACTACCTATTTGAGTGCATTAATGACATTGACCCATATCCAACAAACATATATATGTACTAGACTTATATTTCCAATCAAAATTAAAGGGATAATTTGTACATATATATCTACTTATTTAAACTCTTTTTTCAATTAGAGCTCAATTGATACATGGTTAGTTGCATTGAAAAGCTATGTTCTTCCGATTGTAAATTTTTTCATTCAAGTTAGACTACATGTAGAGATCAAAAGAAATCTTAAGATTCCAAATGTACTTCAACCATCCAAAAGGGATTTGTGCTACATTACTTGACACGCCATGCCAATTATAGTGAACAAATATCCAATAGAAACATTTAACATCATATACCACATGTGCTAAATGTAGATTGAAACCATCCAAAACTTTAAAATTTTAAAAATTTTTTGATAATATATCATGCAACATTAAAACATTAAACATTTAAAACATTAAATATCACATGCAAAATGTAGATTGAAACCATTCAAAAATTGAGTTTTAAAAGCTTTTTGATTATATATATCATGCAACGTTACTTCGCATGCCATGCTAGTTATAGTTCAACTAGATCCAATAGAAACATTTAACATTATATACCACATGTGCCAAATCTAGATTGAAACCACCCAAAAATTAAGTTGTAAAAACCTTTTTATTATATATCGTGCAACATTAAAACATTAAACATTTAAAACATTAAATATCACATGCAAAATGTAGATTGAAACCATCCAAAACTTGAGTTTTAAAAACTTCACATGCCATGCCAATTATAATTAAACTATCCAATAAAAGCATTCAACATTATATCACATGCGAAATGTAGATTGAAACCATCCAAAACTTTTAACTTTTAAATTAACAAAAAATTATAGATCACAAAATTACTTCACATGCCAAATCTACTCCAAGCATCCAAAACTTAAATTTAAAAAAAAAAAACAAATTAGAACACGTCATTACATAACATGCCAAATGTAATTCATATGACAACATTAATTTATAGATGACAACATTACTTCACATTCACATGCCAAAAGTACTAAAACCATCCAAAAATTAACTTTTTGAAACAAAAAAAATTATATTAACAATGTAATAAAATATGTCCAAAAATTGTAGATCTCACAAATATCAAACTATATCAAGTTTAACAAATTTTAAGACCACCTAAATCTTGAAATCAAATCTACAAATCATGCCCATAAAATAGAGAAAGATCTAGAGTCTTTCCTATCAGGGTCTCAATCTACACCCTATCATGTGAAGCATCATGGGAAACCTACATACACAATGCACATGTACTTGAACATTAAAATTTTATGTTTTAAAAATGAGTGAGAATATATATATCTAGAACTTCATGTAAAAAACAAAATATAACAAAAAAATCATGCAATACCTCATGAGGTTCCCTCTCCATTTGATGAACAAGTTCTGCCCCCATAGGAACATCTGCAGCGGTAAACTGTACAATATACATGTACAGTTATATATATATATATTAAAAACTTTCAAATGAAAATGCACGTGTACATATATAAACTTATTTTCAATAATATTAAAAAAAGGAACTAAAGACAACTTGTTCAAATGTTGTGGATGTTCCTATCTCCGTCGCTAGAGTTCGCGGATTAAAGAAATCTTCTATAGGAACTTAAATTCAAAAAATTTTATATAACTCAAAATATAGATATCTCTCTCTCTCTCTCTCTCTCTCTCTCTCTCTCTCTCTATATATATATATATATATATATATATATATATATATATATATCTCAATTTTTAATGGAACTTTTTGGGGTGGAATCTATATATATATATATAAATTTTAAACATAAATTTTAAACTTGTGAAAAATTGTCCATACTTGTGGCTCATCTCTCAAGGAAGTAGAAGGTACATCTCCCAAGGAAGAAGAAGGTACCTCCATCCCAAAAACATCAGACGGAATCGGTATCTATTAAAACATTTTATCAAATTATATATACATACATGTACATGTGTGCACAATTATTTATTTTAAAATCACTTAAAAAACACTAAAATTTTCCAACATATCTTGATGGTCAGACCCATTTGCATTGTTTGAACTAGAGGTCCCGAATGTGATATTAATATTTTCGTCATGCATCATGTGTGAGAATTGAAAATGGTGTTTTAATATATAATTATACATTTTTGTTAGATTAATGTACATACAAATAAATGTATACATGTACATACACATGTATTTATTACAAATTGTACACATGTATATGTACATGTTAAAATAGTTTCAAACCCTAAGGTCATTAACACATACCGTTTCAGTGCCCTCTTCCTCATGAAGAATTAGGTCTTGCAAACAATTGCGATAATTTTTTTCATATATACAGAGATCTTCAACATTCATGTTGTCAATATCTTCATCTGTACAATACACAAAATTGGCACGTGCATTTTCATGTGCTCTTTGTCGATTTAAACAAACATCGACTCCACCCAACCCGCTATAAACATTGTCGATCATAACATCCCTTGCTTCTCGACTTATTTGGGAAGTCGCATCCATCTCTGATAGCAGAGTTTCGACCCAAAAAGGTCGACTCACCAATGGAGGCTTAGGGTGAGGCAACTCCACATCTCGTTTATAGCCCTTACGGTCATATAATCGACCTTTCCCCGGGCCAAAAAATTCTGATGGAAGGTCATTGTAGCTGGGTTTCACACTAAAAAAAAATTCTGCGTAAAACATTTGTGCAAAATAAAAAGGAACCTGATCGTTCCATGGGAGCCTTCCATAGGCCGCAAGGTGCCTATCATACAAATAGCGAGCTATTTTTGGGTGCTTGAAATATTGCACCTTCAACATTTTTCTTTTTGACCCTTCCTTGAAATTAAACATTGACTTGGCCACATCTTTTTTAACTTTTTGTTTTACATCCTCCCATTTATCTGGACCCATTACTGTTTCCTTTCTCTTTCTCATCACTTATACAAATGTATCAGTCATTGGCCCAAGAGTTCTGTACACATTTACAATTTCACCCAATGGATGTGTAACTATTTCAAGGCTTTGTCGACTCTCAGCGGGTAGAGACAAAGCCACGAGATATCTCTGTAATTTTGCATAAATTCTCTCACACCTTTGTAAGGTGCACTGCGCCATGTTTGCTTCCCATGGTATATCAGTAATGTCGGCTGGATAAGTTGTGCTAGGTAGACAACCTTCTTCTTGAATGTAGCGGTCTGCCTTGTGTTTGTTTTGACCACTAGTTGGAATATTTTCGGCCTCTTCATCAATATATATAAAATTTCGTATATTAGAAAAAACCACATGTAAAAAAAGTTCAAGTACAAATTTAATGAAAAAATATTGAAATTGATGGCAACCTTGATGTTGTTGGTTAGCATCTTCTCCAACATGACCCTACTGAGAACCAGACCCAGAACGACCTTGCTGAGAACCAGACCCAAAATGACCCTACTGAGAACCAACAGCCGTTGATTGGCCTTCGAGGGAATAAATATCACCCCCTTCACACAACCTGCTACCACTCATTGATGGCCCTCTAAGGGGATTTGAACCACCACCAACCTCTCGAGACGAGAGAGAAGCTTCATAAACAAATACGAATTTATAATCAATTGAAAAATACATTCATGTGTACATATAAATACATATACATATTCATTGATTAAATTGCATGAACCATACCACGACTGGGTGAACCATGGGCATGCTCCATGGATGGAGTAGAAACCCTTCTCCTCTTACCTTCTAAAAATTAAAAAATGAAACTTATTAACAACTAATTTAACTCACAAATTTAATAAAAAATCAATTCCATATGTACACACATGTATGGATATTTAAGATTATATTTAAATATCATGAACATCCCTCGATCCCTAAACTCCCATATGGGATTCGGTTGATCTTCGTTGTTCATCCTCCATGATATATATATATATATATATATCTATTGGTGGACATTTACACAAAATATATTTCAGAAAATCAATTTGTAATTTAGTGTACACAAATTATGTAGAACACAACTTTCAAAGCAATAATTGATGTGTGAAACTCAATTTAAGCAAAAAATAAATTATAAAAATGATAAGTTCACCAAATTGCGCTTTACATGGTGGGAGCACACTTGGTATAAAATTGAAAAAAACACATGGTCATTAAAAAAGAAGCGTGAAACTCCATTTAAACAAACTCCATTTAAACAAAAATTTCTTGAAGTCCCCGCATTTTAATTTTATAAAAACGTGAAGTTCACTTGTTGCAAATGTGAAGTTCACCAAGTTGTGCTTTACATGGTGTGGTGGGAGCACACTTGGTATATAATTGAAAAAAACACATGGTCATTAAAAAATATGCATTTATAAGTACACAACACAAACATATCCAAGATATGTTACAATGTCCATCAATAAATTTTGAAGGGGATCGTCTCAACACTAATTCATCTTTGAGAGATGAATCTTGAATTTTTGAAGAAGAGCATCTCAAAACCAATTCATCTTTGAGAGATGAATCTTTCATTGGCATTGCTCTGTATAATTCTAATTCATCTTTGATAGATGAATCATGAATTGGCATTTCCCCACGCAATAGATCAATAGACATCTTATTCACATTTGTACAATGCCTTATACTAAAAAATTGAAATTGGCTAACAATATTGTTTGCTATTCCATGTAGTTCTTTTAGCCTCTCCTTTTTAACTTGGCACACGCCATTCATCTGGTTTCACACAAGTTCGTAATTGGTGAAAACTACAATTCCATTTGATCCATACTTCATCGCTATTCCCAAGCCTTCTATCAATCCAATATAATATGCCTCGTTGTTTGTTGTTCTTCTCAGTATATTCATTTTCCTTTGGACGACTTCGCTAGTCGCAATATTGGAAAGCACATATGTAATCACTTCTTTCCCTAGATTGGGATAGCAAGAAACTTCTATGCATAATTTCCATTTTTCAACCATATTTAATGGTTTTCTTATCCCTGAAAAAAAAAATTCAATAAAAATATATATATTAAATCGACATTTATTGCAAATGCATGAGGAAAATGACACAAGATCATGAGGTAAATGACATGTGCATTGTTTATCTTAAATTTTGACTTAAAAAGTTTATGGTAGAGTTCGCATCTAAAATTAATGGGAGGAAGCCTTTAGTTTGTGGGAGAAATGACACATGTACACAGTTTACCTTAAAGTGGTTGTGTTTTATGGATATTAGAGGAAGCCTTTAGTTTGTGGGAGAAATGACACATGTACATAGTTTACCTTAAAGTTATTGTGTTTTATGGATATTAAATGAAGAACTTCTATTTAGATCCATTCCATAGATTGACTGTAGGGGCATTTACTAGATATGTCACCTTTCATAAAAGATGAGATCCAGAGGCTACCTGGCCCTTTACAGACTCTGCCTATAGAACTTGTAGAAGTAAACACTAGAGGCATTAAAAATATCAAAGAACATTTTCATGCTCAGACATGGGAATGTGTCTCTTTCCCTACGCAGAAAAATAGTTCAAGGTAGTTAATCTTCATAGACATGTCATCAAGTGGGTCAATGTGATTATCCCCAACTTACTTTTCATGAAATTATGCTTGGAATCCTCTACAACCTAGTGGATTTAGTTCAATTGGAACGATATCAAGGCCTTTACAAAATACATGCTAGTGAATAACACTTCCTAGGTTATGCCAACAAATAAAGTCGGAGAAATGTTTTCTCCTCGAGGTTATCCAACTGGGTGTGTAATACCAACTTCACCCATTTCCTAACAGGTTTCTCTCTTAGGTTACAAAGTGTCTTAGGCCATTAAATTCCATAGACCTCAATAGATTATTAGAACTGGAATTCTATTTCTCAAGTGTGTAAGAGAAGAAATAATTCTTGTTTCTATATTTTAACAATGGCCAAGATGGTCAATTTTTTATTTCGGAAAACAAATAAACTACATATGCAAGACTTCAATATTTAGATGCAATTTTTTTTTCAAATGCAAAAGTTGGTATGATGTGCAATATCAATGCCAATTGCAAGAATATTGAGGGGATCTCTTTGCACTATGAGCAGGAAAAAATTTATTGGTTCTCATACTCCCGAGCTGCTTTCTATAAGGAATCACAAAATTCTAGTGGAAGGCCAAGTCATGAATATAATTTTCTTAATTGCTAAAGTCAAGAATCACCATAGCTAGTCCATGTAGTCCTCCACCACTACCCCAGATTGATAAGTTGTTAACAATTTTCCTCATTATTTCAAAGAATAAGAAGCTAACCAAATATTTTTATCATGTTATTGATGTTTGAATTTACATTATCACAATTTTTTAGGGAAATAATAATGGTTGTGGTCCATTCCTAATGACAAATAAGGTACCCCTTTAATTGCAGGTTTCATCATGATAGTTAGTGAATTGTTTGGAAATATATGAAAACTGCTTTTGTGCCTTTATGGAAAGAATTTTGGTTTTTCGCCCTCTTATTTCAAGCAGATTTAAAGAAATGTTTCTTCTAAAATTTATGTCCATGTGTCAATTTTGATAGGCTTTATGTTGTTGGGCAACTTTTTATAGATACAAGAGATTTTCACATGAATTTTTTCAATCATTGAGACTTCTCAGCTGGGAACCATTTTGTGTGACAAATTACTGACATGTAATATATTTTGTTGATAGTTAAAGGAAGCATTTTATATTGAAAATGAATTAGAAAAAACAATTTCAACATTGAAACTAGGATTCATCATGTTCAAACATTCTTCCATAGAACATCCATCGCATTAGAACTATAGAAATGAATAGGAAAAAAACTATGGTAGGACATGATGTCATGATCCTCATGATGATTGAACACTGAAATTGTTGCACACTAACTACCCATTACTAACAATATTCATGATGTTAAGAAAAAAATGTATAATATTATGCCATATGTCATCTATTATATGGGTAGCAACTAAATGGCACAAATTATTTCCTATCTTGTGGACTTTTAGTTTGATCTTATTCAAAACCTTATTAGTTATATATTTTTCAATTTCCTGTGGATTCCTTGAATTTTTTTCTCCTACCATCTCCCTCTCTCACTCCCCAAATTATTGTCATCAAACATGCCCCATTGAGGATCTGGAGTAATATTTGCACCATACCTCGAACTGTCATTGCTGCTAATTGAAATTGGAGAGTCATGTATACTAGATTGCTTGCTTTTGGTGGCTCTTACTTGGACAATATCTTGAGATGAGTTTTACATGATGGTCATATGAGGCTGGAATCTACTTGGTGTAATTTTCCTTAAATCTTGAAAAAAACAGAGAAAAAATGTCATTTTCGATCATTTTTTATTAAAGCTTCTGCATACGTCAGATATTATCACAATTTCAACACAATCATGTTCCATGAGCATGAATTATGAATGTTGCAAGCCAAATTGCAAGGAAATTTGCATTCATTTTAGGCAAAAGAAGGCTATGACATTAAGGTCCATGCTAGAAAAAATTATGCAAATAAGGTTGTTGAGTCAATACTTACCATGTGTTTCAAAGCCATAACGAAGGTTGGCTTTGAGAGTGTCCTCCCAAAGCCCTGTCTTGAGATGAAATTTAATTCAATTTCTCTTAGAGTTGCAAGGTGGAATTGATAGAACTATTTGATTTCTTTACCATTGATAGATATCTCCTTTCATCTATACCTTTCTCTACCATATTATTTCCAAGTGAAATGTGAATTTTCACATTTTGAATGCCATTACCATGTAGTTTGGTAGTTTGATAGCTAGACCTATCACAAGTAAGGTTGTCATACCAAAATATTTCTCTTGCTCAACTCAGTGACCATGACTGTCTTCTCACACTGCTTACCATAGGATCTTCAGTTGTACATGTCACGCAAAGTTGGGGGTTCTAGGTCTACACCTATTACGTAAAGTTGTATTTTATGGCATTGTGGTCCTTAAATTTGGATGTGCTCCACCTGAAAAAGTAGGCATTAAATATGGACGAAAAGGATTTGTTTAAACTTTGATAGAATTTCCTTGTGGAAATGTTGAATTTCTCGATGACGTGATGCTAGCTTTGCTCAAAGAAGAAGGTTTGGAGGAGAATTTGAATTCTTTTGACTTATTTTTGGCATTGAAGTTTGAAATAGTAGTTTTGATGATTGCATTGATGACCTTGGTGAGGAATTTGATGCACACAATATTGACTTTGAAGAAGTTGTAGATTTTGGTGTTGTCACTGAATGTTTCTTTGTTGTTTGACTTGATCAAGACATAATTTAACATTACGAGCAGATTGAAGACCTTGAAAAGGTTTTAGATTTTGTTGTTCTCACTGAAGGTTTTTGTCTGGTTTTGTTTCTTAAACCATCATTTCCATAGGAAATTTTTGGTGAATAGACTCTTGACCTTGATGAGAGGATATGATATCTTGAAGAGGCTACATCTTTTGGTGACGTCACTAATTTTTTCTCTATTATTGTGTTTGTTAAAAATTTTTATCCTAGAGGAGGGTGTTATCCAATGTGAATTTTAAACCCCCCTCACATTTTTCAATGAAGGTTCTATCTGACTGTTAGAGAGCTGCACATTATAGAAATTAAATATGATGTGCAAAAAACTTTACAGACATCCCAAAAACAGAAACCACCTATTATATGTCAATTAAATCTACATGGAACCAACAAGAAATATGGTAAAATATAAAATTACGAATCCCTTCAATTAGTAAAAAAAATATATATATATATGAAGAAAGCACCCAGAGGACTAGAAATAACAATATAGTAGAGAAAAAGAATAGTATCTCAGCAGCTATAATTGAAAGTAATAAATTAATATCATATATTCCAATTTCAGCACTAAAAGAAAACTCAAAATAACATAAAATCAGAGACAACAATGTTTTACACGTAAGTAAACATTGTTAATGGAAATATGCAACATGGATTCGCATAATCATGCCTTTATCAATTAAATTTTGATCAGACCATTGAACAATTGTGCGCTAACAATATTTAAATAAGTTAAAGGAAAAAATTGACATATATTGTATAGTTTATGGGACAGAAATCAATATGTAGAAATATTCACTTGGTTTTTATAATTGGGTAGAGGAATGATTTAAAATGACCTTGTATGTCTTCTCTTTTTAGAGCTCAAATTTTTAGGAAGGATTTAAGTATCCACATTTCAAGAATCACTCGAAGAGGTTGATAAAGAATATAAGAAGACAAAAAACTAACTGGTGGTGTAATAAATGGATTTCTTGGGAGGCAGATTGGCATATGGACTTTTGGTAGCTAGAACTTTTCCAAATAAGTGAATGTATTTGGAAACTGAACCTCTAGTTTATTTTGGTTTAGACAAGGTCTAGAATTTGAAAAGTGAATTCCCATTTTCTTCCTCTTACATGTCCAATGATCAGAATCTGGATTGAGGGAAAAAAATTCCAAAATAGAAATTTTGCATTTTATTTGTTGTACACATGAGGTTTTAAAAGCTAATTAACTCATAAATTTCTCACAAAATACACTTAAATCTTGACACATAAACCCCTTCCCAATTGGCTAACTTTAGGCGATCTTAAACACATTTTTATTTAACTGATGAGGGAGATAGCACAACAAAACTAGTTTGTCCATATTCAAATCAAGTTGGTATCAAAGTACAATTTAGCTCATTTTAGTCAAGGTTAGCTAGAAGAATTAGCTATTGGTTTTTGTATTTATGCAAGGAGAGTTTAGTTGTGTGCAAGTTTATGTTTGTGAAGAGAAAGTCAATATTGAGAGCTCAGTTCTAAAATCATGACAAAGAAGCTTTTTATGAAATACAAGTGTGATGGAAGCTTCATCGAGTATCTCTTTTAATCAGTCTTACTTAACAAAAATATTTGATAAAGAGATGTTGCAGAAGCTCTACATCATGAATGATATGGTGCAAGAGATGTATTAAGATAATAGGGAGAACATTATCCTTCAAGAGAAGTTTATTTCCAAGAATGAGGAGAAGCAAGAAATTCTTGAAAATATGCATGAGATGGAGACTCAACTCCATATTGCAAATGAAAACCAAGCAAGGATGCATGAAATGGAGATTCAACTCTATGATGCAAAGGAAGCCTTAGCCAAGTATGTGAATGAAAAAGAGGTATGGAATTCAAGTGTGTCTTCAGTTTCCTCTCAAAGTGAATGTGTACGTGCTTTTGAGAGACACACTAGAGGAACAAGGTCCAAATTTTTGATGAAAATGGGCTATGAAAGTAAAGGATTAAAGGAAAACATGTACTTGAGGCATAGTTGAGCCAAATGTTGTTGAGGAGAGGCCTAATTATTTGGGTCTTAGTTATGGAAAACATGATCGAGAATTCTCCAAAGCCAAGGAGGCACATGAAGCTATTTCAAGAAGGAATTTCATTTCGTGTTCATTACCTCAATCTTGTGAAGTTTTTATTCATGATGAATGGAAAAGTTTGACACCCACTTTGCAAGAAGATGTTAATAATCATGCAGCTAATGAGAATGTAAAAGAAGAGGATGTTGAAAGCTCTAAATTCATTGAATTCATTGCTAGTATTCCGAGGAGAGCCACTACCTCATAAAATTCACCTCCTCAAGAAGGCAACAAAGGTGAATGTTCAACGTATAAATCTGCCTTTAATCAAATTGCTTTTGATTATGATAAACATGGTAAATATTCACATAATATTTGGAAAATTTTGCATGTTCATTTTGTGGTTTCAATAATCATAATGTTTATAGATGTTGGAAGAAGATATCCATGCACATGAAACTTTCTAAATAAATGAGGAAAAAATTAAAAGGCCCATTGGACAAGGAAAATGATGTTGAAAATAAGATGCAATTTTTTTGCACTCATTGCCATAAGAAAGGTCACCTTGTAGTCAAGTGTTGGACTTTTTATCCAACAAGTCATCCACGACATTTGAAAAAGGTGGAAAGAGATATTGACAAGAATGGAAAAGAGGAATCCATAATCGATGAGGGTCAGGACAATTCACATGATGATGAAGTGCAGTTGAAAGAAGCACCATTGAAATGGCTTGGTAAGGGATGGTTAGATTTCTTATCCAATTAAAGCCTTGCATGTATTTTGATGTTTCATGAATTTCTTTGAAAATTCAAAGTATGGTGCATGTTGCATGAAGCAAGATGTTGAAAGTTGAGTTATGTTGACACACTTAGATGCAACAAATATGGAAATTTGTACATGCTATTATTTGACTTGAGAGTCAGTTGTTTGAAGAGGCATGTTTTGTCGACTTGTGTTTTTTTGATGGTTTGGTACACCAATATGTAAGAGTACATGGAGATATTCACATGATGTGAATTTTTTTTCTTTGAAGGAGAAAAATGATATGTCAGCAATCTATGTTTCTTGCATGATGTGTTTTTCAGTTTCATGGTTTTGTTTGTGACAAGACGTCACAATATTTTGGGAAGGTTCACTCTTGAGCGAGAGCCTCATGAATACAACCTAATCATGAGAATCAAATGGGAGTTCATCCTTATTTTCAAAACAAACCTCTAGATAGGATTCTAAGCTACCCAGGACACAAACCATTATTTTTAAATTTTAAATATCAGGGTGTGTTGTTTCAATGCCTAAATCCACAACGCTAACATAAATTGTTTTATTCTTTTTTTGCAGGATTTAGTTGGTTATATTAAAAGTTAGTTGAATTTAAAATTCTTGGCTTAGTGGCATGAACCAAACATATTGTGTATTAAATGAGGAATTTCGCTCTCCCAATCATTTCTAAATCACCCATATCACCAAGAAAACATGTTTAAGAACATATTTTGGTATGGGAAAGACCTTAGGTCCTTTGAATGTGCACATGTGGTGTGAAAAATTGAAATTGACAATGAAAAAAAGTGAAATTATGAATGAAACCACGAAAACTAAAAACCAAAAAGTTGTAAATGATTTAAATAGGCCTAATTAATTATTTACCAACATAAATTCTTCAACTTTTAGCAACTAAATGATAAGTTAAAAAAGAAATAAATTTTTAATTATGGTTCGAAAGTTACATAATCTTAAGAAGCATTTTAAATTAATTCTATCTCATAAAAAGTATCACTCCTAACTTAACAAATACTATCTCTTCCCATAAGGTTCACGACCTCCCTTCCTTAGCACATAAGACATAAATACAATTAATATTTCAATATGTTAATTCCTATTGAAAAAAATGAAAATTTGTATAGACGGTTTCAAATATTATAAGAATGTTTTTGATATGGTTGAGAGAATGTGGAAAATAGAATCCATAAACAAATTATTTTTCTAAACATATTACTTTCAAAGTATCAACAAGGAATGTAGAACGGTGTTCAATGAATTAACGCTATTTAAATTCCATGATTTATATTTCTTACTCATAATTTTAACAAATTCTTAAATAATGATCTAGATTGGATAATTATATTATTTTTCATATATTTTGATGCTTATAGAGTGAAAAAACTGAAAGAATCAACTTGTAGGGTCATTTTAATTGTGGGTGGAGAATTGGGTCTACAACCTTTTGGAGTCATTTTGAGGTATTAAATGACATTTCTTGGGGTCAAACGATTATCCCTTGTGTCGAAACCTTGACCATTTTTCTACACTTAAAGACATATCCAATGGTGCAAGAAAAACATCAAATGAAGTTCATTCAAAATTTATGCCTTTAGTAAGTTGACCTATCATGTTGACCACCATGGTATGAGAGAATGTCATTTTAGCCAAATTACTCATGCATAGAAAGCTATCTACATGTGGAATTTTAACAAGACTCTAAAAGGTCTAAAATCACAAACCTCGTTAATGGTTGACGGAGTCAAATCTTACACCTAGTTGGCTATCACGCTATGTTAAATACTTGGCCACTAGGAGGAATAAGAGTTCCATTTTGTGTTATTGTATTTTGTTCCATAGTTGAAAATACAACTAGGAGTGTGAAGTTAGAGAGAAAAATGTATGAAGTTAAGTTTTTATAGCAACCATACACGCCAAAAGTCTTAGCTAACTCTAGAGAGATTACCTCTTTCTTTGTACTTACATATTTTCCATACCAGAAAAGAGAGAGTAGAGCATGTTTACATTTTAGAGTTTTTTTTCTCCCATAAGGATTTCCTACGGAAAAATGAGTTGAGCATCATTACTTTTTAGGGTTGCTTGTCTCCCATAACGATTTCCTAGGAAAATAATTGTGTTGATTGTAGATATGTATGTGTGTGTTTCATTATGTTCTCTATTTCTTACATTGTGTTTCATTATGTTTTCTATTTCTTACATTTGATTGTTTTATTCATTTAAATAGAAATTTAGTTATTAAAATATCTAAAACTTAAATACAAATTAATCTTCATTATATGGATTTCACTTATTTTATCAAATTTGTTGTGAGAAACTATTTCATTATAATACCTATAAAAATTGACTATTATATAACAAAATTTTGTATTGATAAACATCTACACTACTCCAATCTAAAAAAAATACATATAAATTTTAGATACATTTAGACATCTGTTTTATTTTGGGCATTCAAGTCCACTTTGTAAGAAATAACCTAACACTTTGGAAGTTCAAAGCAAGTTTGTAAGTAATAACCTACCATTTGTATTATGTTATGGTAAATACTTTACAAAATAGAAGTTTCATTATCACTTGAGGTTATTCATTATTATAAATACAAATATGAATCCATGACTAATTATGGCATTGTTCTTATTTTTTAGTTTATACATCTAATTCGATATTTTAAAAAGTACTATGTCCCATTTTGGTTTTTTTTTTTTTCTTTCAAGATTTTGACCAAACTGAAGAATTAGTGAATGATAGCAGTTGCATATACAAGACATATATTGTAATACTTTTGTTTTGATTCTCATATTTTGTAGAGACAAGTCCAGCTGAACTATGAAAGATCTATGTAATTGTACTTTCTTTTCTAATATATAAGAAAGTCTATTTTCTCTATTTGAAAAAAAAAACTAACACTTCTTGTATTAGATTTTCTGAAATTATTGAAATAATTACTCTGCCAAGCGAGATGATTATCATAAAGATCTTATATTTCAGATGATTATCATAATGATCTTATATTTGACGTTCAAGTCTAGTTTGTGAGTAATAAGGTCTAAATACTCTATGTATTGCAAGTTTTCTATTATTATTGGAAAAAAATTACTCCACCGAGGAAGATGATTGTCATAGGTTCAAAGCGAACAAAAATGGAAATGTAACAAGCTTAGATCATGGCATTATATCTTTAGTTTATTTGTTTTTGTAGATTCTTTTAACATGCTTACTGTTTCATTTAATTGTAACAGGTCTGAGAGAAAAAATAAGTAAATATTGAAAGGTGATTATGTTAGGTTTAGACATGCGTTGCACTCTTTAACATTGCATAGTAGGTTAATGAACCCTTTTCTCAAATAAATCAACAATATACGAATTATTATAATGATCAAAGAGTCATGAATTTTTTCAAAAAGGAAAAAAAACTGTGGCTTATATAGATGTGCCAGTTCAAATCCTATAAAATATGAGATGATACATTCAAAAATGTTCAAACACAAATTCTTGACTTCGTATAATACGACATGCTGGAATCAAAATATACTCATGCCACCCTAAAGGACATGCTACAGCCTAATAAAATATGGTTTCTAAACAGACATCCAAAAGCAAAAGAAAGCTTACTGCTTTAATACATCGTTCAGAAGGTCAGGACCTCCATACACAGAAAAATAATAGTGCTCTCAAAAGACAGATAAAGTCTTCAAAAAAAATCACTAGAGAAGAAACAGAGGAATACAGAGATTGACAGCGAAAAGAAAATATAAAGATCATGAAAAATTAACCGTGCCAGCAATGTTTTGACTATAACCAGAAAAGTAAAGAATCGACATATTTTTGACATATTTAAAACAATATGACATACAAATTCTTTTAACATGCTTACTGTTTCATTTAATTGTAACAGATCTGAGAGAAAAAAAAAGTAAATATTGAAAGGTGATTATGTTAGGTTTAGACACGCGTTGCACTTGTTAACATTGCATAACAGGTTAACAAACCCTTTTCTCAAATAAATCAACAATATACAAATTATTATAATGATCAAAGACTCATGAATTTTTTCAAAAAGGAAAAAAAAATCTGGCTTATATAGATGTGCCAGTTCAAATCCTGTAAACTATGACATGATACATTCAAAACTGTTCAAACACAAATTCTTGACTTTGTATAATACGACATGCTGGAATCAAAATATATCCATGCCACCCCAAAGGACATGCTACAGCCTGATAAAACACAGTTTCTAAACAATCATCCAAAACTAAAACAAAACTTACTGCTTTAATACATCGTTCAGAAGGTCAGGACCTCCATACCCAGAAAAATAATAGTTCTCCTGAAAGACAGATAAAGTCTTCATAAAAAATCACTGGAGAAGAAACAGAGGAATACCTAGTATTGCAATAGACCAACAATGTGTACGGGAGGAGCAACACAGACAAAAACGTGTGAACAAACATACCAGCAGCAGAAAAACGTGCGAACAAAAAGACTGGTAAACAAATCAACTTCATGGGCGATTTATTTATAGAAACTAGCTCCGCATAACTATTTTAAAATTAAAAGTTCAGCTGAACTCAAAGTTCGGCCGAACTTTTGTTGCCGGTTTTCCCATCTCCGGAAAAAATTATGTTTTCCCACACCGTCAGTGTGCCATCAATCTAAACGGAATCACGAGTTCAACCAAACTTTATAATAAAGTTTGACCAAACTATTAAATAGTTCGATCGAACTTTATAAAAGGTTCGGCCGAACTATTACTGAAAAAAGTTTTCCACCCCCGATTCTCACAAAAGTGTAACCCATCTTCACATATCCTCCCTTTGCCAATTTCCATAGGCGTTAATAAACCAAATGAACCCCCAGTAGGATGTCTTACCCAACATTAAACTTCTAAGACATGTCCCATGACCAAGGTATTATTTTACCTTTATTAACATTTACATGGAATTTTGAGCATGGCGGCAACCTCCACTATCAGGGGAAGGGAAAATTTTAAGGATGGAAAATAATTTTGAAGTTTAAAAACCTTGGAGAATCTCAGTAGTCCCTAATATAAAAACTATAAAAATTTTATTGATATATTTGTAAAATTATTCAAATTTAGAATGGTTTTATATATAGTGACGATTTTTAGGGTAAAATAATTTTATATTGTAAAATTTGGGTGAATCATTTTTACAAAAAATGGAAATTGGCGAATGTGTTTTGTGGAAAAATCGTGGAAATTTAGCCCACCTGCAAATATGAGCCCCTAAAATTTTCCACGATCAGGGGTTTTGTAGGTGGATGGTAGCCCCCATGCACGGGGTCCGGGGAAATGGCCCGAGTTTTTTTTTAAATGTGGAACTAATAGTATTTCGATTGAAATAGGGTTGGAGGGCGAACCGAAAAATGGGGGGTGAAACGAAAGATGGTGGGTGGACCTACCCATGGTTTTTTCATGGGATTTGCATATGGTTTTGGGCATGATGGTTCTCTACCCAAGTTATTTTCTAGATCGGGTCAATGGAACTAGGACTATGTTCTAATCTAGGGTTAGTGGATTGGGTTTTATGAATTATTTGGAATGTATATATATGTATTGCAACATTGAATGAAATATAGTGAAAAATCATTCTAATATTCTTGGTTTAGGGATCCAGGGGATAATCTTTGTGTATATTGGTTCTATGTTCTCACCATTTCTATATTTTCTGTTTTAAGAATTTATTTGCAGGTACTTTATATACAAGATTAAATCCTGCATTTGTTATTAGAGTTGTTTCTTCTTGAATGGAATGCCTTTACTATTGAGGGGTTTTTCTCGTGCTTGTGGTAGGCCCTATTTACCAAGAACATGCGTGAAGCAGAGGTAATTCACTCAAAGTTGTCTTCAATTTCCTCTTCAGATGGATGTGTTGGTTCATTTGAAAATCACACTAGAGGTATAGGGTCCAAGTTGATGTTAAAAATGGGCTATGAAGGAAATGGTTTAGGAAAACATGCACAAGGCATGATTGATCCTATTTTGGTTGAGGAAAGACACAAGAAATTTGGTCCCAGTTATGTTCAATCTTATGGTCAAAACTCCAAAGCCATGAAGGTAATTGAGGAAACTCCAAAAAGAATTGTTGTTCCAAGTTCTAAACCACAAACATGTCAAGTTTTTTTCAGGTTAATTGTGATTGTTTGAAGCCTATGTTGGAACAAGGTGGTTTTACAAATGTAACTTATGGCGAAGCTCGAACATCTACTAGTTCATCTCCTCATGAAGGTAAAAATTATGGACATGCAAAACAATATTTGGGGTATAATTCTTCCCATAGTCAAGTTGATTATGTTTCTGATAAGCATGGAAAATCTGCATGCTTGAGTGGAAGAAAAATTTGTTGTTCCTATTGTTGTCTATGTAACCATGTTGTTTCAAGATGTTGGAAGAGGTTGAAGGCATACATGAAGCAGTTGAAGCGAAGGCAACTTGCAAAGAAGGTGAACACGACTTTCATACATTTCCAAAAGAGGGGACATGTTGTCGCCCAATGTTGGACATTGCATCCAACTAATCATCCCAAGCATATCAGGCAAGAGGATAGAAAGACTGGTGAAATTGGAACCAAAGATTCCATCATTGATGTGAGAATAGATGTTTCACATGAAGAAGATTTTCAACAGTAAAAGTCACCGTGGAAGTGGCTTGGTGAGAAGTGGTTTGAATTCTTGACCCAGTAAGATATACATTCATTTGTACATATGCAAATTTCAGTTACGTATGCATGTTTTTTGTGGTAGTCTCACGTTTGTTTGAGCCACCTTGGATCGGTGATCAAGGAAGCGATGTTCAACTACCTTCTGTAAATTTCTCGCCAGAAATGTTTGAGTGAGTTCAAGGAAGACAATTCTTGACAAGAGGACAAGAGAATTCAGGAAGGGAAGTGTTGACTACCTTCGAGTTGTGGTTGAAAGGAACTAAGCCATGCAAGGCAAGTGTATGGAGGTAGAAAAGGGTGATGTACTCTCATCTACTGAACAGATCAGGTAATCAGTCTTTTTGGGTCCAAAAGATTCCCAATGGGGAGGTCTGATTAGATTTGGATCAAGGACCTAAGTGATAGCTCAAATTTCAAACTGTTCAGAAGTGTGACAAACCTAAGCAACTGGATAGATCTTTTCTTCCTGATTCTCTCACCACGAATGGTCCAAAAAACTGACACCTTATGAAGAAGTTATTGCGATTTGAAAAGTCTAGTAAACTGTAATTTTTGGATTTTGACCAAGTTTGACTGGGTTTTTGAATATTAAGAAAAGAGAATATTCTAGGGAATATTCTTTGAATATTCCTCCCAATATTCCATTTTCTCAAACCATTCAGTGGGTGCCAAGTGGCGTGATTTTATGGGATTGGTGGATTGTACAAGTTTGATTTTGGACCAGTGAATGGGTGACACGTGGCTAGCCCTCAGGCTGCCACGTGGCCCCTGTATGGTATATTAAAATTTTATTGAGGTCCAGAGGGTTTGGCCACATGACCTCCAACGTGCATGAAGAACTCTCCACCATTTAGGCTACACAAGTTTCTTACCCCTTTAGGGCTCTGATACTATTTAAGCTTTAAACTCTTTGTACATGGGGAGGGTGGACCATCGGCGGTCCCAACCTGCTGATGATCTATGCATTGCGATCACATGTTAACCAAAACTGCAGAAAAAAATTAAATGATCTTTTTAAACCATGGCATTCAACCATAACCGCAACCCTTATCACATACGAGATCTTCTTCGATGGTTATGTAACGGTTTAAAAAAAAACTTCGCTCCAACTTTAATGTAACTGGGGTTTTGGGGGTTGGCATGTGGCCACTCCCACCCCTTAATGTTGTAAGTTAAATTTTAATGGTTTGACTAGCATAAATTTAGGCGCGCCCCTAAATTTAAGGATTTTTCCAAATTTAACTGCGGTTAAGTGTAGTTGCTCCATTTTTGGTGGAGTTGATGTAGGGGATAGTGGGAAAAATCAGTTTAGACTTTATCTTGAGCTAGATTCGTCCATTTTGAGAGTGCCAATAGTCAATTTCAACTATCTCAGACATTCCAAACTCATTGGTGAGGGTTTCAGAGCCATTAGAGGACTTTTTAGTAGTTTTTTGCTTTAGATAAGTTCTACGGGCCACTAGGGGCTAGCAATAGTTTGAGGCCTAGACAGTGCAGCTAGAGGCCTTATTCAGGAATAAAATAGTCAATTTTGGATGTTTCAAACATTCAGGAACTAATGGTGTGATTTTTTTATCCTTTATAGGACTTTTAAGTCTGATTTTCTTCAGAGAAGTTCTATGGGCCACCAGGGCCATCCATTGCCAGTGGGAGAATGAGGCCTATCCAGAGCAGCCAGTATCCATTCTTAGAAAAACAGTAGTAATTTATAAATGTTTTGATACTTATGAATCCATTTATGGAGTGTTAAGAATATTTTGAGTACTTCTAAATGTCTAGATGCTTTAGATAAGTTTTCAGGGAACCGAGAGCCATGGGGTACCAGCAGGTGTTGGAGGCGAAAGCAGAGCAACCAAAGGCCAATTTCTGCAAGTGACTAGTCTATTCTGACTATTTTGGACATTTTGAATCCAATGAAATTATTTTTAGAGCCATTTGAATAATTAGAAAGGTCAAAGAGCCACAGGGAATTTTTGGGCAGCGTAGGGCCATTAGTGGATAGAGGCCTAGATTGGGGAGCCAGAGCTCATTTTGAGCGAATGATAAACCTATTTTGGATGCATGATGTGTGATGGAGACATTAGGTGAGGTTTCAAGGACATAAAATGACTTCTATGGAGTTTTTTCCAAAGAGAATCTCAGGGAACCTCAAGGGCACCGACATATGAAGTCAAGTCAAAGGAAGACTAGTTTTGTTTTCAGAGTGATGATAGCCATGAGAAGGGTATGATGATGTTATAAACCCAATGGTATAGCATAAATAATGATTGGAGTTGAGTTATTAACTTGTAAAATAATATTTTCATCATAACCCCAAAGAGCCAAGTCAGTTAACAAAGGCTCAAGGAGACGTAGCCCATGATATTCAGGTGAACTCCTTTATTAAATTTGTTATTATGTGTTATGTTATCACTATAAAAATTTTCCAAACTTGGACAGTTTTAATTTTTTCCTAATTCATGGTCTTAGATAAGGGTTAAGTCATTTTTATGTTTTTAGAGTCTAAGTCATAGGGTTAGAGTCTCATTTCCATCATCAAATAAAGTCCAACAACCTTGTTTCACACTTTAAGGGTCCCATATTATGTTTCGAAAGTCATTTGTTTAGTCATTTTGAAAAATATTTCGAATAAGCCACGAAACCACATTTTCGTAGCACAGACAGTGTTAAAAACTGCCTTTGTGCTACGAAAATGCTGGTCTTTTGGTAGCTCAAAACCCTGAAATTACATTACATGTGCTACGAAATCGGGGATTCGTAACCAATCTTGTCCAGCTGTCAAAGCCATCAAATTTTGTTAAATTTTTATGTTTAGGTGTCAATCCACGAATCCTTTCTCACACATACAACCATTCATAACCATCATGAGATTCGTTAGGGGTCATTTATCATTAGTCATTTTTAAATTTGAAAAGGGAATGGTTGTTCTTGGCTGTATTGTCTCATGCAAAAAGAACTTGGTGCATGTATTTCTTCGAACGATAAGCTTTTGGTAACCATAAACCAGAGCTTCTCTAAATTTTCAAGCGAGGCTAAACCAGTTATCAAGCGAGGCTGAACCCTTAATCAGGCAAGCTAGTTTCTCTTAAATAAAGCGAGCTAGTTTATTACAGGTTTTCTGAAGCCACAGGGATTTCGAGGGAAAGGTGACAAAGGAAAAAAGAAACCACAGGTCATGCCACCTTTTAAGAATGAAACCTGAAAGCATAGAGGCTCTCACCAAGGATAAATCATTTGAAGAAGCCTTCAAGAAGGCAGGATGTTGGAGATTCTGTGAAAAGCTACAGTGAGGCCATAATAAAGTCACACAAGAATTTTCCACTAATTTCACAGGTTCAAATACAAAGGTTGGATTTTTAAACTTTCCAATTTCTCCTGAAATTATATTATTAGTGACATAGAATCCAAGGGGAGAGGAAAGGTAGTTCAAGAACTTCAGGTTTGAAATGGAACCTTGTAAAATGTTTTTGAAGCCAAATTTTGTGGACACAGATTTAACCAAAGCAGTGCCAAGAGGTTATGTGAAGAATACATATGCTAACCTGATCTCCAACATTCAAAGGTACTTCACCTGTAAAGGAAGATACCATAAGGTGTATTCTTATCATTTCAAACTCTTATTGCTTTTCACTAGAATAATTTCTCTAGATTTACCTTTCTTCCTGTTTCAATGTTTGGCCAAGATGGCAGATAAGGTGCAGATGAAAACTTAGGCATGTGAAACTTCATTATTCCATCATGGTCTAGTTAAATTAATAGTTTTTCACAAATTTCAGAGGGTGAATAGAGAATGGTATTAATTTCTATTTTTGTGTGGATTTGGGGTGGAAACACATAGAACAGGTGTTAGCCCTAAGGCCAAAGAAAAATCATCATTAGAAACCAGTGAAACTTCAGAGATAAGATCAAAAATATTTGTCAAATTAAAGCCTAGAAAACAAGTAAAAGAGCCAGAGATTAAAACACCAGTGATTATTCAAGAAACCCATCAACCTACACAAAAGAGGAAAACCAAAGGTAAGGAAACAATAAAGGAAAAATTAACCAGGAAATCATCCTAGAAACGATTGACTAGAAGTCAAATAACAAGGGAAAATGGTAAAACAATGGTGAAGAAGATCCAGGTTTAAAGGGTAGTTTGAATTATATTTTACAAGATATTGATATTGAGGAATCTCCTTTAATTTAGGTAGATTTTATAAGTTTGGATGAAGGGAAATCTAAGAAGATCAAGTCTTCCAAAAAGTTGGATTTTAATGATGAAATTTCAGAGTTTGTGTTCAAGCCCATAATTCCTCTGACTAGGAATTCGAAAAATTTGCAAGAGCTGGATGTGGAGTTAAATAAATATGGAGGAGTTTCAAATGTTTATGAAGAACCCATATATATTTCATCACTTATGCCTGAAGATGACAAAAATAGAATTTTTAATACTCAAAGAGAAAAGAGCAGTTATGAAGGAATTAAAGAAAATTTGAGACTGGCTAATATTGAAATAGCTAAGCTTAAGAAGAAATCAAGAAAACATGTTTTTTAAAAGATAAAATTCAACAGAATTAAGGCTTTTTGGGAGCTTGCAAGGGTCTCAAAACATGAAGCAATCAGCAGTGAAGCTTAGTATTTTACCTGGACTCTTGCTGCAATCAAAGAGGCGAAATTTGTGAGAAGGATAAATTTTAATTTAAGGGCTACTAACAGAAGGTTGAAGAGGCAAATTGAAGACCTTGAAATTCAATTGACAAACTTTGAAGGTCAGTTATAGCAGAGGTAAGCCAGAAAGTGACAAATCCCTAATACAATTTTGTTTTGGGAAGGACACCACCTTTTGAAAACATTGCAAAGTTTCAGTTTATGGTTAAGGTATATTAGCATCAAGAAAATAATTAAAGGGCTATAAATACTCTTAATATTTGAAGATTATGAAAATACTATGTAAAAGGGAGTTACACAGCATTTTCGTAGCACGCTACAAAACTGCTGTAGTGCATTTTTAAAAATTTTTGTAAAAGTTTTGAGAGGTAAATAGCTTGGGTTCTGAATTATGTTGCTTCTAGTGGCTAGAAAGGGTTCACAAATGAAATACCAAGTTTCAAGGCAAAAGATAGTGGATGGTTGAGAGATGTTTTCCAAGATACAAATTCTGCGCTACGAAAACAACTACTCATTTCGTAGCACAGTCATACCATTTCTCCTT
This sequence comes from Pinus albicaulis, assembly GCA_034641835.2. NCBI lineage: Eukaryota > Viridiplantae > Streptophyta > Pinopsida > Pinales > Pinaceae > Pinus > Pinus albicaulis. Next base: position 316,665,951 of record CM076578.1, read on the forward strand.
TTACTTTTTCAAAAGGCTCAGTTTCTATATAGGTGGAAAGGTATGGTTTCATGGAGGGTAAAACACATGTCACTTATCTCAAAAGGTCAACATTTCTAGTAAAAAGGGTTCGAAGATCCTCAAGAAGGAAAAGGCTAGATTATAGGAAACATGTCCCCTGTTTTGTAGGGCAAGTAAGACATGAACCAATATGATAACATAACAATATTGCAGGCATCTTCAAGGTTGAAGACATGGAGGAAAAACTGTCAGAGATATCATTTAAGTTCTATATTTGGTTGTTTAGATATAATAAGGAGTTTTATTCCTATTTTTATTAGGACTTCTAGAAGAGATAGTTAACTGTCATATGTAACTAATAGTTAGTTTTAGAGCAAATAGGTGTCAATATAAGATAGAATTCAAATTCCTCTAAGGATGGATCATAGAATCGAAAGTTGTAATGACTCTATAAGGGACATGATGTCAAATTCCTCAAGGTTGACATTTTTTTTTTTTAAGCAAGCAAACTGTGTTATTGTAGTAGACAACGTGTTTTATATTATTACAAATATTGGCTTACTACTCAGGATTCAGAAAGAGTTTTTAATGTGTGATCTTCCTACAGCTTTCCTTATCTATCTATTTACAGTGGTATAAACATATGTTACTTAGAATTCACTGGAAAATGCTCTAACATTTTGCATATTTTTGTAAACTGGTTCATTCTATTACTGTTTTGTTGATACACCTAAAAAATCTAAAATGCCCTGACTTCCATGTTAAGCTATGTTTGATGTTTTGTGGAAACATACCTTGAATACATAGCCCAATAGATTTTTGTTGATAATTAATTCAACGAGTCATACACTTTTATTCAATTTATTCCTAGAGTTAGCCATCTAATATTTAATTCAAAATCTTAAACCTAATGAGAGAGCCCTCTCAGGTTGAGGAGGCTAAGCCTCAACTAAAATATGGTTTGAAATAGTTACTCAGAGTCTACTTGATCAGCAGTTTGTTAGGGTCAGATTTTGTGATAACATGTTGATTTCTGTTTGCTACATTATATTGTTGTTGCACATGCTTAATATCAACAAAAAAAATGTTCTTAAGGCACTTAAATAGTTAAAAAACATACACCTCTTTCAAGTATTTATTTCTGCACAAGTAAAGAATAAGATAGATCTTAATTATCCATAACAAGTTCTTGAAAAGCATAACAAGTTATCCAAACCATTTTCAAGTCAATGGGAAGTAGAATTGGGTGAGTTTCCCTCTGGTTCTAAAACGACAAAAGGGATATTATAACTTGTGCATAGTGATGTGTTTGGATGTGTATCAGTTCCATCAGTCGGTAATCATGTTTACTATGTCTCATTTATATATGAATTCTCAAGGAATACATAGATATATCTCGTTAGGAGTAAATATGAAGTCTTTGATAGGCTTAAATAATTTATGGCTCTGGTGGAAAATTATACAAAGAATAATATCAAGGTGTTGAGGACATATAATGGTGGAGATTTATGCATGAATGAATTTGAAGAGTTCTATAAGAAGTGTGGTATATCTCAAAAAAAGACTATGCCATACACACCTAAAAAAAATGTTCTTTTATAAAAAAGGAATAAGACATTGATGGAAAAGGAAATAAGTATGCTCAGTGGTCTCAGTTTAGGACAACAATTCTGGGCAGAGATAGTAGATATTGCATGTTACCTCGTTCATAAATCACCTTCATCAACATTGGAGAATAAGACTCCAAATGAGGTATGTACTGGTAAGAAACCCTCTCTTTCAAATCAGATGGTATTTGGATGTGTTGCATATGTATACATTCCAAAGGAGAAAAGAAAAAATTTGGATAGCAAATTTGAAAGATGAATTTTTATTGGATATAAGGATGGTTTAAAAGGTTTTAAGTTTTGGAACTCGATGAGAAGGAAGGTTGTGTACAAACAAGATCTAGTGTTTAGAGAGGCGAAGGATGTAATTAAAGAAGAAGTCCTACAAAAGGGTCCTGAAGTGATAAAGTTTGAACTAAAGGAGGAAGAATCAGACTCTACAGCAGAAAAAAAATCAGAAGAAAAAGACACACATACTCCAACTTTGAGAAAATCAATTCAAGAGAGGGGGAAACTAGAGAGGTATAGTCCATTTTCTTTATGTTCAAATTGTTCTTTATCTATTATTGGTGATGATCCCATAATGGTCAGGGAGGAAGTGCATTCAGAGGATGGAAAACTCTAGAATGGGGTCATGGTTGATGAAATGGCATATTAAGAGAAAAATGAGTCTTCGGATATGGTGGAGTTTCTAGCTAGAAGGAAACCCATTGGAAATAAATGGGTGTTTAAGAAGAAGATTAATGAAAAAAGCAAGGTGAAAAAATAAAAATCTCAGTTAGTAGGAAAAGGTTATTCACATGTGTCCAGAATTGATTTTGGTAATATTTTTTCACCTGTTTCTAGGTTAGCTTCTATTAGATTACTTTTATATGTTGTTGTTGCTTTTGATTTTGAGGTAGAACAGATGGATGTGAAGACATCATTTCTTCACGAGCTTCTGTAAGAAGAGATCAACATGAAGAAACCAAAAGGATTTATAGTGAAGGATGAGAAATAAATGGTATGCATGTTAACAAAGTCTCTATACGGGTTAAACAGTCACCAAGGATGTGGTATCGTAAATTTGATACATATATACAGGGATTGCCTTCCCTGGATGAAAAGTGGATCTTTGTGTGTATTTTAAATTAATTGGTGACTGTGTTATTTATTTTTTCTTTTATGTGGTTGATATATTGTTGATTGGAAATGAAAAAGAAATTATCCAGGATTTAAAGACCCAATTGTCCTCCAAATTTGACATGAAGGATCTTAGTACTACAAACTATATTTTGAGCATCGAAATTAAATGCGATCAAGAAAAGAAGCTTTGGTTAAACTAGAGGAAGTATGTCAAGAAAATATTGAAGAGGTTTAATGTTCATGATAGTAAACCAATGAAGGTTCTTATTACTATAGGTGTAAATCATCTCATGAACAATGTCCCAAGAAATAAGAAGAGAAAGAGGACATGTCCTGTGTTCCATATGCAAGTGTATTCAGTAGCCTAATGTATACTAGATATTGCACATCTAGTGGGAGTATTGAGAATGTTTATGTAAAAACCATGGAAGGAGCATTGTGCAAGAGTGAAGTTTGTTTTTAGGTATTTGTGTCACACTAGAGATTATGGTTTGTGCTACCAAGGAAGATGAGTTTTAGACAATATTTTGTAAATATTGGCTTTGTTGATGCAAACTGGGCTGGAGATATAGATCAAAGAAGGTCTAAAAGTGGGTATGTGTTTAACCTATTTTGAGGAGAAGTCAGTTGGATGAGAAAAATATAGTTTGTAGTGTCTCTTTCAACTACATATACTGAATACATGGCAAGCCCTCATGCGATAAAATAAGTTGTTTGGTTGTAGAGATTGTGTTCAAGTATGTGGTTGGTACATCGAGTAATAAGGATAGATTGTTACAAAACAAGTGTAATTTTCCTTGAAAAGAACCCTACTTATCATTTAAAGACAAATAAAATTGATGCTTAATATCACTTTGTGAGGTAAATGGTTGAGGATAAAAAAGTGTTGCTCGTGAAGGTGGAAATAGTTAAGAATGTTTCAAATCAATTAACGAAGACTGTGAACAATATGAAGTTTTCTTGGTGTAGAGAAAAAATGGGCATTGAATGGTTGGACCAATGAATAATCTTTCCTATGGCCACTTGTGTGGAAATAAAATAACGAGTGGGAGAATGTTGGGTGTGTGTTATATTATTTCCATGACTAGCTCTAGATGTTGTACATTGTATTGCATGTGACATTGGGTTTGAGGCAACACCCTAAGATTTTTTTTTAATGCATACCCAAAGATGGGGTACAAACCCAAAGATCATGGGTAAACATACCCATGGTTTTTTGCATGGCTTATGCATATTTTTTTGGGCATTATGCTTTTTTCCAATGGTATTTTGTATATTGGTAAAGGGAACTACGATTATGTTCTAATCTAGGGTTAGTGCATTGTGGTTTATGAATGCTTCACCATATACATATATGTATTGTAACATTTAAAGGAATATAATGAAAATTTAATTTCGTAGTCTCTGCTTTTTGATTGAGGGTAAAATATCTATGTATAATTTCTTTATGTTTTATGTTCTCACCATTTTTTATTCGTTTGTTTTAAGAATTCGTTTTGCAGGTAATTTTTGTACACGGTTAAAGCCTACACATAGTGTACCCTTTTACTACCCTATATAACACAATAAGGGTATTACCGTTATTTTCTTACCTCCCCTTCAAGGATATTCATCCATTTTGGTACTTTTTGAAAAAATAGAATTTATTGATTAAGTTTTGGTAAAATTTTGAAAAACATAAACTAGTTTTCAAATAATGAACACTCGTCAAAAATATATGTGGAAGTATTTTTAGCTTCCCAATCCTTAATAGTCATTTGTAACTTCATATTGTCTAATTAAGTGGCAGGTAGAGTATGCACACCTCCATATAATTTAGATATTAAATCTCTACAAGGAGGTGAGTCCCTTGTCTAATAAACAAGGGGTTGTAATATACTAATTTGGTTTCACAAATCTCAAAGAAATTACATAAATTTCAAATAATTCTACATGTATTTATGGCATTGATACCACCTCCAATGCATGTACTGGATACTGGTGAAGGAAACACACCTACATTAGTTAGTTATACCTTGAGATATGTGCTGCTAGGTAGTAACCATACAAGTTCTCCTTCCAACTTCTCAATAAATCATCTAAAGTTTACACATTGGGATAATTTCAACCATGGCATTGACAACATTAAACTCAATTACATGTGACACTTCAAAGACCAAGAAAAATTTCTTGTATTGCTAAGTTAGAAAAATGATCTGAGTCCATAAGCGACTAGATTTACCCATAATCTTTTACTTTTGTGATGTATTAGAATTTCCTTTTATCAAAGAATTAATGAACACAAATTCAAATATAATTAAGAGGAAAACATGTCAACAATCACACAACAAAACACAATATGTTTAATAACGGAGTTTGTCCAATGTGGACTACGTCTCGGGGCCTCAGTATCTCAATTGTGTTGCCCACTTCATTTGGTGCTGGAAAATGTGATGATGTACATGGATGTTATTTTCTTGTCATACAAGGAAACATGCCTTAGACATGAGTGGAAAAGTCTCTCCACGAGACGTTCCGCTACAAGGAATTTTCACTCATAACAAACCTCCTATCAGAATGAAAACCTCACACATGATGAAAAAGAGTACTCGACATCGAGGAAACAAGGGATGTCAGAACGTAAATGACCATCCATGATGAGTACATATCAAATGACATAAAAATCAAGATTTGCATCATACATCAAGCAAGAACCGACTTGACATAAAACATCTTTCAACAATAATCAATGAAGTACATGGAAACAACACTTCATATACCTCAACTTTGATGCTGGTTGAAGAATAGGTTGCTCAGTTGTTGGATATGAATGCACTATCGAAATCATGGATTCGAATGATATGAAATCGGCTGCCCACACTTTGAAGTCTAGCACCATTACTCCACTTTGGAAAATGGCCTAAAAATATATGGCTCTTATGGGAAATCTGACTGGAGCACTGGATTCGTGTCATTGAGAGGTGTAGGATCGACTGTCAATTTTCTGAATTTTGACACTGTCAAAATTTGGGACGTAAGGAATTTTTTAGATTCCCCATAGATTCCTCCAATATGTTGCTCCACGACTGATTGGAAAATCTACAACTCAAAAAGAGGAATCTGACCTCACCGTTTATATCCTTGTGAAATTCTGAGAATAATGAGTATAAATTTGACCTCATTCCAACTACGGAGAATTTTGGCCTCTAAGGAATCTAGAATATTCCCTCAATATTCTTGAAGATTCTCTTTTGTGGGGAATTTATAAATTAGTTGCTCAAAAGGTGAATGCTACCTTTCCATTTCGTTCCATACAAGAATCTTAGAAAAATTACTATAAACTTGAATGCATTTTGACAAAGAGTGATTTTACCTCGTAAATAATATTTGAGCATCAAAGGAATATTCATTATCTCGAACTATATGCCATCACTCTGCCTCCTGGAGCTATGTCATGGTTCCAATGTACAAAACCCCATTCTTCATTTTGTTCTTGAGCTCCTCCCTCTCGTTCTCCTTCCATTCTGCCTTCGTCCACCTTTTTGCCCCGAATGCACAACAATTGAGGGTTTATAAGGTGGCGGGGTGGTAGACTTTACAAGGCCTTTGCCCATGGCCTAGTGGTTAAGGCAGACAACTGGAGGTGGAGAGGTCGGGGGATCAAATCCCTTCTCTCCATATTTTCACGATGCTTGGGCGCATATGCCTTAACATATAACCGTTGGTATTTTTATTGGGTGCATTGTTATATACCATAGCCGTTGGTGATAATATGAGGGTTGGTTGTTGTGGAGTCGCCGCGTGGGCAGGACCGGTCCGCCGGTCATGCGTTCAACTCCCACCGGCTCCGACTGTTATGTTATATTTTTGGATGTGTGATTGGCGTTGGCTGGGCCCACTGGAGGTGGCCCACCCACCCACATAATTGTTTGCTAATATATATATATATATATATATATATATATATATATATATATATATATATATATATATATATATATATATATATATATATATCAGTGTATTAACAAAATACAATATACAATATACATTGTGGTCATGGGCAGAGGGGGCGACGAGGGTCATGGCCCGCGCTCCACATTTAATATTTCGATATAATGAGGTCTAGGGGGGTGGTGGGGATCATGACCCGCCACTCGATTTTTTAATATTTATTTATTTATTTATTTAAAAATTAATGGTTTTTTTTTTCATTTTAATGAAATTAAGGGTCATTGGGAAAATTAACGAGGCCATAATTTAGCCCCTTTTTGGGAGTTGGGTTCCTTTCTGGTTGACAGTGAATTTGTGGGATAGTTAAACATGCTTCATGCACAACTTTAACCAAAACTTTGAATTGCTCTAACTTCTCCATATGTGCTCAGATTGGAGATATGTTCATACCGTTGGAAATGATGGTGACGATTACTTCAACCTGAACCTAGCTCGAGGGTAATCTGACCATTTTGAATTTTGACATATCATTAGCCCTCTTAGTCTCCTTAGTGTGTCTAGAGCCAGTTGGATCAATAAATGTGATGGATAATTCATCGAAGTAGAATGGGGGAACTTCATGAGTAAAATTTCATAGTCATATATAATGTGTAGGCCTTATTTTGCTAGATTTCAATATTTATGTCCCTTCATTTACATCAACGACGACCTTCATGAGGGTGAATTAGACATAGAATTCACACATGGTAGTTTGTTTTACTACCCCATTTTGCATTCATCTATTTTCTCTTTCTTTCTTTCATTTGAAGTAACATTTGGTTTCTTTTACTTTCTTTATATGAGTATGCATTATTAAGCATATGACTAGGGGTTAAGGGTTTATGGTGAACTAACATAGCTATAACATTCTTATATTGAGGTTTTTAACTTGTTTATATATGTTACTATCTCAAGCACTTTCACTTTTAAACTTTCAATGATCTTACACATGGGTCTTCATGACTTTTATTAGGACCTAGATGGATGACTTACGATAAGCTAACAATGCCTTGAAAAATATGATGTATGGAATTTAAGTGAAAAAAGAAAGATGAAAATTATTATGTATAGTTGGGATATGAAGTATGTTATGTTCTAATGGAGTTCTCTAATAGTATAACATGGCTCATGAAGTGACCACCATGGTATCCTCTCAAAAACAAAATTTAAAAATCTAGATTCTTGTTATACATTATTATATTACACAGAATCCCCACCACATTGAAAGAACACATATGACACAATAACACCATGTCAAAGCAAGAAACTCATACATGAAACCATATTCAAGAAACTAAAGAAACACATACTTGAAACCATATTAGAGAAACTAAATAAATTGATGCAGAGCAAAGAGGAATAATTTAACATACGAGAAAACATAAAATATTATTAAGTTAATTTTTCTCCAAAAGTTGGCTTTAAAAATTATTTGCATGGCTATTTATTATGGAGGAGAAAAAATATCAAATTTCTCAAAAGAGAGAACTCCTTCTTAGATATTTCGAGGAAGTTGAGAGAAATCCCCTCAATTTTACGAATATATCCTAACTACTTAATCTCCAACAAATTCTATAAATATCCATAAAATCTAGAGTTCTCTAAGATTTTATATATTAAAGAGATAATAAATACAAAATAGAAGATGCTCCACGAACGAAGTAAAAGCTCCGTGGGGTTGGCCACTGCTTGAGCCTAATTAGTACACACTACAGCATACCTCCAAAGACTAGAACATGGGCAAGCCAGAATCCCAACCACTTTAGCTAAGAACCATTCGCTACACCTCAATAGACTTTAGCATTCAAATTGCTATTGACAAAGGGGTCCCTTGTACAACAAACAAGGGACTCATGGACCAATTTGGTCATCCCACAATCAAGAGGCTTTCATGCACCAATTTGATAGTCCCGCAATTAAAATACTCTCATGTACCAATTTTATAGTTATTATTAGAAAATTTTCAAATTCACCTTTTATATTATTAATATTTATCATCCTCATATTATAATTAATAATAATAAATAAAATACACCCCTAAAATTAAAAGCTCCAAATATAAAAGAATAATAATAAATTAACATAAAATACCTGAAAAATACCATAAAAAAATGTGTTGAAATACTTTATCTATTAAAAAATCCCTAGATTACTCAACTAACTAATCCATTTCATACCATTTATCTATATAACTAGATTTCAAATAATCATTTCGTGCCATTTATCACTGTAAATAGACTTTATTTATTTTAAATAAAACATTCTTATCTAAAGCATTGCCATGTCAAAGTATTGACTAGTCAAATTTATATTAAATGCTTCCCTCTACTCATATTATGAATTAAAAAATTATATATTTTCATATTACAACCAAATAACATAACGATGTTTATCACTTAACTCCCTTGCTTGTACTCGGTTTGAAATTAGGTTTTCCGACATCTACACTATATATTGAACTGCACTTTTATATTTTGAGCTACCGTCTTTCAAATTATTTACTTCTTTGTGTACTGTGGTAAAGCTTTCGATAAACTTGATCGATCTGGAAATTGGTGTATTTAGAGTGCCTTAATGGAGGTTATTCCGGAGGATGTGGTTCGGCAGTGTTTGCTAAAGATGCCTTACGCATCACACGATACGCTGAAAGCTGTGTGCAACAGCTGGGAGGCTATACTCAGTAGCCCTACGTTCTATGCTGACAGGAAGAAATGCGGGATGAGCGAGCAGCTTATTTGCTTGATTCAAGAAGATATGACGAGGATTGAAGATATGTATCCCGCTTTTGTAGTAACGGTATACGACCCTGTGAAGGGCACCTGGGAAAGGCTACCTCCCATTGATGATCCCCCCAATACTCAAATACCATTAGGGTGTCAGTGCGTGGCTGTGAATCGGAAGCTACTTCTCATAGGCGGATTCCGCCCGTCTAATGGTTCGGTGAATAGTGTTTACATTTATGACTTTGAGTACGCAGTTAGTATGAGGGTGTAATTTCTATTTATTTTTATAAAAGGATGTTAAATGTGTGGATTCCATTTATTTTTACACAAGTTTTAGTATAGGATATCAATTTTTAGTATTTATTAGAATTAAATAATTTCAATTTAATGCACATCTAATGTACTATTGTGAAGTTTCTTTTTCCATATTTTTGTCAATATGAATCATTCTTTATATAATTATTTCATATCATATTGAATTAGAGTTGTTGCAATTTTTGAATCTAGGCCTTAATATCTTATAGAGCCAAATTGTCTCTTTTAAATTTCTAAATAGACTAAGTGATTGTTGTGGTTTTATGCCCTAAGAGATTTAAGGAATTGAATTTGGTGGTATTCTAGACTAATGAGGTCTTAAGGCTAGAAAACTTCTTTTATGGTGGGAATGGATGTGGCATATTTCAGTTGTTTTGGACTTACTTTAAAATGGATGTGAAGCTTGCCCATAGTGGAGGCCATTTCCAAAAGAATTTGGTAGAGATCTAATTTACGCTTGAAGAAATTCCTTGTTTTATCTTTATATTATCCTCCAAGAAAGAATCTAAAAGTAGGAACCAGTCCAATATTTTAGCCACTCTATAATTACCAAAGATGGGGGGCAGACCCAAAGACGATGGGTGGACCTACCCATGCTTTTGTGCATAGGTTTTGCACATGACTGTTTTCTACCCATGGTATTTTGTGGATCTAGTCAAAGTAACTATGTTTATGTTCTAATCGAGGGTTATTCTATTGGGATTTATGAAATCTTAATCAAAATGTATATATATGTATAGTAACATTGAAAGTAATTTAATGAAAAATCAATCTAGTAGTCTTGGTTTCGGGATGTAGGGGAAAATATGTGTGTATATTTGTTTTATGTTCTCTCCATTGTTTATTTTTCTATTTTAAGAACTTGTTTGCAGTAGTTTCTATATAGGGTTAAAACCTACAACATTCATCTACTAGCTACAAACCTAGATTACACCACTTAACCATAGATTGCACTACTCCAGCTCCCTTAATAACTAGTCACTTTTGAGGTGGGGCCCTGACTTTACAATGCCAACAACTATAACTATCCAAATAAGTTACATTTAGAGTATTGAATATGAACATAAACAAAGTACCAAACCCTATAGCATCCAACCAACATGCTCACATCCCTCATGAGCCCCACAACTATGTAGTGCACCCCCTTCTCCGCACTCATAATCCCTCGAGTTGTGCCACTACCTCTAGAATGTCTAAATCGATTGGTAAGGAATTTCTTAGAGACCTATGGTTTCCAAGATTTATTTCCTCCATTAAGTTTCTCGAGGTACTCTTTAAGCCCATATAGGGAAACTTCTCCCCACACTTCTTCCTATAAGGATCCATATTTTCCTGAGGTAGACCAAGTAGAAGTTCCCTCATACCGAGACCCACCTAGGGTTGAAGGTGCACAATAGCCACATACCCTTTGGTTGTTCCAGATCTAGATTAATTAATATCCCTTACATATATCTATTAGAAAGGAAAATTGAATGTGTTTCATCCCCCTCTGTTTACCATTTTATTTTTTTCGATTATAATATTATAATATTATTTCTTAAAGTTACCTTTATGAATGTTAAATCATTTGGCTCAAGTCGTTGATAAGGAACCACGTCACTTTTCTCTTTTGGGGAGTCCTTGTTCCCCATACTCTTTTTCGTTCCCTGATTTATAGTCATGATGTATGTGTGTCTTACTTGTTACATATTTCATACTCATTGTAATGTTCCCATTTTTTCATGAAGAAAATTGGAACATTGATTTTTCCATTTTTACATAGGAGATGAATAAAATGGGTAGGAGACCCATTTATTTCTTGTATAGAGACTAAAAATCCTCTTGGAATGAGGGAGGATCACTTTTGGATATTTATTTCACACCTCCATGTGTGAAAGGGGGCTTTTGCTAGAAGGCTAGGTCAAGTTGACCAAGTCAAACTACGCAGTAGCATGAGGTGGAGAGCACATTGTGGGCCAGCGCAGTGGGATAAGGAGGGAAAATTTTAGAGGAAGGAAACCCTAATGAGTGGGGTCCATTGAGAGGGAGCTCACATTTTTTAAAGGATGGAAAGGCTACCATTGCAAATCATCTTGAGAATTATTCATCTTTGGTCCAATGGACTTGCAGCAACATCTTGCTAGTTAGCAAGAATTGTTGAGGGAATTCTTGTTTAGGATTTCGTCTCCTTCTTGAGTATATATTGGAGGATTGCACTCTATTACACATATTCAAACATTGATGTCAAGTATCATCCATCTTCATCAGTGTAGTTCCAGGTGGATTTTGTGCAGCGTTGTTGGGTGTTGCTGGGGAGGTTTTCCACAACACCATCCTTGGTTTGTTTTTCAGAGGAGGGAGCTTCCATCTATTTGGAAGATCAGAAAAGGTGGTTTTTGAGCTTATTCCACCATCTTTGGCATCAGGCCAAACACTTTCCATCATGTGCAGTGCAGTCCCTCTCTTAGACATCGTTATTCTGGAGAGCATTTGCTGTGAGGGGTTTGCAAATAGTTGGAGGGTGAAATCTTAGGTGAAAGAATCAATATTTCAGTTCAAATTTTTCATTGGAGGAGGACATTTCAGATTGAGGATCTCATTCAGCCATTTCCTCCTATTTTTTTTATGAGTTTCTGCTTCCCAGCAACTCCGACATTATTGCGTTTTCCATTTCTGTACATGTACTGTAGCCAATACTTATAAGGATTGTTGTACTAGTGTTTTCAGGGGTTGAGAGCTTACCCCCCCTCTCTATTTGAGTTGATATTGATATATCATTATATTTATATATTGTATGTTTCAGTCTCCATTCATAACTGCACAGTCATAGCTAGGGTCTAGATACATAGCAGTGTTTTGTCTCATTTCATGTACTTGTCTTGTTAAGGTTTTCATAGCCAAGCTTGAGTGATTGGATCCTCAAAGCATTGTACATATTTACTGCTATATTATTCATTGATCAGCTATTTACTTCTTCATGTGCCATGGCTCAATAGAATAACACTATCTTTCCATTGTATGTTCATACATGTGCTTACATTATTATAGCCCTATTCTTTCGGAAATTCCTGAGGAAGGAATTTCACATATCTATAGATAGAGTCTGTGAAGGGCCAGGTAGCCTCTAGATCTCTCCCTTCTTTGGAAGGAGACATATCTAGAAAATTCCCCCATAGTCTATCTCTGGAATAGACTTGTGACATTTCAGAAAAAGGAATATTGCTGGAGCTCCAACTCTAGAATATCTTGAGATATTTTCACAGTTGTAGCAAGTTCTTGAAAAAGGAACATTATAGTGGTATCAGAGCAAATTTCTTAGCTCAGCCTGTGAGTCTTCACCAAGAAGATCTGAAGATTGAAGAAGATGATGAAGAATATGAGCTTAATCTCATCTATTTTTAGAGCAGACAAGAGCCTCCCCAAGGAGTATATGTAGAAAGAAGAGGAAGAGCCTTGCACTTCCTATTCTCTTCAAGGAGACAAAAAAATAAGCAGGAGAAAGACTCCATCTTTTGGAGAAAAAAAAAATGCGATAAGCTTACCAAGCTTCTTCCTAAATCTGTACATATGATTCATGAAGAGTATGAGAAGATCCAGAGAAATTATAGAGAATCTCCTAGAAGGTTTGATTCAAAAGCAAACTCTAGATTGGAGGAGTGTGAGCATGTAGCTACACACCATCTTGTACAGCGTAGTCACATGCCCAGGATTGGCAGAAGAGAGATAGAAAGAAGAGAAGAGGTTGCTAGGAGGGAAACCATTAGTGATTTCTTGAAGGAGTATGAGTATCAAACTTAGAAATCAGAGATCATCTCAGTTTTACAGAGTCTTTCAAGATGAAGGTGAAGGGAAGAGTGAAGAAGGATAGATTCCATCTATCTACCTTTGGAGGTTCACCTGTATGTTTAACCAAAGATTGGGTTGAAGAGTTAGAGACCTTCTTGCAGTAGCACCAAATACCGGAGGATGAAGCCATCAAAATTGCAGTGCTGCATTTGAGAGGTAAGGCTTTTTCCTAGTGGATTTTTGAATCATTTTCTTTGAGAAATGTAAACATTGCATTCTATGCTAGTTTCACTAAGGCATTAGTGAAAATATTTGATGGAGGAATTCATGAAACAATCATGGTGGAAAAAAACAAGGAAAATCAAACAAAACCCTTGCATGATAATGCAATACCACAACAGGCAGCTGAAAAATTGCACCAAACTTTTCCAGAGAAGGAAATTTATTCTCACACTTTTCAGCAAAGAGGCATGGGGGTCTCTTTTTCAAAGAGGGATCAAATCATTTGGAGGTTGCCTACTCATTTTGCAGATATTTAGGTCAAAAATGCTATTAGATCTGGAGTTGATCTAGTGCCTCATGTAGAGGAAAGAGGAGCTCTTGCTCCACATAGAGGGATGCTTGCATCTTTGCAAGGAATTCCCCAGGATCTCATGTATGGAGATCAAGGCATATCTCATGTTTTACCTATGCCATTGTTGAGGAGGTGTGGAACCATGGAGACACAAGGAGGAAGTAGGGAGAAGACCTAGCATCATGAGATGAGGAGTACACATCCCTATTCATCTATGGAGGTTGATGCACCTAAGAAGGTGATTGGATTGTGCAGTGGAAACATGGAGGGTTATCTCCATTAATCTATTCATTCATCTTTTGATGATGATGTCTCATTGCATGGACACATTTTTCCAGGAATTCCACTGAATCAGCAGAGGAGGATGGGTGTTTCACATGTTGAGGCATTAATCATTGATTTCAAGAGGGTGGAAACCTGGAGATAGCTTGGTAGAGCGTCGGGAGTCTGGGGTAGACTCAAGGATGGAGAGAGCATTCTCTCAATATCATTAGTACCCACTTCCATTTTAGATTTTTCACTGTGGCAGAAGGAGTTGGGGAAGGACAATAGCCTTCCAACTTGCATATTTGGCATAAGATATGTCAAAGAAGAGGATGACCATGTGACAGCTACTCTTCATGATAGATCATCAGCGCTGTCACTTTGGAGGATGGATCCATATTGGAACTCCCAACTGTTAGTGGAGTATTCCAGGGATCTTTTTACTTGCATGATCTTGGATGGCTAGTGGCATGAGGAGGCACATTCAGTCAGAGATGGGGTCATATTTTATCATGGCAGGATTTTATTTCCTAGAGCTTCCAAGCTCAAGGAGAAATTGTTACATGCAACTCATGAGGAGTTCCTTTCCAGTACCACTTATTATATGGGAGCATACCACACCTTCATGGAGGGGTATTTTTTGATGGGCTACGAGGAGGATATATGTCAGCATATGAGGATATGCATGGATCACATAGAGATGGAGGAGAGACATGACTCTTTGAGAGAGTTATCACAGCCACCTCTTTCCACTTTGAGGATGAGAGGAGACTGATTTATTAGCCACTCCATTTCTATGAGTAGAGAGTATGGTTAGGGTATTCATTATTGTTCACATGATAATTTACATGATGTATGTATATGTACCTTAACCATACATGTGCAGGATGATGCTCCAAGGAGGAGCACTCTTTTTTCTAGACCACATGGTTTAGATGAGGCCATAAGCATGATTGATGGACATTCCCTAGGAGGACTTAGGGAAGAGATATATTATGGAGGATACATTCCTTGTACACCTTGAATCATTTATTTCCTCCATACTTATGAGGAGATTGTAGCAACAGGCATATGGTTGAGGAGCCACTCATTTTATCAGTCTCCATTGCAGTTGAGGGTCAAGATGCATTGGTTGCACTTGAGGGACCATTGTCCTTCACATTTGTTGCACATGGTAGCAAGATGATTCTCATCTTTTCTCCCAATGGTTCTATTGTTGTTGTCTTTATGCGGAGCATGCTCGGGAAGGAGACACATTGTGTGGATGTGTCCTTTGAGGGAGAAGTTCCTTACACTTTTTGCACTACATGTTCTAAGGGGAACATGGGATATGATATGGTCACCTTGATAGCACATTTGTCTCCTTATTAGGTGAGCCATATGTTAGAGGAGATGCCATATGATGATGACTTCCAACTCATCATATATGGAGAAACTTGGGCCAACTTGTTACAACGTTGAGGGAGAGATATTTGGGGGTCTAGTCCTCATCTTGGCACTTGAGGGAAATCTTATTGCAGCCCATGGATAGAAAGCACTCTACACTTATCATAAATGGAGAGATGGACAGCGTGTGGTAGGCTACATTGCTTACCATGTGCAGATTTTCATCCCACCTAATTTTCTGGAGCCAAAGGTGGATGACAGTTTTCAAGAGTTGCCTAGTTGGAAGGTGACTCATTTTGCATGGCTCATAGCTTGGAGATGGGGGATCCATATGGGAAATATAGTTCCCATTTTATTGTAGATTCCACTCTTCAAGGGTACCTCTAGATATCACTTTGCTATCCTCTTGACTATTTCACCTTTACATGATGATGGCTTGATAGCTGACTTACATGCCGAGGAGGAGCATTCTGGAGATTTGATTGATGATATGACATCAATTTCCTTGGAGGAGATCATCATATAGGGATGCTACAGGGAGATGAGAAGAGAAGAACTTAGTCTATCCTTTCACTTGCTTGAGGACAAGCAATATTTGAGAGGAGAGGACTATAATGTTCCCAAATTTTCATGAAGAAAATTGGAACATTAATTTTTCCATTTTTACATAGGAGATGAATAAAATGGGTAGGAGACCCATTTCTTTCATGGATAGAGAATTAAAATCCTCTTGGGATAAGGTA
Source organism: Pinus albicaulis (assembly GCA_034641835.2). Lineage (NCBI taxonomy): Eukaryota > Viridiplantae > Streptophyta > Pinopsida > Pinales > Pinaceae > Pinus > Pinus albicaulis. The sequence continues at coordinate 316,682,425 of CM076578.1, forward strand.
GGATTACTTTTGGAGCTTGATTTCACACCTCCATGTGTGAAAGGGGGCTTTTGTTAGAAGGCTAGGTCAAGTTGACCAAGTCAAACTACGCAGTTGCCTGAGGTGGAGAGCACATTGTGGGCCAGCGTAGTGGGATAAGGAGGGAAGCTTCTAGAGGAGGGAAAAACTAATGAGTGGGGTCCATTTAGAGGGAGATAACATTGTTTAAAAGGAGGGAAAGGATGCCATTGCAAATCATCTTGAGTATTATTCATCTTTGGTCCGGTGGACTTGTAGCAACATCTTGCTAGTTAGCAAGAATTGCCAAGGGAACTCCTGTTTCGGATTTCATCTCCTTCTTGAGTAGCTATTGGAGGATTTCACTGTATTCCCCATATTCAGACATTGAGGTCAAGCACCTTCTATCTTCATCAGCACAGTCCAGGTGGAGTTTGTGCAGTGTTGCTGGGTGTTGCTGGGGAGGTTTTCTACAACACCATCCTTGGCTTGTTTTTCAGAGGAGGGAGCTTCCATCTCTTTGGGAGATCAGAAAAGGAGGTTTCTGAGCTTATTCCATCATCTTTGGCATTAGGCCAACCACTTTCCATCATATGCAGTGCATTCCCTCTCTTATACAACATTATTCTTGGAGAGCATTTGTTGTGAGGGGTTTGCAGATAGTTGGAGGGTGAAATCCTAAGTGAAAGAATCAGTCTTTCACTTTAGATTTCGCATTGGAGGAGGCCATTTAAGATTAAGGATCTCATTCATCCATTTCCTCCTATTTTTTTTATGAGTTTTTGTTGCCCAGCAACTCCGGCATTATTGTATTTTCATATTTTGTACATGTATTGCAGCCAATCCTTCTCAGGATTGTGTCTCGGTGTTGTATTGGTGTTTTCAGGGGTTGAGAGCTTTCTCCCCCTCTTTATTTGAGCTGATATTAATATATCATTGTATTCACATATTTTATGTTGCAGTCTGCATTCATAACTGCGCAGTCATAGCTAGGGCCTGGATACATAGTAGTGTTTTGTCCCATTTCATGTACTTGTCTTGTTGAGGCTTTCAATGACAAGTTTGAGTGACTGGATCCTCAAAGAATTGTACACATTTGTTTCTATATTATTCATTGATCATCTATTTACTTATTTATGTGCCATGGCTCAATAGAATAATGCTATATTTCCATTGTATGTTCATACATGTGCTTACATTGCTGCAACCCTATTCTTTGGGCAATTCCTGAGGAAGGAATTTCACATATCTATAGACAGAGCCTGTGAAGGGCCAGGTAGCCTCTGGATCTCATCCTTCCTTGTGAAGGTGACATATATGGAAAATTCTCCCACAGTCTATCTTTGGAATAGACTTGTGATATTTCAGAAAAAGGAATATTGCTGGAGCTCCAGCTCTAGAATATCTTGAGATATTCTCATAGTTGTAGCAAGTTCCTGAAAAAGGAACATTACACTCATTGTTCCTTTAATACACAAGCCCTTTGTCCTCACTATATATTCACCTTAGCCTTAAAGCACATTTATACCTCCTCAAGTGCCTTAATATAAATTTTCTTACCAATATAATTAACATACAACTACTCCTGAATATCAATATCATATGCACATTTAACAAACCATTTGGGGGTTAAGGGTATTACATATTTTCACAACTATTAGAACAATTTTATATGAATTCTTAACTCAAAAACATGAATAAAACATCTTTAATAATTTCCATACTGATTATTGTGGTGGCCACTTGTCTAAAGGTTCTTGCTTATAAGATTCTCTTTCTATAGAATATTACTAGCACTTTTCCATCACTCCACCCAAAACACAATTAAGCATTGTAATAATTATTAAATATTTTCTTTCAATACATGAAATCCATCATGGCCATTGATCACCATCCATTCCTTTGTGAATGAGAGATTGATTGAATAGCTCTCATCGAAGAATTGTTATAAGCACACTTGTGATAGTTAACTATATAGCTAATTAGGCATAAGAAATGTCTATATTTACACCATGTTGTAGAGTATAACACATTTAAAAACAATAAAATAATAATTAGAATAACAAATTGAAAAAAAATAAATAAATAAAAATCCAATTTCCCATAAACAAAATACGTCAATTTCCACCTCAATTTTACATCCACTTTATACAGAAATAAAGTAATTGAAGGTAAAGAGAAAAACAATTTAAATTTAAATATTAAAGAGACATGTAATTCATTCCATGCTTAATATGGAGATGATATATGTCATGTAAAAATAATAGAATTTAAAGTACATGATATGTAATTCATTCTATGTTTAACTCACATGTAACAATTAAAATAAAAATAAACTAATAACATTTTTTTTGCTTTAAATGTCATCCACAAGTAAAATATTTCATTATCCATTTTAAATAATAATCTTATACGAAATTTATAAAAATAAAAACAGAGATTATTTTTTCATTCTAACATATAACAAATATGTATAATTTATTTAGTTTTTAACATAGATTTGATACATAACCTTTAAAAAATGCTAATGAAAAAAAAATTAACATCCATTATATATAGAGAATTTTCTTATTCTATTACTAGATTCTTTAGAGGTATTTGTAATTCTTTGATTTAATGGAATAAAAATTAATATCCATTATATATAAATAAAGGTGAGCTCTAATGACCATATGTATGACATACTTAGTAAAACCTCAAGTCTAAAAGGAAGGGAATATTTATAAACGAAGATATCCTTGTATAAATTTGAATAATTTGCTCAATTATTCTTCGAGATTATCCTGATTACACACTATTTAAGCTTCATGCATAATACTTAACCTCTTCTACAATTGATCATCAATATGTGGAAATAAGAAATAGTCGCATGCGCACATAAACACAATAATTCAAGCACACATTTAACACAGTATGTACTGGGGAAAGCAATAGCTGAAAACCCCTAACTATATGTATATTATAGTGATAGAGAACATGTAACAATACATAGCACAAATATCTCACATCTCTCAGCACTATCTCACATGCTACACACAAACTAGCACGGAAGATGAACAAGTCATAGGTTCAAATCTCCTCCAAAAGTCTGCCTGCCTCTACTGCACAATCCAAGATGAATAATAGTGAGATCCAAGTTCGAATCCACCTGGATTGTACTGTGCAATCCTCATTGGAAATCTCAATCCATGTGTGTGCAAATCTCATGCACAGCCATAGTCACAACTGATAGTAGACTCACCCTTTCACCCACCTTTAACACTGGTCTCCAATGAACTATCCATGCATTGCAGTTAACTGATGTGTTCTTTAGTTGAATAATGATTTAATAATTAGTGAATTAATTAATAATTAATTCACACCACTCATCACTAGTGTATTTTCCAGTTAGACTAAATACAACTAGTTCAACTAAGTTAAATCGAACACAACTCCACCAACTGTCTCATCAACTCCACCAAACTCTGCCACTTGAGTTCTAACTGAAGTAAACCATGCAATAGCTCAACTAACCCTTAGGAAAAGCGTATTTCCTTTTTTCAGCTGCATGTGCCACATCCAAGCATCAAATTGAAGTGCTCCAAGAGGAAAAGATAATGTTTATAGTCTAAATATTATTAAGGGTTAATAATATTTGACTGTTCTATTTTTAGCCCGATAGTCTAAAAATAGAAACCGCCCAATGTCTAAAAATAGAGGTCCATCTATTTTTACCAACTCGACCAATCATCCATAAATAGCATCCTGCAACTCATAGACCATGATCCATATGTCTAAAAATAGACTTTGCGCCAAAAATAGCCTGCGGGCCCACTTAGTGAAGGCGACTTCATTTCACTAAGCTCCATCATCTTGTTGCATTTTCAATAATCCTTCTAGAAGATCAAGCAGAATTAAGAAAGGAGGTTCAAAAGGTAAAAGAAGCTAGGAAGGAAGGAAAATGGGCAATAATTAGAAATAGAAAAGCTGTTATTCGATATAGAAACCAAAAAGGTAGTAATAAATAGAAATTCAATATGCTCTGAATTCTTTCTTGGAATTGTCGTGGCTTTCCATGGAACAAAGACCCCAAGCTAAGTTGGATCTCAAATGATGTTGATATTATATTGCTTCCTGAAACTTGGGAGCATGAAGAATCTAAGGTCCCTAACATAGATGGCTTTGCACTATGGTCTACCTGGAACAAGCGATCCTCCAGTAGAGGCATTGGGGGCATAGCTTGCTACATTAAGAAGAACATCTCCCCCCATGCTAGGATTTATAAAAATGACCCTTACAACCAATATAGTTGGATTGAGATTACTGGCATTAATGATAAAAAGACCTACATAGAAATATTTTATTTTCACCCCATTAATTCTAACTTCTATAAGAAAAAGAATCTAGATAAAAATAGTCCTTACAATGTTTTAGAGAATGATATTTCTTGCCTAAGGAATGAAGGTACTATCATTTTAACAGGTGAATTTAATGCTTGAACTTCAAGCAACCAAGCTATTCTTCTAAGAAATCATTCCAACCCTGATCCTCTTCGGTTAGACGAAGACCCTACTCTAGCTAGCCAGTACAAAGGAGCTCTGAAGACCTCGGGGATAATTTGTTTGGGTTGGAGCTAGTCAAGCTCTGTAGTGCTCAGGATCTCATAATTTGCAATGGTATAAAGAAGTGGCCCAATTCTTGTAAGATGACATGCATCCATGGGCTTGTCAGGAGCGTGGTAGACTATGTTATTTCTGATCTCCCTTTATACAATGAAATAATAAATTTTGACATCTTAGACGACCACGAGCCTGACTGTGATCATAGGCCTTTACTCATAACTCTCAATTTTGTCATGCATATAGATCCCATAGAATATAATCTTTATAGTCAAAAGAACTTAATCTTTGATAGAAATAAAAAAGATCTCTTTCTAAATTAATTAAAAACTAATTTTCTTCCTTTGTCTAGTATAGACAACATAGATGACCTCTATCATAATTTTACTACAACCCTCTCATATTCTATTAACAAGTTCTCAATTGAAGTCTCAAATAATAAAATAAATAGCAAAACCAACCCATGGTATGACAAATATTGTAAAAGTGCAAGGAGAGAAATTAAGGAAGCTGTTGATCAATATCTCAAAATTAACAAGATACAAATCTAGAAAGGCCTAACTAAAAGGAAAAAAAGGCAATATATTCATAAAAGACAAGAGAATCTCTTACACCTCTCTAAGGTGACTCCTAAGAAATTCTGGAGGCAGATTCTAACTAGGAAAACTAAAGATAATAATAAAATTTCTTTACACGACTAGAATTCCTATCTTAAAAAGCTTTATGAATCTCCAAATGCTAGGGATTTTGAAACCCTGCTTACAACGAAAGAAGTTTTCTCATTAGAAGACATTTATTTTGCATTAAACGCCTAGAAAATGGGAAAGCTAAAGACATATAAGGTTACCAAGAGGAAACATTAAAAATTGGAGGTCTTGTCCTCATCCCCCACATCCACAAGCTTTTCAACCAAGCAGTTAAGCAAGGGTTCCCTAAAACTTGGACTCAGAGCCTCATTATCCCTATTTTTAAAAATGGGGATAAAAATAAACCCCTCTAATTATTGAAAAATTATGATCAACCCTCTCTTAGCCAAGTTATATGGTATTATTTTGGAAAATAAGTTGAGCATTTGGCTTGAAAGTGAAGGTAAGCAAGCGAAAGACCAAGTGGGTTTTAGAAGGCAGCACTCAACAACGGACCACCTCATTACACTTAGGATCATTGTGGAATAATGATGTAATGATAAATCCGATCTCTTCTGTTGTTTTGTGGACTTTAGAAAGGATTTCGATACAGTTGCTAGAAATAACCTATGGAATAGATTAGAAGAGCTAAATGTTCCTTTCGAGCTAAGAGTGACTGCTATAAGGTTATACGAGAATGGAATTGCCAAGTTAAAGATCAGTGAGGGGTGGTTGAAAGATATTAAGTGTAATATCGGAGTTAAAGAAGGTTTCCCCCTCTCCCATACCCTATTTGGCATTTACATCGACAAGCTAGAAGGTTGTTTAGAGGAAGCAGGATGTGCTGGCAAGATCTTAGCTGGGATAGTCATCATCCTTCTTCTCTATGATGACGATATTGTTCTTCTCGCAAGGTGTCCATCTGATCTTGATAACCAACTCAGACTTCTTAAGGATTTCTACTTTACCATGGGTATGTCTGTTAACACTGACAAAACAAAAGTTATTATTATCAAATCCAAGAAGGACACTTACTCTAATTTTATTTATGATAATAGTAACTTGGAGGAAGTGTCTTCTTACAAGTACCTAGGAATTGATATTCATCACAAGCTCAACTAGAACTATGGCAATCAAAAAAGGATTAGTGGGGGTTGGAAAGCTTATTTTGGTCTTGAAAATAACTGTAAAATGACAAACTTCGTAATGTGGGATAGAAAGAAGTTCCTCTTTGAAACTTTAGTCACTCCTATTATCTTATGTGGATGTGAGGTTCGGGGTGGCAGGATCTTTAGATAATCCTAGAGAAATATTGAGCAAATCCAGAAGTGTTTTATAACGTATAACATTAAAATTAAAAGCAATAGACCCTATCCTATTCTCCTTATAGAAGTGGGTCTTTCCCCTATCAAGAGCCTAGCTATCACTAGGCTTCCGTTGTACAAGCACAAGCTCAATAGCATAAGATACCATAGACTTCGTAAGCTAGCTTCAAATTCCAGCCAAAACCACCTAAGGCTTAAACGAGGTTGGTATAAAGACAGCAGGGCCTAGTTAAACCATTGGGAGATTGACGCGAATGTTGCATTGCATAACATCAATTAAAAAAATTGCTATTTCTAAGTTCAGAGAAAAAATGTGGTGTGAGAAAGATCTAGCAGCTAAAAGAAAATTAAGGTATTATAAGGAGGTCATCAACCCCACCTTAGAAGATCAAAAGTATCTCTCTGTTTTAACTAGCTCAAAGAAGAAAATTAATATAGCCAAAATTAGAACGAAAACTCATGAGCTCCATAGTGAAAGAGGTCATTGGACAGTTTCTAAAACACCATGGATGGAAAGGATTTGAAATATCTGTGAGAATATGAACATCAAGGATGAAAATTAATTCCTCTTATAGTTCCTCGTGCACAACCACATTAGAGCTCAATTTCATAATATTTGTTGCAATACTGACCTTCCTAGCCTTTTAAGATGTCAAAATTATAGTGTGTTGGGAAGGCTTCTCTCCAAGCTTTTTGAGCATAGGAATAAAATATTAAACCAAATTAAATAAATCTTTTCTTTAGGTCCGATAGAAAAAATATTGGTCTTAGTGGACATCAACCGTCATCATCATCATCATCATAGAAAATTTTCTTATTCTATTACTAGATTCTTTAGAGTTCTTTGAATTTTTTAAAAGAAAATTATTTTTTTGGATTGTCCTTAGAAATATGATTAGGGCATGTATTTGTAATTTAATGTGTAGAATGTGAAATATATATATGATCTCATTCAATTATGCTTGTTGAGAGTACCTTACACATCACCTGATACGTTGAAAGTAGCGTGCAACAACTCGGAGGCTATGGGGAGTAGCCCTAAGCTTTATGCTGACAGAAAGATATTTGGGACTAGTGAGAAACTATGTTGCTTCATTAAATTGCAAAGGGCCAATGGACCCTTCTTTGTCTACTTTTTATCCCCTAGTGGGACCAATGACGATTGAACTCACGTGGCATCCACTGAATTTTAGAAACTTTTCCAAAGACGGTGTTCTCATGTAAGGTAAATTCATAATGATAAGTGGATACCGGTTCGACATTTTTTCATAACTTTGCAATCAGAGTACATGAACATGGAGAGTTGTATACATTCAAGGAACAACACGTGATGACATATGCTGGTGATAAAAGAGTTTGGACCATTGTGGCTTATCTTCTCGAACATTTTGTCACATTTCCACGTGCTACACAATGGTCTTGCTATATTTTTGTAGGTAGGTTTTCTTACACAAATCTCGTATTTGTTCAACTTATCAAAGGGGTAGTGGATTGGAGTTAACAATGGTCAAAATAAGTCGAAACGACAACAACCATGGTGTAAACCTACATGAGACCTAATAGAAGATTATATTCTAGAGGCCTGTTAATAAATTCAACTTCTATGGATACATATTTACCTCTTAATTCTATTTGTCACGAGTTTAAAATTCCACAAATTTTATAAGTTATTTTTTCGAAAGCCTTCAATGTTCTTGGTGACTTAGTCAATTTAGGAGAACCATTTTCGTTCGAGCAAGACAAGGACATAATACATGTTGAGGTTACCTCATCCACAATAGAATGATGGATGCTATTACCGTGAATGAAAACATGGATCAAAAAATCTAATTGGGCTAGTTTGCAATCTCAAGGATCAATATATTCAATAGAAGAAATGAAATAATTCTTGCGGGTGGGACATTTTTGCAACAAATCAAGAGTGGAAATATTTTATGGAGACTGTGCGAGGTCTTCAAGTACGTTAAAACTTTGAGGAAATCTCACATGACCTTTGAAAGAAAATTTATGAATAATTCATTTAGGAGGATTAATGGTCAATTTTATAGGAATCATAGGAGGGGTGGAAACAATGGAGATGTAGCCGAACTGGTAGGTTGATTCGTAGCTTGAGCCTTCAGGGAATTCACATTACCATAGTATTTACTTCAGGTCATCACTATAACATAATATTTTTACTTAGTGGATGAAAGCATTAAAATTGAGTTAGAGGAAATAAGATCTCGAACAACCATATGAGTCTCTCGATTTGGAAATAGATCATTCAACATAGTGGGCGAAGTAGAAGATTTCAGGAAATGGTTCATTCAACATAGTCGGTGAAGTAGAAGATTTAATTCAACACAATGGGTGAAGTAGAAGATTTCAGGAAATGGTTCACTTCCACTTGGTTTTTTACACATCAGACATGGATAATTATGTTTTAATTTTTTGTTAGAATGTGGAGTGTTTTTTTTTTATCTTGCGAGTAAAATATTTATTCTTTTTAAATTTTCCTTTGTTCTTACTTCCTTGCTACTATTTATATTTTTCTTTAGTAGATTGAACAAAATTGGTCTTGGAAGTACAAGATGTAGGAGGTGTCTATGGAGGGTTTTGGGCAGTCATGTCAAGTGTAGAACTAGATGGTTTACTCACCGATTGTGAACTCTCAGAACCAATTACACCATCACGAGCATGCAATTATTTTCTAGGAGGTTGAGGAACAATGATGAAGGTTCTTAGAGAATTTGGTATTTTATCATAAAGCATGCGAGATTGGGTGTACACGAGATCCAAATACTATGCACGAGAAATCATTCCACTAACAATTGATCAGGAACATATGTTTTAACCAATCAACGATGACATCGCCACTCATACATATGATGAGGAATGTGATTGGAATCACTCTCTTTCAAATTGGTTAAAAGTTTCATTCCAGTCTCATATCAGATGTGTAACTGGAAATGTGTTACGAAGGTAGTAGCTAAGGAATTTAAATTATTGAACAAAGCTCTCGGTAATTCAATCTACCATTTTGCTGCCATAACAACAAGTTTACACTGGAAAATATGTAAATGAATAGAATCATCATTGAGGGAGCTCATGAAAACCACACATGATAAATCATGACGTGTATCGATGGGTATTATCTAGGATTACCATTGAATTTTTGGATATCATAAGGCATTTTGATAGGAATTATTGGCTACCAAGGAAAATGGGGAATGTGATCATTGATGAGCTGAGTCAAATCGAGTAATTCAAGTGTCAACAAAAATGGAAACTGCCTCTTGAAATCCAGTAGAAGATACCGTAGATAAGATGGGATGGCTTGAGAAATAGGTATTTTCGCTCTATTATAAGGAGGCTTATTCTAGAGAGGAACTTGAGTACCAGAATATGGAGGATTCTAATAACTAGCATACACAAAACCTCTTTTTATAGATTGAGGATAACCTTGCAAATTTTGGAATGGTTGGGTTTGGATTTTCTCGACTTGATAAGAAACTTGAGGGATAACCTGATAAGGTTGATACTCTTTTCCCATGGGATTTTACAAAAATAAGGTGGGTTTAGTGGAAGTTGTTCCATACCATATGCAGTTTTTCCTAATGAAATTTGATGAATAACCTATCCAAGTGATTGACATTGTAAGGTGTCACATACCTCTCCCCTCAGGCCTAACAAATAACTAGCCAACTAGGGTAAACATGATATGAGGGGCATTTAATACATACTCAACCTCCTTCGTGACTTTAAGTAAGTGGAATTGGAGCAAAAAACCATAACACAGACCTCAACCACCTGCTACATGACCCCCGTAGGCTATGCGAGCAAGCCACCCAACCTTTCCATGGGTTCCACTAGGATTTCATAATGAAAACCCCCTGGACACTACCAAAATATGACATCCATGCATCTGGGAGGCTTTCGATGCATGCTTAACAATGCATTCCTGTGTCCAGGGACTAAATTTCCTAAAATTGTGCATGCGTCCGTGAGATTTAAGGAATTTTTCAAGCCAAAAAATTTGGCCACTACCCAGAACTTGTTGTAACCTCTAGAATCCATTAAACACATAATGACAACACTAATAAACCAAAAATTGACTCCATGCAACAACCCTCCTTCAATTACCTTTTCTCTTTCCTTTCTCATGTATATATATCCACTGTCCATTTATCATAATGAACCCAACGAGTTGAAGCAACTATCATATTCTTATCTTTCGTTGCACTTACTTACTCACTGAGCTTGGTCTATGTCTTTCATTAGCTATTAGGTACCACACAACGTTCCCTGAGCTCAATTACTTTCCTCTCTTCCCAAATAATTCCCAAGACTCTAAAACAAAAGGAAATAACAAGAAACAAGAAGAGGAATAACATGAAAAAGAAAAAGCAAAACGACACTACAAGAAAGTGGCATGATCATGTACCAATCAGAAACAAAACTACAATTCAAGCATAAACATACAACAAGAGGCCAAAATCACTAGACTAGAGAGAAACACCATGACTCAATGCCCATTGGTCCCCAATTCTTCCAAAGGAAAACTAAACCTGGTCCTTCTCCAATATTACATGAAAGTCACTTTTTCTATTGAATCCCTACATCATAATGCCACAACCACACAATTGTCAGCGCATAAATAGATATAACAATTATCTTAGTTTTTTGTGCCAGGAACATTGTCTTCTATCTAACCACATACATATATCATCACTCAAGGGACTCGAATCTGTTGATGCATCCAGCCATAACTAGAAACTAGATCTTATAATTGTCAAATACATGTTCATAAATATAGCACATATCCACATAATGTCATGCAATATTAGGTTTAGGAAGACTTCGTGTATGAAAAGCACTCATTCGTTTGGAATTAGGGTCTCCAAACATAACCAGAGGAATTCTTACCCAATTTCTTTCTTTTACCATTTACCTCACTGCAATCGAGTCCTCGTATGTATTTTCACATTACCCATCTGTTAGCTATATACACACATAAACTATTACCTTGTCATGCTTAAACCAAGCATGGTTCCCTACAACTATTCACACATCTCAATCACATGTTCCAAATATTATAACACCATACATATTAACTAAAATCAACCTCCACCAATACTAACAACCATGCCATAATAAACTAATAGTCAAAATCATAATACTACACCTACTAGCTACTTATACTCAAGTATACGTTAGCTATCTCAACACATAGTCAGTTAGTACAACCATCTCAAAACAAGATCATTTCTTCTTGCAATCTTATCATCACATACACATATAACACTGTTACCGATGAAATAGGTAACCTGACCTCAAAACGGGAACTCTAGCCCAAAAAGACTCAAAAAACATGAAAAAACACCCCAAAAACAAAAAAAGTGTATTCCAGAATGCACTTGGTTTCTTTTGAAGGTCAAATTTCAACATTTTATAAAATTATGCTAAAAACAAAATTGTTTCTTGAAAAAAGGATTGAAAAAACACCCTCAAAACAAAACCAGTTGATGCTGGAATAAAAAAAAAAAATTGTGTCATATTTTTGACTTTTTAAAAATAGAAATAACATTTTTTAATTTTTAAAATTCAAACATTAAAAAAACCCTAAATTTTAAGAAAATAAAAAATAAAAAATAAAATTTAAAGATTAAAATTTCAAAATATATAGAAATAAAAAAATAGTAAAAAAAAAATATTAAATTAAAAAAAAACAAGTTAAAAAAAAAGAAATTATAAAAAATAAAACATAGAAATTAAATTTAAAAAAGAAAAAGAAAATGTTTATTAAATTAAAGAAAAAAATATTAATTTAAAAAAAAAAATTAAATTTAAAGAAATATATTAAATCTTAATAAATTTAAAACTTAAAAAAAATAAAATAAAATAAAAATACATTATTTATATTAAAAGTAAAAAAATGAAAAATTAATTAAAAATAAAAAATGAAAAATAAAATACAATAAAAATATTAAATTTAAAAAAGTATATATTAAATTTTTTTTTTTAAAATATTAAATTTAAATTATAAAAAATAAAATATATATATGAACTTAAATTAAAAATATATATATTAGATTTTATTAAATTTAAAAAAATGTTAATATTAAAATAACAAATTAAATTAAAAAAAGAAGAATATTAAATTTTAATAAATAAATGAATAAACAAATAAATTTTGAAATAAAAAATAAATTTTAAATATAAAGAAAAAAAAACATTGTTAAAATAAAAAGTTAAAAAACTTTAAAAATCAATTAAAAATGAAAATTTGAAAAAAATAAATTAAATCAAATATATTAAATAAAAAATAAAATAAAAAACAAATTAATTTGAAAATACTAAGTTTAATTTAAAAAAAATAAAAACGAATCTAATTTCAAATACACAATTTTAATTGAAATAAGAAAATTATGAAAATTTTATGTAATTAAAAAAATAATAATAAAAATTTTAAAAATTAAAAAAAAATATTAAATTCAAACAAATTAAAAAAAAAATTGATAATTTATTGAATTTTAAAAAATTAAATGAAATAACTAAACATAAAATTTAATAATTAAAAAAATATATGAAAAAATTTTAAAAATACAAAATTTAATAAAAATTATTAACAAAATTAAAAAAAAAAAAAAAAAAAAAAAAAATTAAAAAAAAAATTAAAACAAAATTAAATTTCAAATATAAAAACTAAATTAAAAAAAAAAGAATTTTAAACTTTTTCAATTAAAAAATATATATATATATTAAAAAAAAAAAAAGAATTTTTTTATCGTGGTGGCGCCGCCAACTGGCCTCCCGCCTAGGTGGCGACAGAGGCCGGCCGCTGGGCGGGATGCCGATTCCCTGAATCAGCCTCCCACGACTGAAGGGCGATTCTGGGAATCACCCTCCAGCCGTGGGAGGGTGATTCCTGGAATTGGGCTCCCGCTGCTGGAGGGCGATTCCCGGAATCGGCCTCCCGCCACGGGAAGACGGTTCCCCAAATCGTCCTCCCGCCCAGGTGGCGGTGGAGGTCGGCCGCTGGGTAGGCGAGGGGCTGCATGCAGCCTCTCGACTCGCCAAGCAGCCGGCCTCCGCCGCCACCTGGGCGGGAGGCCGATTGGCGGCGCCACCACGATCAAAAAATTCTTTTGTTTTTTTAATTTTTTTTAATTTGATTTTTTTTTAATTTTTTTTTTAAATTCAAAAAATTTAAAATTCCTTTTTTTTTTTTAATTCAAATTTTTTATTTTAAATTTAATTCGTTTTAATTTTTTTGTTTTTTTTTTTAATTTTGTTTTTTAATTTAATATTTTAGATTAATTATGTTTTTAAAATTTAAAATTTATTTATGAAATTTATGAAATTTTAATTTAATTTAATTTTTTTTTAATCTTTTAGTTTATTTAGTTTTTCATTTTTAAAATTTATAAATTGTTTCATTTAAAAAAAAACAGTAAATTTATGGATATTTGTTTTTTAATTATTTGCATGTGGTTTTTTTCATTTTTTTGTTTTTTAATGATAAGTTTTTTTATTTTAATTTTCTATTTCAATTTTAAATTTTGTTTTTATTTTCATTTTTATTTTTTTGTTAATTTTAAAATTTGTATTTTTTTTTTCTTCTTATTTTTGTTTTTTTAATTTAAATTTTTAAATTTAATTTAATTTAATTTATCTAAATTTAAATTTTGTAATTTAAATTATTTTTAAATTTTCTATTTAATTTTTTTTTAATTATATGGTTTTTTTTAATAATTTAGAAAAAAATGTTTTTGAAGTTTCTTTTTTTTAATTTTTTTGGTTAATTTTTGTTTTTTTTCTTTAAATTATGTGTTTTTTTTTCAAATTTTGTCATTTCTTTTGATATAATTTTCGAATATTTTTGTTTTTTTAATTTTTTTTTGTTTAATTTTTTTTTTTTTACGATTTTTTTTTTTAACATTTTAATTGTTTTTATATATATTTTTTATCTAGGTTTTTGTGTTTTATTACCAACATGAAAATCACCACTCTGAGAAAAAAAGGTTGATGCTGCTTCAATACAATTCAAAATTAGCATGAAAATCACTGCTCTTAAAAAAAAAAAAGTTGATTCTGCATCAATACGTTTGAAAATTAGCATGAAAATCACTAACATTTTAAAACAAATATTCATACTTCATAAATAAAAATATTAGTGTCAAAAATGTGCACAAAGAAAAAAGGGGTGATTCTGCATCACCACTTTTCAAAATCGGGTGCTTTTTATGCTACCAAAAAAAAGTAGGTAACATTGTGGTTACCTATTTCATCGGTAATAGTGTTATATCTTGTGATTAATAAAACATTTAAACAAAGTATAAACATACCATGTTGGATAAATCAAATAGACGACATAATACATACCAAATACTGAACACCAAATAGATGACATAATCAAACAATTATGCATCAAGTAGTCGACATAAGAAACCTCATACCTTAAGGTATCTCGGGGGAGGTTACCTTGTCTACACAATCAGTATGGATTAGCATGATATAACTTTACAAAGCATCAACTCAAACATAAATAAGGTCATGATATCCATAGCAATAACTAGCTAACACATTCACATCATAGGGTCATAAACCATTGTTTTTCTTTCATAACAATCACATATACGGAGTGAGTCTAGATTAGTATGTCATAATATTACAACATATTAACTGATACCTGAATGTAATAACAATAACTATTCACATGGGCATATCAAAATTAGCATGATACATATAACATCAATATCTTAATTCCATAACCATAATCATCAAGTTAACTAACATGTAAAAACAACAAGTCAACATATAACATACTCATCAACAACATACAACATAATAATCAAGTTTAACTAGCATAAAAAAACAACAAGTTACTACCATGTATGACTATCTGATGAGCGTACATATAACAACATTGATTCACTAACATCTATCATACATGTAACCACAACAAAAATAAGATGAAAAAATGTTTATCAATAACCCTAATTCTTATAACACCCATTAACAACATACCTGCATGCAAAAAATACAATCTAGATGATGATATTCTCTTACCCCGAAATTGAGTGTGCAACTTCAATTCAATGATATAGATATCATGTTCTATCTTGAATAACATATCCACATCATACATTATCAACAACATCATGATGAGATAATATGCATACAATGATCTCATGGAAAATAGTCTTAACCATGAATACACATTCATAACAACATATCGACATTGACATGCATAAAAAATTCATATAAAACCAACATCAACTTATGGCGACCACCTCCAATCACCATCAACTTTCACATGGTGATACCATTGCAACTATCACCAATTCCATACGTATGCGACAAGAACATAGAACATAAGCATGAGGAACACATATGAAATTGACATGAATGCATGATCAACACACTTCCCAAGAGGAGAGAAACCATGTTATGATACCACTTGTAGCGTACCTTTCCCCTTAGGCCTAGCCGAGTAACCGACCAACTGGGGTAAAATTGAGATGAGGGGGAGTTAAGAGAGACTCAACCTCCTTGGTGGCTTTAGGGAAGTGGAATCAAAGAGGAAAACCATAACAGAGACCTATACCACATACTACAAGACCCCTAGAGGCTATCTTAATTAGCCACCTAACCTGTCCCTAGTCCTACTGAGATTTCATGAAAAAAACCCCCTGGAAACTACCACAATACTACATCCATGCATTTGGGAAGGTCTAGATGCATGCATAAGCCTGAATGCATGCGTATATGAACTAAATTTCCCATAACTATGCCTGCATCCATGAGGTTTAAGGAACATTTCAACCCTATAATTCTGGCCACTGCCCAGAAACTTTTCTAACTTCCAGAATCCATTAAACACATAATGACAACACTAATGAACCAAAAATTGACTTTAGAACTAGGTCTCACCATTCCCAATCGAGACTGACATTATGTCAAACACCTCACATGAATGTAAGCTATAGGTATATGATACAAGAAAAAGCATAAATGACTGAAAAAAATTATGAAACGTTACAAGAACGATCACCACCTTCTTCCTTAACCATACATGGCAGCAATTAGGTCTTGCATCCATCATTTTACCAATTACAAGTAAATACATGAAATAACCATCACATGAACTAGTCATTTAAACATGCTTATAACTAACATAAAACCATGGAAATAAGAGTGAGAATATAACCATTAAATCCATATAATAATATGATCAAAATAAATAAAAGTTACCTTCCATTAAACATAAGAAAAGATTGACCAGATTCAGGACTTCCACGTTCCACTCGACTATAGACATGGTTGAGCCAAACCTTTCTTTAGCAAGTCACCCCCATGCCATTTTCCAAGAATGAATGTTGGATATGATGTATAAACCAATCCAAAACAACCAATGAAATCCAAAGGGTAAACCACCTCCACCCTCACCATACCATGATCACACCAAATTGGTGCTTCGATCACAAAACTGAGAACAAATTGGAATTTCTATCCGGAGTCCATCACTACCCCTGAGAATTTTTTTGTCTCCCTGTCTCTTAGGATTTACCGCAATCCAATCTTGTATCACTAGGCCCTTAACTGAGACACCTCCTTTGGGATTTATCATGTATCCCACCCAAACCAGTCAAGGTATTCATAGGCCTCTGGGAATGAACCTTGATACCACCTCCTCCACGGATTACGAAATCCATCTAGCAAATCCAAAGCTCAAAAGCAAGATAAAATTACAAACACACCATAGTATCCGTATAAAGGCAAGTCAAGGCTTCAAGTCACTATCATAAACTAGAAAAACCATACCACCGAAAACAAAATAACCAAATACCAACATGCATAAGCCATGCATGTCCAAACTAGCTAGAAAATCACACATGTAATATGTTACCTACAAGTATTCCTTCTGAAGATGCTAGATCATGCTTTTCTTGACTTGATGTTTCCTTTTCTTTCCTTTCCTTCGTTTTATTTCTTTCCTCCTCCTTGGAACAATGTTGAATTGCTCCAAGAAAGCACTAATTATCGAAGTGTATGAGTGAGAGAGATAATAATGAGAGGGATCCAAAATTAAACTAAAAAAATCCTACCAAATAATCCCTAGACACATTTTTATCACTGATGCCTCTATTTTCTTCCTTTTCCGTTAGTTTCATTAATTTTCCTCCTCACATGCAACCTGTGACCTTTTACCTTCCTCTTCTCCTAATTTCCTTTATTTTCATAAATAAATGTGCCAAAATATTTTTTTCCTCTTTAATGCCTTAGCATTTTCCTTAGCCATAACCACATATCCAACGATGCCCACTATGTTTTTTTTCCAAAATTCAACTTGGAAGAAGTGTCCCTTACTTGTGGTATTATTTTTCCTTTATTATAGAACACCCCTCCACCCCCTCCCTCCCCCCACCTTGGGAACCACTCTCCTCAGTGTTCAATGATACCTACAAACCATAGAACATGCATGAAGCAGAGGTAATTCACTCAAATTTGTCTTCAATTTCCTCTTCAGATAGATGTGTTGGTTCATTTGAAAAGCACACTAGAGGTATAGGACCCAAGTTGATGTTAAAAATGGGCTATGAAGGAAAGGGTTTAGGAAAACATGCACAAGGCATGATTGATCCTATTTTGGTTGAGGAAAGACCTAAGAAATTTGGTCTTGGTTATGTTCAATATTATGGAAAAAAATACAAATCCATGAAGGAAATTGAGGCAAATTCAAAAAGAAATTTTGTTCAAAGTTCTAAAACACAAACATGTCAATTTCTTTTTCAAGTTGATTGTAATTGTTTGAAGCTTATGTTGAAGTATGGTGGTTTTACACATGTAGCTTATGGCGAACCTGGAACCTCTACTAGTTCATCTCCTCATGAAGGTAAAAAATATGGACATGCAAACCAACATTTGAGGTATAATTCTTCCCATAGTCAAGTTGATTATGTTTCTGATAAGCATGGAAAATCTACATGCTTGAGTGGAAGAAAGAGTTGTTGTTCCTATTTTGGTTTGTGTAACCATGTTGTTTCAAGATGCTGGAAGAGGTTGAAGGCATACATGAAGCAGTTGAAGCGAAGGCAACTTGCAAAGAAGGTGCACAAGACTTTCATACATTTCCAAAAGAGGGGACATGTTGTTTCCCAATGTTGGACATTCCATCCAGCTAATCGTCCCAACGACATGAGAAAAGAGGATAGAAAGAATGGTGAAATTGGAACCAAAGATTCCATCATTGATGTGAGAAAGAATGTTTCACATGAAGAAGATTTTTAGCAGTTAAAGTCACTGTGGAGTGGTTTGCTGAGAAGTGGTTTGAATTCTTGACCCAGTAAGACATACATTCATTTGTACATATGAAAATTTCAGTTATGTATGCATGTTTTTTGTAGTAATCTCACATTTGTTTGAGCCACCTTGGATCGGTGATCAAGGAAGTGATGTTCAACTACCTTCTATAAATTTCTCGCCAGAAATTTCTGAGCGAGTTCAAGGAAGACAATTCTTGACAAGAGGACAAGAGAATTTGGGAAGGGAAGTGCTGACTACCTTCGAGTTGTGGTTCAAAGGAACTAAGCCATGCAAGGCAAGTGTATGGAGGCTAAAAATTGAGGATGATGTACTCTCATCTGCTGAACAGATCAAGTAATCAGTCTTTTTGGGTTCAAAATATTCCCAATGGGGAGGTGTGAATAGATTTGGACCACGGACCTAAGTGATAGCTCAAATTTCAAGGTGTTCAGAAGTGTGACGAACCTAAGCAAATGGATACATCTTGTCTTCCTGATTCTGGCACCGTGAATATTCCAAAAAACCGACACCGTATGAAGAATTTATCGCAATTTGAAAAGTCTAGTAAACTGTATTTTTTGGCTTTTAACCAAGTTTGACTGGGTTTTTCAATATTAAAAAAAGAGAGAATATTCCAGGGAATATTCCTAGAATATTTCTCCCAATATTTTGTTTTCTCAAACCAGTCAGTGGGTGCCAAGTGGCATGATTTGATGGGATTGGTGGATTGTATGAGTTTGATTTTGGACAAGTGAATAGATGACACATGGCCAGCCCTGAGCCTGCCATGTGTCCCTTGTATGGTATATCAAAATTTTAATTAGGTCTAGAGGTTTCGGCCCTATGACCTCCATCGTGCGTGCAAAACTCTCCACCATTCAGGCTACACAAGTTTCTTGCCCCTTTAGGGTGCTGATACTATTTAAGCTTTAAACTCTTTGTAGATGGGGGGCAGGGACCGCCGGTGGTCCCAACCCACTGAAGGTCCACTTATTGTGATCACATGTTAATCAAAACTGCAGAAAAAAAATTACACGATGTTTGTAAACCACGGCATTAAACCATAACCGCAACCCTTATCACGTATGAGATTTTCTTCGATGGTTATGTAACGGTTTCAAAAAATACTCTACTCCAACTTTAATGTAACCGGGGTTTCAGGGGTTGGAATGTGGCCACTCCCACCCCTTAATAGTCTGAGTTAAATGCTAATGGTTTGAATAGCATAAATTTAGGCGTGCCACTAAATTTAAGGAGTTTTTCGAATTTAACTGTGGTTAAGTGCAATTGCTCCATTTTTGGTGGAGCTGATGTAGGGGACAGTGGGAAAAATCAGTTTAGACTCCATCTTGAGCTAGATTCGTCCATTTTGAGAGTGAAAATAGTTAATTTCAACAATATCAAACATTCCAGACTCATTGGCGAGGGTTTCAGAGCCATTAAAGGACTTTTGTGCAGTTCTTTTGCTTTAGATAAGTTCTAGGGGCCACCAGGGGCCAACAACAGTTTGAGGGCTAGCCAGTGCAACTAGAGGCCATATTAAGGAATCCAATAGTAAATTTTGGATGTTTCAAACATTCTGGAGCTAATGGTGTCATTTTTAAAGCCTTTATAAGACTTTTTAAGTCTGATTTTCTTCAGATAAATTCCAGCGGCCACTAGGGCCATCCATTGCCAGTAGGAGAATGAGACCTATCCAGAGCAACCAGTATCCATTCTCATTAAACCAATAGTAATTTATAACTTTTTTGATACTTATGAATCCATTTATGGATTTTTAATAAGCTTTTGAGTACTTCTAAAAATTTATATGCTTCAGATAAGTTTTCAGGGAACCGAGAGCCATGGGGTACCAGCAGGTGTTGGAGGCAAAAACGAAGCAGCCAAAGCCCAATTTATGCAAGTGACTAGCCTATTCTAACTATTTTTGAAATTTTGAATTCAATGAAAGGATTTTCAGAGCCATTTCAATAATTCTAATGGTCGAAGAGCCACGGGGAATTTTTCGGTAGCGCAGGGCCATTAGTGGATGGAGGCCTAGATTGGGGAGCCAGAGCTCATTTTGAAAAAATGATCAACCTATTTTGGATGTATGATGTGTGATGGAGAAATTAGGTGAGGTTTCAAGGAAACAAAATGACTTCTAGGGAGTTTGTGCCAAAGAGAATCTCAGGGAACGTCAAGGGCACCAACAGATGAAGTCAAGTCAAAGGGAGACTAGTTCTATTTTTAGAGTGATGAAAACCATGAAAATGGTATGATGATGTTATAAACCCAATGTTACAGCCTAAATAACCATTTGAGTTGAGTTATTAACTTGTAAAAGAATCATTTCATCATAATCCAAAAGAGAGAAGGCAGTTGACAAAGGCTCAAGGAGACGTAGCCCATGATATTTGAGTGAACTCCTTTATTAAATTTGTTGTTATGTGTTGATGCTTGTTTTCGGCATTATATGGTTGTTTCGCATGCTTAATATCAGCAAAAAAAAAATTATTAAGGCACTTAAATAGTTATAAAACATAAACCTCTTTAAAGTAATGATTTTCGCACAAGAATAATCTAGATCTTAATTATCCATAACAAGTTCTTGAAAAGCATAACAAGTTGTCCAACCCTTTTTCAATTCAATGGGAAGTAGAATCGGGTGAGTTTCCCTTTGGTGCTAAAATGGAAAAAGGAATATTATAGCTTGTGCATAGTGATGTGTTTGCACATGTATCGGTTCTATCAGTGGGTAATTATGTTTACTATGTCTAATTTGTATATGAATTCTCAAGGAATACATGGATATATCTCCTTAGGAGTAAATATGAAGTATTTGATAGGTTTAAATAATTTATGGCTCTGGTGGAAAATTATACCAAGAATAATATCAAGGTGTTAAGGACATATAATGATGGAGATTTATGCAAGAATGAATTTGAAGAGTTCTATAAGAAGTGTGGTATATCACAACAAAAGACTACACCATACACACCTCAAAAAATTGTTCTTTTATAAATAAGGAATAAGACGTTGATGGAAAAGGAAAGAAGTATGCTCAGTGGTATCGGTTTAGGACAGGAATTCTAGGTAGAGTTAGTAGATATTGCATGTTACCTTGTTAATAAATCACCTTCATAAACATTGGAGAATAAGACTCCACATGAGGTATGTACTCGTAAGAAACCATCTCTTTCAAATCAAATGGTATTTGGATGTTTTGCATATGTACACATTACAAAGGAGAAAAGAAAAAATCTGGATAGTAAATTTGAAAGGTGATTTTTTATTGGATATAAGGATGGTTTAAAAGGTTATAATTTTTGGAACCCGATGAGAAGGAAGGTTGTGTACAAACAAGATGTGGTGTTTAGAGAGGTGAAGGATGTAATTAAAGAAGATGTCCTACAAAAGGGACCTGGAAAGATAATGTTTGAGCTGAAGGAGGAAGAATCAGACTTTACAGCAGAAAAGGATACACATACTCTAATTTTGAAAAAATCAGTTCGAGAGAGGGGGCAACTAGAGAGGTATAGTCCATTTTCTTTATGTTCAAAGTTTTCTTTATCTAGTATTTGGGATGATCCAATAATGATCAAGGAGGAAGTGTATCCAGAGGATGGAAAACTCTAGAAAGAGGTTATGGTTGATGAAATGGCATATTAAGAGAAAAATGAGTCTTGGGATATGGTGGAGTTGTCAGCTAGATGGAAACCCATTAGAAGTAAATGGGCATTTAAGAAGAAGATGAACGCAAAAGGCAAGGTGGTGAAATAAAAATCTCAGTCGAGAATTGACTTTGGTGATATTTTTTCTCCTGTTTCCAAGTTAGCTTCTATTATATTACTTTTATCTGTTGTTGCTGCTTTTGATTTTCAAAGAGAACAGATGGATGTGAAGACATCATTTCTTCATGGGGATATGTAAGAAAAGATCTACATGAAGAAACCAAAATGATTTATACTAAAGGATAAGAAATAAATGGTATGCAGTTTAACAAAGTCTCTATAAGGGTTAAAACATTCACCAAGGATGTGGTATCATAATTTTGATACATATATATAGGGATTGCCTTCACAAGATGAAAAGCGGATCTCTGTGTGTATTTTAAATTAATTGGTGACCGTGTTATTTATTTTTTCTTTTATGTGGATGATATATTGTTGATTTGAAATGAAAAATAAATTATCGAGGATTTAAAGACCTAATTGTCCTCCAAATTTGACATGAAGGATCTTAGTACTACAAACTATATTTTGAG
The DNA here is from genome assembly GCA_034641835.2 of Pinus albicaulis. Lineage (NCBI taxonomy): Eukaryota > Viridiplantae > Streptophyta > Pinopsida > Pinales > Pinaceae > Pinus > Pinus albicaulis. The sequence continues at coordinate 316,705,505 of CM076578.1, forward strand.
CAGGGAAATTAAATGCGATCAAGAAAAGAAGAAGCTTTGGTTAAACTAGAGGAAGTATGTCAAGAAAATATTGAAGAGATTTAATGTTCATGATAGTAAAACAGTGAAGCTTCTTATTACTATAGGTGTAAATTTATCTCGTGAATAATGTCCCAAGAAATAAGAAGAGGAAGAGGACATGTCCTCTGTTCCATATGCAAATGTAGTTGGTAGCCTGATGTATACTAGATATTGCACATCTAGTGGGAGTATTGAGAATGTTTATGTCAAAACCACGAAAAGAGCATTGTACAAAAGTGAAGTGTTTTTTTAGGTATTTGTCTCGCACTAGCGATTATGGTTTGTGCTACCAAGGAAGATGAGTTTTAGACAATATTTTGTACATATGTGGCTTTGTTGATGAAAACTAGGCTGGAGATATAGATTACAGAAGATATAAAAGTGGGTATGTGTTTAACCTATTTTGAGGAGAAGTCAGTTGAATGAGAAAAATACAATTTGTAGTGTCCCTTTCAACTACATATATTGAATACATGGCAAGCCATCATGCGATAAAGGAAGTTGTTTGGTTGTAGAGATTGTGCTCAAGTATGGGGTTGGTACATCAAGAAATAAGCATATATTATGACAAAAAAAGTGTAATTTTCCTTGCAAAGAGCCCTACTTATCATTCAAAGACAAAGAAAATTGATTCTTAATATCACTTTGTGAGGTAAATGGTTGAGGATAAAAAGGAGCTGCTCATAAAGGTGGAAACAGTTAAGAATATTGCAAATCAATTGACAAAGACTATGAACACTATGAAGTTTTCTTGGTGTAGAGCAACAATGGGCATTGCGTGGTTGGACCAATGAATAATATCTCCTATGACCCCTTGTGTGGAAATAAAATAACAAGTGGGAGAATTTTGGGTGTGTGTTATATTATTTCCACGACTAGCTCTAGATGTTGTACATTGTATCACGTGTGACATTGGGTTTGAGGCAACGCCCTGAGTTTTTTTTTATGCAGACCCAAAGATGGGGTATAGACCCAAATATCGTGGGTAAACATACCCATGGTTTTTTGCAAGGCTTATGCACATTTTTTTGGGCATTTTGTTTTTCTCCCATGGTATTTTGTATATTCGGTAAAGGGAACTATGATTATGTTCTAATCTAGGGTTAGTGCATTGTGGTTTATGAATGCTTCACCATATACATATATGTATTTTAACATTTAAAGGAATATAATGAAAATTCAATTTTGTAGTCTCCGTTTTGGGATCAAGGGTAAAATATCTATGTATGTTTTTTTCATGTTTTATGCTCTCACCGTTTTTTATTTGTTTGTTTTAAGAATTTGTTTTGCAGGTAATTTCTGTACACGCTTAAATCCTACACACAGTATACCCTTTTACTACCCTATACAACACAATAAGGGTATTACCATTATTTTCTTACCTTCCTTTCAAGGATATTCATCCATTTTGGTGCTCTTTGGAAAAATAGAATCTATTGATTCAGTTTTGGGAAAATTTTGAAAAACATAAACTAGTTGTCAAATAGTGAACACTCATAAAAAATATATGTGGAAGGATTTTTAGCTTCCCACTCCTTAATAGTCATATGTAACCTCACATGGTCTAATTAAGTGGTAGGTAGAGTATGCACACCTCCATATAATTTAGCAATCAAATCTCTACAAGGAGGTGAGTCCCTTGTCTAATAAACAAGGGGTTGTCATATACTAATTCGGTTTCACAAATCTCAAAGAAATTACATAAATTTCGAATAATTCTACATGGATTTATTGCATTGATACCACCTCCAACATATGTACATGGATATCAATGAAAGAAACACACCTATGTTAGTTAGTTATACCTTGAGATATGTGCTATTAGGTAGTAACCATACAAGTTCTTCCTTCCAACTTCTCAATAAATCATCTAAAGTTTATACATTGGGATAATTTCAGCCATGGCGTTGACAACATTAAACTCAATTACATGTGACACTTCAAAGACCAAGAAGCATTTCTTGTATTTCTAAATTAGAATTACATAAATGATCTGAGTCCGTCAACGATCATATTTACCCATAATCTTTTACTTTTTGTGATGTATTAGAATTTCCTTTTATCAAATAATTAATGAACACACATGTAAATATAATTAAGAGGAAAACATGTCAACACTCACACAACAAAACACAAGACGTTTAATAACGGACTTCGTCCAGCGTGGACAAAGTCTCGGGGCCTCAGTATCTCGATGATGTTGGCCACTTATTTTGGTGCTGGAAAACGTGATGATGTACATGGACGTTGTTTTCTTGTCATACAAGGAAACATGCCTTAGACATGAGTGGAAAAGTCTGTCAACGAGACGTTTCACTAGAAGGAATTCTCACTCATATCAAACCTCCTATCAGAATTAAAACCTCACACATGATGAAAAAGAGTACCTGACATCGCGGAAAGAAAGGATTTCAGAACTTAAATGACCATCTATGATGAGTAAATATAACATGACATAAAAATCAAGATTTGCATCATACATCAAGTAAGAACCGACTCGACATAAAACATCTTTCAACAATAATCAATGAAGTACATGGCAACAACACTTCATATACCTCAACTTTGATGCTTGTTGAAGAATAGGTTGCTCAGCTATTGGATATGAATGCACTATCGAAATCATGGAGTCGAATGATATGAAATCGGCTGCCCACACTCTGAAGTCTAACACTATTACTCCACCTTGGAAAATGACCTAAAAATATATGGCTCTTATGGAAAATCTGACTGGAGCATTGGATTCGTGTCACCGAGAGGTGTAGGATCGACTATTGATTTTCTGAATTTTGACACTGCCAAAATTTGGGATGTAAGGAATATTTTAGATTCCCCATAGATTCCTCTAATATGTTGCTCCATGACTAACTGGAAAATCTACAACTTAAAAACAGGAATTTGACCTCACCATTTATATCCTTGCGAAATTCTGAGAAGAATGAGTATAAAGTTGACCTCCTTCCAACTACGGAGAATTTTGGCCTCTAAGGAATCTAGAATATTCCCTCAAGATTCTTGAAGATTCTCTTCTACTGGGAATCTATAAATCGCTTGCTCAAAAGGCGAATCCTACCTTGCCATTTTGTTCCCTACAAAAATCTTAGAAAAATTACTATAAACTTGAATGCATTTCGACAAAGAGTGATTTTACCTCATAAATAATATTTGGGCATAAAAGGAATATTCATTATCTCAAACTGCATGCCATCACCCTGCCTCCTGGAGCTGCGTCATGGTTCCAATGTACAAAACCCCATTTTTTGTTTCGTTCTCAAGCTCCTCCCTCTCGTTCTCCTTATGTTTTGCCTTCTTCCACCTTTTTGCCCCGAACGCACAATAATTGAGGGTTTATAAGGTGGTGGGGTGGCAGACTTTACAAAGCCTCTGCCCATGGCCTAGTGGTTAAAAGAGACAACTGGAGGTGGAGAGGTCAGGGGATCAAATCCCTTCTCTCCATATTTGCACGATGCTTGGGCGCATATTCCTTAACATATAACCGTTGGCATTTTTTTTGGGTGGATTGTTATATAACACAGCCGTTGGTGTTAATATGAGGGTTAGTTGTTGTGGAGCCCTCGCATGGGCAGGACCGGTCCACCGGTCGTGGGTTAACCTCCCACTGGCTTCGACCGTTATGTTATATTTTTGGATGTTTGATTAGCATTGGCCGGGTCCACCGGAGGTGGCCCACCCACCCACACAATTGTTTGCTAATATTATATATATATATATATATATATATATATATATATATATATATATATATATATATATATATATATATATATATATATATATCTTATAGTGTTGTATTAACAAAATACTATATACAATATACATTGTGGTCGTGGGCGGAGGGGGTGATGAGGGTCATGGCCCGTGCTCCACATTTAATATTTTTATATAATAAGGTCCAAGGGGGTGGTGGGGGTCATGACCCGCCACTCGATTTTTTAATATATTTTTTTTTATTTAAACAATAATGGTTTTTTTTTTCATTTTAATGAAATTAAGGGTCATTGGGAAAATTAACGAGGCCATAATTTAGCCCCTTTTTGGGAGTTGGGTTCCTTTCTGGTTGACAGTGAATTTGTGGGATAGTTAAACATGCTTCATGCCCAACTTTGACCAAAACTTTGACTTGCTCTAACTTCTCCATATGTGCTCCAATTGGAGATATGTTCATACCGTTGGAAATGAGGGCGACCATTACTTCAACCTGAACCTAGCTCGAGGGTAATCTGACCATTTTGAATTTTGACATATCATTAGCCCTCTTGGTCTCCTTAAGGTGTCTAGAGCCAGTTGGATCAATAAATGTGATGGATAATTCATCGAAGTAGAATGGGGGAACTTCATGAGTAAAATTTCATAGTCATATATAATGTGTAGGCCTTATTTTGCTAGATTTCAATATTTATGTCCCTTCATTTACATCAACGACGACCTTCATGAGGGTGAATTAGACATAGAATTCACACATGGTAGTTTGTTTTACTACCCCATTTTGCATTCATCTATTTTCTCTTTCTTTCTTTCATTTGAAGTAACATTTGGTTTCTTTTACTTTCTTTATATGAGTATGCATTATTAAGCATATGACTAGGGGTTAAGGGTTTATGGTGAACTAACATAGCTATAACATTCTTATATTGAGGTTTTTAACTTGTTTATATATGTTACTATCTCAAGCACTTTCACTTTTAAACTTTCAATGATCTTACACATGGGTCTTCATGACTTTTATTAGGACCTAGATGGATGACTTACGATAAGCTAACAATGCTTTGAAAAATATGATGTATGGAATTTAAGTGAAAAAGAAAGACGAGAATTATTATGTATAGTTGGGATATTAAGTATTCTATTTTCTATCAAGTTCTCTAATAGTATAACATGGCTCATGAAGTGACCACTATGGTATCCTCTTAGAACCAAAATTTAAAAATCTAGATTCTTGTTATACATTATTATATTACATAGAATTCCCACCACATTGAAAGAACACATATGAAACAATAACGCCATGTCAAAGAAAGAAACTCATACTTGAAACCATATTAGAGAAACTAAAGAAACACATACATGAAACCATATTAGAGAAACTAAATAAATTGATGCAGAGTTAAGAGGAATAATTTAACATACGAGAAAACATAAAATCTTATTAAGTTAATTTTTCTCAAAAAGTTCGCTTTACAAATGAATTGCATGGCTATTTATTCTGGACGAGGAAAAATATCGAATTTCTCAAAAGAGAGAACTCCTTACTAGATATGTGGAGGAAGTTGAGAGAAATCCCCTCAATTTTAGGAATATATCCTAATTACTTAATCTCCAACAAATTCTATAAATATCCATAGAATATAGAGTTCTCTAAGATTTTATATATTAAACAGATAATAAATACAAAATAGAAGATTCTCCACTAACGAAGTAAAAGCCCCGTGGGGTTGGCCACTCCAATAGCCTAATTAGTACACACTATAGCATACCTCCGAAGACTTGAACATGTGCAAGCCAGAATCCCAACCACTTGAGCTAAGAACCATTGGCTACACCTCAATATATTTTAGCATTCAAATTGCCACTGAGAGACGGGTCCCTTGTACAACAAACAAGGGACTCATGGACCAATTTGGTCATGCCACAATCAAGGGGCTTTCATGCACCAATTTGATGGTCCCAGAATTAAAAGACTCTCATGTACCAATTTTATAGTTATTATTAGAAAATTTTCAAATTCATATTTTATATTATTAATATTTATCATCCTCACATTATAATTAATAACAAAAAATAAAATACACCCGTAAAATTAAAAGCTCCAAATATAAAACAATAATAATAAATCAACATAGAATACATGAAAAATACCATAAAAAAATGTGTTGAAATACTTTATCTATTAAAAAATCCCTAAATTAATCAACTAACTAATCCATTTCATGCCATTTATCTATATTACTATATTTTAAATAATTATTTAGTGCAATTTATCACTATAAATAGACTTTATATATTTTAAATAAAACATTCTTAGGTAAAGCATTACCATGTCAAAGTATTGACTGGTCAAATTTATATTAAATGTTTCCCTCTACTTATATTATGAATTAAAAAATTATATATTTTCATATTACCACTAAATAACATCACCATGTTTATCACCTAAGTCCCTTTTGTGTCAGTTTGAAATTAGGTTTCCCCACATCTACACTATATATTTAACTGCACTTTTATATTTTGATTTACCGTCTTTCCTATTGTTTACTTCTTTATGTACTGTGGTAAAGCTTTGGATAAACTTGATCGATCGATCTGGAAATTTCTGTATTTAGAGTGCCTTAATGGAGGTTATTCCCGAGGATGTGGTTCGACAGTGTTTGCTAAGGGTGCCTTACGCATCACGATCTGTTGAAAATTTGTGTGCTTGATGTTGGAGGCCTGCTCGGTAGCCCTATATGAAACTTCTCCCCACATTTCTTCCTATAAGGATCCATATTTTCCCAGGGTAGACCAAGTAGAATTTCCCTCATACCGAGACCGACCTATGGTTGAAGGTGCACAATAGCCACATACGCTTTGGTTGTTTCAGATCTAGATTAATTAATATCCCTTAGAAATATCGACTAGAAAGGGAAATTGAATGTGTTTCATCCCCCTCTGTTTACCATTTTATTTTTTTGGATTATAATATTTTAATAATATTTCTTAAAGTTACCTTTATGAATGATAAATCATTTGGCTTAGGAACCACATATGGGTTCCACCACATCACCTTTCTCTTTTGAGGAGTTCTTGTTCCCCATACTCTTTTTCGTTCCCTAATTTATAGTCATCATGTATGTGTGTCTTACTTGTTACATATTTCATACTCATTGGTCATTTAATACACAAGCCCTTTGTCCTCACTATATAGTCACCTTAGCCTTAAAGCACATTTATACCTCCTCAAATGCCTTAATATAAATTTTCTTACCAATATAGTTAACATACAACTACTCCTGAAAATCAATATCATATGCACATTTAACAAACGATTTGGGGGTTAAGGGTATTACATATTTTCACAACTATTAGAACCATTTTGTATGAATTCTTAACTCAAAACCATGAATAAAACATCTTTAATAATTTCCATAGTGATTCTTGTGATGGCCACTTGTCTAAAGGTTCTTGCTTATAAGATTCTCTTTCTATAGAATATTACTAGCACTTTTCCATCACTCCACCCATAACACAATTAAGCATTGTAACAATTATTAAATATTTTCTTTCAATACATGAAATCCATCATGGCCATTGATCACCATCCATTCCTTTGTGAATGGGAGATTGATTGAATAACTCTCATCAAATAATTGTTATAAGCACACTTGTGATAGTTAACTATATAGCTAATTGGGCATAAGAGATGTCTATATTTACACCATGTTGTAGAGTATAACAAATTTAAAAATAATAAATTAATACTTAGAATAAAAAATTGAAAAAAGAAAGAAATAACAAAAAAATACAATTTCCCATAAATAAAATATTTCAACTTCCACCTTAATTTTACATCCACTTTATACATAAATAAAGTAATTGAAAGTAAAGAGAAAAATAATTTACATTTAAATATTAAAGAGACATGTAATTCGTTCCATGCTTAATATGGAGATGATAGATATCATGTAAAAATAATAGAATTGATAGTACATGATATGTAATTCATTCTATGTTTAACTCACATGTAACAATTAAAATTAAAATAAACTAATATTTTTTTTTTTTTGCTTCAAATGTCATCCACAAGCAAAATATTTCATTATCCATTTAAATAATATAGTCTTATATGAAATTTATACAAATAAAAAAAGAGAAATTTTTTTTTTCATTCCAACATATAACAAATATGTATAATTTATTTAGTTTTTAATATATATTTTATACATAACCTTTAAAAAATACTAATGAAAAAAAAAATAACATCCATTTTATATAGAGAATTTTCGTATTCTATTACTAGATTCTTTAGAGGTATTTGTAATTTTTTGATTTAATGGAAAAAAAATTAATATCCATTATATATAAATAAAGGTGAGCTCTACTGACCATAAATATGACATATTTAGTAAAACCTCAAGTCTAAAAGGAACGAGAATATTTATAAATGAAGATCTCATTCCAGAAGATCAAGCAGAATTAAGAAAGGAGGTTCAAAAGGTAAAAGAAGCTAGGAAGGAAGGAAAATGGGCAATAATAAAAAATAGAAAAGCTGTCATTCGAGATAGAAACCAGAAAGATAGTAATAAATAGCAATTCAACATGCTCCGAATTCTTTCTTGGAACTGTCGGGGCTTTCCATGGAACAAAGGCCCCAAGCTACGTTGGATCTCAAATGATGTTGATATTATATTGCTTGTTGAAACTTGGAAGCACGAAGAATCTAAGGTCCCTAACATAGATGGCTTTGCACTATGGTATACCTGGAACAAGCAATCCTCCAGTAGAGGCATTGGGGGCATAAATTGCTAAATTAAGAAGAACATCCCCCCCCATGCTAGGATTTATATAAACGACCCTTACAACCAATATAGTTGGATTGAGATTACTGACATTAATGATAAAAAGACCTACATAGCAATTTGTTATTTCCCCCCCATTAATTCTAACTTCTATAAGAAAAAGAATCTAGATAAAAGTAGTCCTTACAATGGTTTAGAGAATGATATTTCTAGCTTAAGGAATAGAGGTAATATCCTTTTAATGGGTGACTTTAATGCTCAAACTTCAAGCAACCAAGCTATTCTTCTAAGAAATCACTCCAACCCCAATCCTCTTTGGTTAGACCTTACTCTGGCTAGCTGATACAAAAGGATCTCTGAAGACCTCGAGGATAATTTGTTTGGGTCGGAGCTAGTCAAGCTCTATAGTGTTCAGAATCTCATAATTTGCAACGGTCTAAAGAAGTGGCCCAATTCTAGCAAGATGACATGCATCCATGGGCTTGGCAGGAGCATGGTAGATTATGTTATTTTCAATCTCCCTTTATACAACAAAATAATAAATTTTGACATCTTAGACAACCATGAGCCTGAATCTGATCATAGGCCTTTACTCATAACTCTCAATTTTGTCATACATAGAGATCCCATAGAAGATAATATTTATAGTCAAAAGAACTTAATCTTTGATAGAAATAAAAACGATCTATTTTCAAATGAATTAAAAACTAATTTGCTTCCTTTATCTAGTATAGACAACATAGATGACCTCTATCATAATTTTACTACAACCCTCTCATATTTTGTTAACAAGTTCTCAATTGAAGTCTCAAGTAATAAAAGAAATAGAAAAACCAACCCATGGTATGAAAAATATTGTAAAAGTGAGAGGAGAGAAATTAAGGAAGTTGTTGATGAATCTCTCAAAATTAAGATAGAAATCTACAAATCCCTCACTAAAAGGAAAAAAAGGAAATATATTCGTAAAAGACAAGAGAATCTCTTACACCTCTCTAAGGTGGCTCCTAAGAAATTTTGGAGGCAGATTCTAACTAGGAAAACTAAAGATAATAATAAAATTACTTTACACGACTGGAATTCCTATCTTAAAAAGCTTTATGAATCTCCAATTGCGAGGGATTTTGAAACCCTGCTCACAATGAAAGAAGTTTTCTCATTAGAAGACATTTATTTTGGGGTTAAACGTCTAGAAAATGGGAAATATAAAGACATCGAAGGTTACCAGGAGGAAATCTTAAAAATTGGAGGTCTTGTCCTCATCCCCCACATCCACAAGCTTTTCAACCAAGCGGTCAAGCAAGGGTTCCCTAAAACTTGGACTCAGAGGCTCATTATCCATATTTTTAAAAGTGGGGATAAAAATAACCCTTATAATTATTGAACAATTATGATCAACCCTCTCTTAGCCAAGTTATATGGTATTATTTTGGAAAATAAGTTGAGCATTTGGCTTGAAAGTGAAGGCAAGCGGGCTAAAGGCCAAGTGGGTTTTACAACGCAGCACTCAACAACAGAACACCTCGTTACGCTTAGGATAATTGTGGAAGAATGTTGCAATGATAAATCCAATATCTTCTATTGCTTTGTGGAGTTTAGAAAGGCTTTCGATACAGTTCCTAGAAATAACCTATGGAATATATTAGAAGAGCTAAATGTTCCTTTTGTGTTAAGAGCGGCTGCTATAAGGTTATACGAGAATGTAATTGCCAAGTTAAAGAGCAATGAGGGGTGGTCAAAAGATATTAAGTGTAATATCAGAGTTAAACAAGGTTGCCCCCTCTCCCATACACTATTTGGCATTTACATCGACAAGCTAGAAGGTTGTTTAGAGGAAGCAGGATGTGCTGGCATGATCTTAGTTGGGATAGTCATCATCCTTCTTCTCTATGATGACGATATTTTTCTTCTTGCAAGGTGCCCATCTAATCTTCATAAGTAACTCAAACTTCTTAAGGATTTCTGATCTATCATGGGTATGTCTATTAACACTGAGAAAACAAAAGTTATGATTATCAAACCCAAGAAGCACACTGACGCTAATTTTATGTACGACAATAGTAACTTGGAGGAAGTGTCTTCTTACAAGTACCTAGGAATTGCTATTCATCACAAGCTCAATTGGAACTATGGCATTCAGAAAAGGATTAGTGGGGGCTGGAAAGCTTATTTTGGTCTTGAAAATAATTGTAAAAGGAGAAACCTCATAACGTGGGATAGAAAGAAGTTCCTCTTTGAAACTTTAGTCACTCCTGTTATCTTATATGGATGTGAGGTTTGGGTTTGCAGCATCTCTAGAGAATCCTGGAGAAATATTAAGCAAATCCAGAAGCGTTTTATAATGTATAACCTTAAAATTAAAAGCAATAGACCCTATCCTAGTCTCCTTATAGAAGTGGGTCTTTCCCCTATCGAGAGCCTAGCTATGACTAGGCTTATTTCGTACAAGCACAAGCTCAATAGCCTAAGAGACCATAGACTTCCTAAGCTAGCTTCAAATTCTAGCCAATATCACCTAAGGCTTAAACGAGGTTGGTATAAAGACACGAGGGCCTGGTTAAACCATTGGGAGATTGATGATAATGTTGCATTGCAAAACATCAATAACATTAAAAAAACTGTTACTTCTAAGTTCATCAACCCCACCTTAGAAGATCAAAATGATCTCTCTCTTTTAACTACCTCAAAGAAGAAAATTAATATAGCCAAGATTAGATCAAAAAATCTTGAGCTCCATAGTGAAAGAGGTCGTTGGACAGTTTCTAAAACACCATGGATAGAAAGGATCTGCCATCTCTGTCAGAATATGAACATCGAGGATGAAAAGCACTTCCTCTTAGAGTTACCCACGTACAACCACATTAGAGCTCAATTTCATAATCTTTGTTGCAATACTGACCTTCCTAGACTTTTAAGATGTCAAAATTATAGTGAGTTGGGGAGGCTTCTCTCCAATCTTTTTGAGCATAGGAATAAAATATTAAACCAAATTAAATAACTATTTTCTTTAGGTCCGATAGACCAAATATTGGTCTCAGTGGACGTCAACCATCATCATCGTCATCATCATCATCATCATAGAAAATTTTCCTATACTATTACTAGATTCTTTAGAGTTCTTTTAATTTCTTAAAAGAAAATTAATTTTTTAGATTGTCCTTAGAAATATGATTAGGGCATGTATTAGGAATTTAATGTGTAGAATGTGAAATATATATATATGATATCATTCAATTAGGCTTGGTAAGAGTAACTTACACATCACCCGATACGTTGAAAGCAGCGTGCAACAACTCGGAGGCTATCGGGAGTAGCCCTAAGGTTTATGCTGACAGAAAGATATCTGGGACTAGCGAGAAACTATGTTGCTTCATTAAATTGCGAAGGGTCAATGGAACCTTATTTGTCTACTTTGTATCCCCTAGTGGGATAAATGAGGATTGAACTCACGTGGCCTCCACTGAATTTTAGAAACTTTTCCAGAGACAGTGTTCTTATGGAAGGTAAATTCATAATGATAAGTGGATACTGATTGGACATTTTTGTAGAACTTTGCAATTAGAGTACACGAACTTGGAGAGTTGTATACATTCAAGGAACAACACGTGATGATATGCTAGTGATAAAAGAGTTTGGACCATTGTGGCTTATCTTCTTGAACATTTTGTCTCACTTCTGTGTGCTACACAATGGTATTGCTATATTTTTGTAAGCAGGTTTTCTTACACAAATCTCATATTTTTTCAACTTATCAAAGGGGTAGTGGATTGGAGTTAGCGGTGGTCGAAATAAGTCAAAACGACAACCATGGTGTAAACCTACATGAGACCTAATATAAGATTATATTCTAGATGTTTTTTAATGAATTCAACTTCTATGGATACATATTTACCTCTTAATTATATTTTTCATGAGTTTAAAATTCCACAACTTTTATAAGTTATTTTTTCGAAAACCTTCAAAGTTCTTGGTGACTCACTAAATTTAGGAGAACCACTTTTGTTCTAGCAAGACAAGGACATAATATAGGTTGAGGTTCCCTCATCCACAATAGAATGATTCATGCTATTACCGTGAACGAAAACATGGATCATAAAATATAATTGGGCCAAAAGTCGAGGCAAATAGTTCTTTTGATTGAAAACAACTAGTTTGCAATCTCAAGGATCAACATATTCGATAGAAGAAACCAAGTCCTTCTTGTGGGTGGGACATTTTTTCAACAAATAAAGAGTGGACATATTTTATGGAGACTAGGCGAGGTCTTCAAGTACGTTAAAATTTTGAGCAACTCTCACATGACCTTTGAAAGAAAATTTATGAATAATTTATTTAGGAGGATTATTGGTCAATTTTGTAGGAATCATAGGAGGGGTGGAAACAATGGAGATGTAGTGGAACTGGTAGGTTGATCCATAGCTTGAGCCTTCAGGAAATTCACATTACCATAGTATTTACTTCAGGTCATCACTATAACATAATGTTTTGACTTAGTGGAGGAAAGCATTAAAATTGAGTTAGAGGAAATAAGATCTTGAACAAACATATGAGTCTCTTGATTTGGAAATGGATCATTCAACACAATCGGCGAAGTAGAAGATTTTAGGAAATGGTTCATTCAACACGGTCAGTGAAGTAGAATATTTAATTCAACACAGTGGGTGAGGTAGAATATTTCAGGAAATGGTTCACTTCCACCTGGTTTGTTACACATCAGACATGGATAATTAGGTTTTAATTTTTTTTTTAGAATATGGAGTGTTTTGTTTATATTGTGAAGTAAAATATTTATTCTTTTTAACTTTTCCTTTCTTCTTACTTCCTTGTTTTTGTTGATATTTTCCTTTATTAGATTGAATAAAATTGGTCTTGGAAGTACAACATGTAGGAGGTGTAGATGGAGGGTTTTGGGCAGTCATGACAAGTGTAGAACTAGATAGTTTACTCACCGATTGTGAACTCGTAGAGCCAATTACACCATCACGAGCATGTGATTCTTTTCTAGGAGGTTGAGGAACAATGGTGAAGGTTCTCAGAGAATTTGGTATTTTATCATAAAGCATGTGAGATTGGGTGTACACGAGATCCAAATACTATGCACGAGAAATCATTCCGCTAACAACTGATCAGGAACATATGTTTTAACCAATCAATGACGACGTTGCCACTCATAAATATGATGAGGAAAGTGATTGGAATCACTCTCTTTGAAATTGGTTAAAATTTTCATTCCAGTATCATATCAGATGGGTAACTGTAAATGTGTTAGGAAGGTAGTAGCTAAGGAATTTAAATTATTGAGAAAAGTTCTCGGTAATTCCATCTAGCATTTTTTTTCCATAACGAAAAGTTTACACTGGAAAAGACGTAAATGAATAAAATCATCATTGAGGGAGCTCATGAACACCACATATGATAAGTCATGATGTGTATCGACGGGTATTATCTGGGATTACCATTGAATTTTTGGATATCATAAGGCATTTTTATAGGAATTATTGGCTACCATGGAAAATGAGGAATGTGATTGTTGGTGAGCTGAGTCAAATCAGGTAATTCAAGAGTCGCCACAAATGGAAACTTCCTCTTGAAATATAGTGGGAGATACCTTGGATAAGATGGGATGGTTTAAGCAATAGGTATTTTCGCTCTAGGATAAGGAGGCTTATGCTAGAGAGGAACTTGGGTACCAGAATAGGGAGGATTCTGATAACTATCATACACATAACCTCTTTGTACAGATTGAGGATAACCTTGAAAATTTTGGAATGGTTGCGTTTGGATTTGCTCGACTTGATAAGACACTTAAGGGATAACCTGATAAGGTTCATACTCTTTTCCCATGGGATTTTACAAAAATAAGGTGGGTTTGGTGGAGGTTGTTCCATACCATATGTAGTTTTTCCTAATGTAATTTGATGAATAACCTATCCAAGTGATTGACATTGTAAGGTGTAACATACCTCTCCCCTCAGGCCTAACCAAGAAACCAACCAACTAGGGTAAACATGATATGAGGTGCAGTTAATACATACTCAACCTCCTTGGTGACTTTAAGTAAGTGGAATTGAAGTGGAAAACCATAACATAGACCTCTACCACCTGCTACATTACCCTTGTATGCTATATGAGCAAGCCACACAACCTTTCCATGGGTTCCACTAGGATTTCATGATGAAAACCCCCTGGACACTACCAAAATATGACATCCATGCATTTGGGAGGGTTTGGATGCATGCATAAAAATGCATTCCTACGTCCAGGAACTAAATTTCCTAGAATTGTGCATGCGTCCGCAAGGTTTAAGGTATTTTTCAAGCCAAAAAATTTGGCCACTACCCAGAACTTGTTGTAACCTCCAGAATCCATTAAACACAGAATGAGAACACTAATAAACCAAAAATTGACTCCATGCAACAACCCTCCTTCAATTAGATTTTCTCTTTCCTTTCTCACGTATATATTTCCACTGTCCATTTACCACAATGAACCCAACGAGTCGAACCAACTATCATATTCTTATCTTTCATTGCACTTACTCACTGATTGAGCTTCATCCACTACAAGAAAAAAGCACATTGGTGAGGGGCGAAAATGGTCACCATAAGCTCATTGGTGAGGGTCAAAAGAGCCTTTTTCACCAAAAACTGAACGTCACCAAAGGTGGCGTCGCCGAAAGTATAGGTGTTGTGGTGACATTCAAGGTCCGTCACCAATAATAATTTATAGTGACGGATAGTGACCATCACCATTTCATATGAGCAATGGTGACGGACAATAGCTTCCGTCACCAAAAAATTGAACGTCACCAAAGGTGGCGTCGCCGAAAGTATAGGTGTTGTGGTGACATTCAAGGTCCGTCACCAATAATGATTTATAGTGACGAATAGTGATCGTCACCATTTCATATGAGCAATGGTGACGGACAATAGCCTCTGTCACCAAAAAACTGAACATCACCAAAGGTGGCGTCGCCGAAAGTATGTGTTGTGGTGACATTCAAGGTCCGTCACGAATATTAATTACAATGACGGATAGTGACCGTCACCATTTCATATGAACAGCAATGATTTTTTGTGATGGGCCTTTCATGGCCGTCACTATTGGTGCATATATATGGCGACGTTCATTGACCGTCACCATAAATGCATTGGTGACATCAAGGTCCGTCACGAATAATGACTATAATGACAAACAGTGACCCTCACCATTTCTTATAAACAACAACGATTTATGGTGACGGACCTTTAATGGTCGTCACTATTGATGCATATATATGGTGGCGTTTGTTGACCGTAACCATTTCATATTTTGGTGAGGGTCGAAAAGTCTCACCATAAACTCATTGGTGATGGTCAAAAGAGCATCCGTCACCAAAAACTGATCTTCGTCATTCCCTATATATGAATATCAGGGCACGATGGAATCGAACCACCAACCTCCTGCTTGTAAAGCAGGTGCTCTTCCATTGAGCTAGCACCCTTTAAAGAATTATACTTTAAACTAGCAATTGCCCCTAAAGTTGCAAATATACACCAAAGGAATAAGAACCAGGAAAACCGAAAGAACTCAGTGTCCTTGCTCCTATTTTTATTCTACGACACTCTACAAAGTATGATCTTGATCTATGACGTATTTGTGCCGAGTGGTTCTAATTTAATAGTAAATGTTATATTAGATAAAACAAATGAATAATTGAGAGGCCTTACGAGCTAATTTTTAATCCTTACACCAAAATATCTTAATATTCAAGTCTATGGAACAACTCGTTCAAAGTTCAAACTGAAGTAGATTTTAAATGGAAAGCCTAAAACCAGCTAAGTAGTTTACAAGTTAACATTTTGGATATAAATTCTGTTCAATTTATATGACAAGTTATGCCATAACCTTGAAACTAGTTTCTTAGCTAAAAGACTTTCTTAAGTTAACAATGACAAAGAAACTTAGTCATGGAAAGCAAAATTCTCTTGTTTTTTCGAATGAGGGTGCATGTAACTTGATAAAGGTTGTATGAGAGTATCAAAACATAAATAGTTTCACTAAAACATGGAAATGACAAAGTCTTGTTAAGCAAGAAAGGTTTAGTTAAATATATGGAAAGCATCGAGCTAAATGATATCATTAAACTAAAAGTAACTGTAAAAAATGAAATTGCCATCATATACATCGCACCAGTGTATGAATTTGCATCAATGTACTGAATTAATATGACTTCAAATTTTGAAATTTTCCTGCAAGATAACATTTATCATTAAAAAAATCTGATCAAACATGAAGTAATCTCATGAATCTTTCAGATTTATATTGCAATATCCATCTCATATCAATAGATCTAGAATCTTAAATATTCTTATAACTAGCAATTTCACCAAGAGGTGCAAAGGAACGTCGGAACATGGATAAGAAAAGTGGGGAGATTGTATAAAGAAATAATCAAGTGAAATATACTAAAAATGAAATACAACCCATGTGAGGCTAATTTAAATTCAATTGTTGTGAATTTTCAAGTGAAAGAAAGTTTGTAACTGGTGTCCGTTAAGCAGGACTCACAAAAATTGTTATAGAGAAAAACTTGGAAGGGAAATTGAGGTTTGAGGTTTGATGATGTTTATGAAGCACATATTCTACTTGGTGAAAGTGGCCACTGCAAGGATTATTGGGGTTCAGGATTCTATAGGCAGGATGATACTTTTGAGCTTGAAACAACTTTGCACAATATAGCTTTCAGTTCAAATGGGTGCAAATACATATAAATCAAGCAATTTGAGACCTTTAAATGTATGGTCAGAAGAAAAAACTCCAGAATCTGTGCAAATGCTTCTAAACTCTATTTGAAAAGAGGAAATTAGTTCGATCCTCGAAGGAAACTTGTTTGGACCAGACATTGGTGAGTTGATAAGCAGCTCAAACAATTGGGAAGAGATCATTATGTGGTGTATTTTCAAGGGGCTCAAAGAGTCATTACCTTCTAAATGGCTATATAATTTGGGAGATGGGTTTGAAAATACAGGTAAGAAGAATCAGCCAACGTCTGAACAGTCGGGTGAATTTAAGAAAAAACACCAAAGATCTGCCAATTTTGTTGAATGCCTCTGAGCAATGTGGTTTACTGTTTGTTGTCAATTCCTCCTCAGTCATGGATTGCAGGCCTGCACAAAATAAGAATATTCTTATGATTGGTCTCTGTTCTGAAGTGAATAATTTAAAACAATATACTCGTAACCTAGCACAAAATACAGATTCAACAAAAGTAAATACATAAAACAAGAATAGTGGAAATGATGATTTTGGATTTCAAACTGAAGGAGCATATAAGGGCGAGGATGAAGTGCTTTTGAAATTTCAGTGGGCAGAGGAGACAGAAAGGATGGGCTGCAGCAAGTTTTTGGAGTCTCGGGATAGAAGAGAAGGGAAAAGAGGTAAACTTCAAGTTCAAAGCACAGAGTAATGACCCCTGGAAGGAGAGATTTTGATTCTCTTGTTCAATCTCAGCAGGAAGTAAGCAATGCCTTTGGTCAAGTCGACATTCAATTGCCGGATTCTCTATGGGATGTAGGTGATGGCATTAGCCAAGAGAAGCAGCTGGACAGGGTTTCACATGAATATATCCTTTCTTCATGAATGCAATGATTATCGGAATTATGTTCAAATAAAAGAGATGTGTGTGCAAGAGGCTTTATAATGTTTGACATGCAAAGAATAGAATATTCAAAATAGTACATCATATGAGGAGGAGACCTTTAAATCAAGCAATTTGAGACCTTTAAATGGGTGCAAATACATATAAATCAAGCAATTTGAGACCTTTAAATGGATGCAAATACATATAAATCAAACAATTTGAGACCTTTAAATGTATGGTCAGAAGCAACAACTCCAGAATCTGTTCAAATGCTTCTAAACTCTATTTGAAAAGAGGAAATTAATTTGATCCTTGAAGGAAACTTGTTTGGACCAAACATTGGTGAGTTGATAAGCAGCTCAAACAATTGGGCAGAGATTATTATGTGGTGTATTTTCAAAGGGCTCAAAGAGTCATTACCTTCTAAATGGCTATATATTTTGGAAGATGCGTTTGAACATACAGGTAAGAAGAATCAGCCAACGTCTGAACAGTCGAGTGAATTTGAGAAAAAACACCAAAGATCTGCCAATTTTGTTGAATGCCTCTGAGCAATGTGGTTTATTGTTTGCTGTCAATTCCTCCTCAGTCATGGATTGCAGGCCTGCACAAAATAAGAATATTCTTATGATCGGTCTCTGTTATGAAGTGAATAATTTAAAACAATATGTTCTGAAGTGAATAATTTAGGTGCTACCTCCTCCTCAGCAGATCTGTAATCTGCTAGGTAGTAAATTGCCAGGTTGCTGGGTTCAAGGAAATTTGAACACGAGTTTTCTCCAATTGACAGTCTATGCAGAATTTGTAGCCATGTTATTTCCCATTAAATAATTCCATGCGGAAATTGTAGCTCAGAGAACCTCCCTAGAAAGCATCATTCTCATAGATAAAAGGGCATCCATTCAAGACACCCTAATTGAAAGGACCACGTCAATTGAAGACATTATTATTAAGGAGAATGAGATGGTGAATGTACAAGACATCATTATTGCAAATGATAAAACAACCATACAAGGTGTCATAAGTGCAGCAATTAATATTTGTCAAAGCCATCATAATTTTAACAAGAGAACATCTGTACAGGAAGTCTCATTTACAGGCTACACCAATGCCAAGAAGGGCATCAATACAGGAGGGCACTTATACCGAAGAACATCACCTAAGACATTAACTGTGACATCATTCTCAGCTACATAACCAGTACATTTCATGTCGACGACAGCATCTCCGACATTATCCATTGTCACATAGAAGTTAGAACATCCATTTTTCTACCAATATAATTTAATTTCACAAGTTGCCCATTCCATGAAACTAGCCTCATCTAAATCAACTTCTTCTGCAGTGTACATTTGTATTACAGTGACCTGTAATATGCATGAGTTTTTCTCCTAATGGAATTTGCGAATTTGTGATAGCACCGAAGAAGGATACCTCAATGAAGTTTCTCATCAATGTGACCAGTCACCAAACTAGGTATTAACTATTAAATAATTTATTTGAGGTACCAAAACTCTCCCAAAGGTTGTAGATCCAATCAATAAAACTAAAAGAAAACCACAATCAGGACCCAGAAGATGAGGCAGTTGACTCGGATTAAACGGTACAACGCATAAAGTATGAGACACTCGTGGAGAACCTTAGGAACTCATGGCGAACTATGGAGATTCCTATCATCTGTGACATCATCTAACACTATCTGCTATTAAACAAATAACCTAGCAGGAAATATTAACAGGAATTGACAAACAATAGTTGGGACCTGGAAAATCAGAACTGCAAATGGTTGAATGGATGGCATTCATTAAAGCACGTAGACAATGGCAACCTAAAAGGAAATTTCTAGAAAAAATGCAAATCCCTTGCATCAGCAAAAAACATAAAGTTAGGCAACAAAGTACAAGAATACTTCAAAGTCAAGACTTCATACTTCTGTATATGAATCCTTAGCAAAATCACCAAACCAGGTGTTTGGCAAGATACCTATTTCCTAATCTCTTATTCCTTTGTAAACAGACATGTGCTGACATAGGTAGGGCTGCTGAGGGGTGGAACTGAAAGTGAATATTGAAAACTGACGAATAGGACAAATTTGCATGACTTAAATTTAAATTTGGTAGATAGAAATGGCCAATGTATGAATCAAGAAAAGGGGCTTACGATTGTGAAAATTAGACAATGACCATATTGAAAACCATCCCATTCTTAGATGCTTCACCTACAACCATCTAAGAAAGTGATATACAGTGTTTCTCATAACAAATTCCAGGTCTAGCAAGCACCCTAAAGAGGACAAACTACAGGACCTTTAACCTTTTGATTTATACAACAATCCTACTAGATTCCCTTCTGAAATCACCAATGCAAGAACTCATGAAGTTTCACTCTAGAAACCCTTGTTACAAGTCCCATAGGCTGGACAGACTACTTGACAGTAATAAAGTTCAAATCAGTCCATTTCCCATCTAATCTCAAATGTGCTAATCCTTCAATTTTTATTTTTATTTATTCTTTTTAATGCAGATTTATTGTGATATTTCAGATAGGAACTAATCCTATCCTCTTGATTTTCCATAGATCTCAAGTTTCAACATCCAAGACAAATTTCTTCTTTTGAGCAATGTGAACAAAATAATACATGGCTCATGTTCTCACCTAGTTTCATGTTTTTCTTGCGTAAAAAGTAAAGTGAAGCTCCAAACCCAGTAGCCAATATCAGACCAGGTACAACAGCTCCAGTACTGGCTAACTGCCCTCCTGTTGCATATTTTGTCTCTATTGGCTTGGAATCATGGTTGCAAATCTTAAAAATAGTTTTTTTTATTAAAAAAATAATTATTTAATGTATTTTTTTTAAACCGGTTCATTGGCATCTGACCGCTCCCGGTTAGACTGGTTCCGGTTAGAAACCCGGTTCATTAGGTCCACCGGTCCGGTCACCGGTTCTGGTTTTTAAAACTATGCTGCACACATTGCAAATTGTTGGCATATGTTTTTTTCTTGACAATAGCTCTGCCCTAATTGTTCCTTGGATATCAATTATAGTATTCATTTTATACCTTTCTACTCTCTCTAATGGCTGCTCACACTAATGTATACTAAGTGTACTATGAGACTTGATTCTATTGTTATTTGTGGTGCTAGGATAAAAATGAAAGGACTTGTTGTCAATTATAGACTAATCTAGTAATCACACAAGTTTGAAGAATATTAATAAGGGCCAGGTGTTAAGGCTGGTATCAACTCGGTCTAATGCCTTAGCCATGAAATTGGTTGAGATCTATGACAGTTGTTGCACTTAGCTAGCTGGGTTGCCAACGCATTACCGATTCATACTGTGGAACAATGTCCCAACCATTGGAAGTTGTACTCCATAAGGAATAGGAACTCGAAATAGCATGCTGCACTCTGAGTCCTGCTTGGACCTACGCACAGGCCTCATGTATTGTGTAATGCCTTGTAGGCTATCCTCTCAGGCCCTAAATATTACGCTGAAACTGTGTGCTGATGAGAAGGTGGAGTGAAGGGAAATTGCCAGATCTGATTTTTGTAAATGTGGGCTCAAAGAGTGCTTCCTTTAGCTGACATGAATGGCAGGTTTGTAATCTAGAGTATCTGAATTCTCAACATCTGGTCCAACATTTTAGGGTTCTGAACAAAGAAATTTGAAAGATGAAAGAATAACCTCAGTGTGCTCTTAAATTATGGACACACTGACAAAAGCAACAAAGACACCTACATCACAGGTTATCCTCTATTTTACATTTTTCTTTATCGGGGCTGTCACCTTTATAGCATTTATTGTGGAAGGCCATGGTATTGTGCCGTTGATGAACAGGCTCAAATTCAATTAGTCAAATACTGCATGAAAACCTGCAGGAACAAACTTCCACAAGCACTCCCATGGCTTATCCTGAGTGGGCTGCACCAATACAGGTGATATTAGATCTCGATTTTATGTCAATCTCACTGGCAATATTTATCTATAACAAGTTTGCATCACTGATGTGTCTTGTAGTCATTTAGTAAAACAGTTGTCTGGTAGTTATGCTTGCATTATCTTTGGATCATAGGCTCTATATAATTCTCGAAAGACACCACTCCCTCCTGGTTACTTCCATTCTGCTGTAGCATCTAGTCCACAGGCTAACCCATATATGTGGGGACTCTGGGTATTTCCTAAGCAGTTATTTTATGAAATTTTATCCCATTTCATTTTTATGTATTTTCTATTTCATATTCTTCTTTATATACTCAAAATTTTGTGTTATCTTCAACAGCATATGATGCCGCCATATGGGACACCACCTCCTCCATGCGTTGCTATGTATTTTCATCGAGCAATGTATACTCATCCATCCCTGCCTGCGGTGTGTTCTATCTCTGTCTTAGATATTTATGGTGTCTTAAACTGTTAACAGTTGTTTTCGTGGATTCTATGTTTTGATTGAAACAATAGGAACAAAACTGGGGCTGATATGCAATGTAATGCTTAATCTCCATACAGGGTGCACATCTGTATGGCTCTTATGGGATGTCATCTTCAGGAGTTTCTAATGAAGTTACAGCTGTAAGTAATCAATAAGTTGTCTCTCTGAGTTGTGGGCTATTGTGTGCAATGTCGTGGTTGAGCCCCCATTGTTTGCTTCAGGGTGCAGTACTGCAAGTGTAGAAGGAGAAACAAAGTCTTCGCAGGCCAAGGATCGAAGTCCTCTGAAAAATACCAAGGGAAGCTTAGGCAGCCTTAGTATGCTTACTGGAAAGACTAATGAAACTGGAAAAGAAACAACTTCAAATGGTGTTTTAACTTTTCTCCCAAAGGTAACTGTTTAAAATATGTGTGGTGGCTCTTAAAAATATATCGTCAGTGGATTTCTGTACTTATTTTGAACATGATGAGTGTGGGATGCATTGAGCTGCTGATGTCTTGGATTAATCACTTGGAAAAATTATTGATAATGACCAGTGGTGAGAGTGCGAGCAAGGATCAAGTGAAGGAAGCGATGGAAATTCTCCAAATGTATGTTATAAATTTTTTCTTTTCTTTCAGGTCTTCCTTACACTGGAAAACATACATATAGACAGCAAAACATTTGAGGAAATCCTGTTATGATCCTTTTTTGCGAGGTCTACTTGTTAAAATGATGGTAATCTTCACTTGTGGTTATTCGCTATTATGGCTCAGCAAACTCATTATTGTATTAGTAGGTATAGTTTAATGTCCAACTGTAAACCTAGCTTCATTTGATATTACTTTAGGTGGCCAAGGCCAATCCATGCAATTATGTGGCCCTCCCTTATGGGGGAAGGTGTCCCACCTCAAAATTTGTGTATAAATATGCACTCATGAGTCGTTTGTGGCGTTATATTCATTCATCAGTGATTGATTCCTTTAGCTTGTGGGCACCCACATTTCTTGTGTTCATCGTTAGTGGCATTACATTTCTGCTATGTTTATCTTGACTGGATTATGGTTTGTTGGACAGTTCACTATAGACCCATTATCTACTTCTAATCTCAAGATGGAGTCGGACCCAGTTTGGATTCTTCCTTCTCTATTTACTGTTGTTTCTTCATATATGAAGCATACACAAAAAAAACTAACTGTTGTTCCAACTATGAAAGAAATAGGAGCTGAATTAGGAGTACAACCTAAATAATTACCAAACACTAGAACTTAGAAGCCTAAGGAGGCCTAGAAAAAGGGAAATTACCTGTTCTCTGTACAAACCAATTATTGTAGCTTATTTTAGTTCTGCTGACATCAATTGATTATGGATCTTCCCTGGTATAAATTCTCCTAGTAAATAATCTATGCTCTCTTCAATGACTGCAAAAATAGGACTATGTTGCCACTAGTATTTAGTAAGTCTGTACATGTATTCATGTTCCATTCTTGCTGGATTAATGGATGCATCAGAGCATAGGCTGAACGAAATTGATTAGGATATGCTGCAAACAATGTATGAATTGTTGTATCCCTTCCATTTCCTTACCTGACCGTAGGTGTTGAGACTTAAGAGAGCTGTTACCTGCCCTGAAACTTGAATTGACTATTGTTGACACACTAAAGGTAATTGCAACTAAGGTCCATTACATCGATGCCTTGATAATGAGATGGATAGGGTGAATTAACTTGCATTATACTGACCTTGTGATAGTCTTGGTATAATTTGCAGTTACCTTATTTAACTCAAAAATGGTTCGTATTCATGGTTGTAAGTGTAAGAAGTTGGATTTGTAGCACTATTTAGACCTAGTAGGTTGAAAGTTTAGCTGGAAGTTGAGTAATTGGTTGTTATTGCTCTGGATGATGGTTCAAGCTTCCATAGTTAATCTTTAGCAAACTACAGGTTTTCCATTCTAGAAGTTTTCACCGGACTTTATTATAACAGCCTAGCAGCAGCAATTGTTTGTTCTCTTGTGGGACAAGTCAATTCTCCATAGTTAGTTTTGGTGAATGACAGAATACTAGAAGAATAATACATGCAAGTACCAGGACCTGTGTCTATTATTGAAACTGATAATTATAAATGATCAACTATTAGTACCCTTCAACCAGCCCTAGTCTGTAGCAACTAAAATAACCACGACAGATCAGTTTGGCTAGAGTCTGAGGATTTTGTGGTCACAAAGAGCAAATGGCACAGGTTACACTGATATACACATGAAACAACTCACAGCACTAGCTGGCCATACAACCTTGTCAGACCTTTAGGTCATGTTCAAGAATGTCAATGCTGTTGCACAAACCTTGCAAGGGCAGAATGTCAATGTTGCTGCACAAACCTTGCGAGGGCAGAATGTTAGTACTGTTGCACAAACCTTGCAGGGCAGAACATCAGTACTTTTGCACAAAAATTGCAGGGCAGTCCCCAAAGATGTGGTCCAATTGTTAAGTGGGAGGTTTGATTCCCCCAGGTCTCATGATTCAATTCCAGGTAGGGCTGTGTATGCCTGAGAACTGCCCCAGGCACAATTTCTTCAGTTGAAAAAGAAAATATTAATAACAGAGTAAGATTTTATGTTACATATAGCTTACAGACTTGCAGATTAATGGTTAGCAAGGGATACGCAAGCATCAAAATTTATTACTCAAGAATATGCTTATTTCCTTGGACTTGTTTTATGATCTTCACTCACAGTCTTCAATAGAACCTTTACCTTTCCACAAGGTGAGCTATTACAAGTCTTAATTATTTTATCACTAAATATCTAACACTCAAGCATAGTATAACTCTGTTGGAACATGAATTTTAGCTCTACAATGTCTTTAGTTTCGTAATCTGTCATTGATAATTTGAGTGAATGTGATGCAGTGAAAAACTCAGAGACTAAAAATATGTCTATTTCAATAGGGCCTTTCCCTTTCCAAAAGGTGAGCTATTACAAGTCTTCATAATTTTATCAGTAAATAGCTAATGTGTATCGTAGAACTCTGTTGGGAAATGAATTTTAGTTCTACAATGTCTTTAGTTTCACAATCAAGTCTAAATGTAAAATGAGGGAAAGCATTTCTCATTCTTATTTTATTGGGAACTTCACAGATCAACACAGATTAGAAGCCTCATCTTAAACAACAATCTAATGAATTAATATTGAATGTGTGGGAAAGTGAATTGATGATTGTAGACACATTATGAAGATAGCCAAAACGGGCATGGCAGCAGAGAATGGAGATATTTACAAGACTTATCCATTGGTAGAGGAACCTGAAAATATTGAGAAATCAGTGCAGCTTGCACCAGAAGCCACCTATCCTCAGAAACTTAAAGATATTATTGGGAACGAAAAGGGATTTTAACTTTAATCATTGAAAATAATGACGATGTTCTGTTCTAGAATATATCTAGAATATATTATGGTCTACAACCCTACACAATCAAATTCCCAAGAACAATCTCCAAGTGATAGTTATTAAGCATCAACCATGCAATTTGTTTGGTCTCTAGAAACACATGCAGCCTTCAAATAAATTGCATACTCTGTTCTCACTATAAATCACAATGCCAATTCTTGAAGTCTATGGTCTGTTCAAGCAACCAAACACAAACAAAAGAGAAAGCTTTACATTGAATGAAAGGTCTTTGCAACTATGGCATTACCTCAACAACAAAGCGATCCCAGATCTTGTCACTGTGAGCTTCCATGACTCCCTTTAAAATCATAAACCCCAAGCCTCAAATGATGTCATCCATTTCAAGGAAGAGCCCCCGCTTCTCACATAGCATCTACAAAATTGGTGAAAACCAACAGAAGATAGCATGACGACTTTAAACCATGTCTCAAAATAACAAAATTGAATTATTGAGTACATATAAAAACCATGTTAATCTAACAATTTAACTGACCTCACCTCTATAAGCGATTCTTGGGGCTGACTCATGTTCTCCACTATGATAGGGCACCCCATAGTTTGACGACCCAATTCCACTGACCAGCTTGCACCACTTTCCAGGTTACCTTTCTAAAGAAAGTCACCATCCTTATCAGGCACCTACATAGTTTCCAAGGAAATAAACAATTATACTTGAATGGCAAGTTTACAGCCATATTTATTTTTTAACTGTTGGAAGAAACAATTTATCAATTGGAAAAAAACAATCACTACATGGATGGACAATACATAAAGAAGCACAAGAATAATTATTCATCGTAAGGGAAGCCTAGTTTCCTATTTGATACATTTTCTTTACAGAAATGTAAGTGTTTCATAGCTGGAAATATACAAGAAAAGGGTTCTCGAAAAAAACATCTAAAATGTGATGGGCAATCATATCAATCACATTTTACAGCAATGTCATTTTTTCCACTACCAGAAAATCTCACTGGTATGTCCTAAACATAGCAGCAAGTCCAAAAGCTAATATACCTAATGCGCAGATTCCAGCCGAATATTCAATTTTAAGTTTCCGTCTCACAAAATTATGAGTGGGAGGGAGATATGAATGTCGAATACTAATTTCTTTCACACAATGTCGAAGACCCAGTTTCCATTAAATCAAAATTTTGCTTGAATATAAAATCTGGAACTGAAATGTCATGTAAATCTGTCAAGCTTTTAAGCAAAAGAATAAAGAAAGAGGTGGTCTCACCTTCGCAATTCTTTCGGTACCTCTGAGGGTTTCAATAGATCATGAAATGGAAGAAGGATAACCGACATAATTTATAGCAAAATATGTGGTGTCTGGTATTACTCTCACAGTCTTCCGTCCACATTTACGCCCATCTCTGCACCATTCACAACATTCTGTGACGCTTAGAACCCCACATAAACCCTGTTCAAAAATCGTTGGGCTTGGATTTGACCTGCTTATCACATTATTGAAAGCAGGGAAGATTACCCTTGGATCACAAATTTCAAATCCATGAGCTAGTTCTAACCTAACAACGAACCTCAGTAAAACAACGACTTATCTACTACATGTATTATCCAAACAACAGCTTTCCTGGCGGCAGTGGCAGCGTACAGTAGAATAATCACAATTTAAACCCATCTCAACCCTCTTATACCTGCTTCAACCCATTCATGTTTATCATTAACAGAAGAAGCAGAGGATGAGATAAGCTTCTATCTTTCTTTCAAGACAGTCCAATGCAATCTCTCAAGACTATTTTTCACCAAAGTTCTCACAAAAGATAGCAGGCCTCGAGAATGGAAGTGACCCAGATGATAGTTATTCCATTTTTCTACATAGCCGGGATGGATCATCTGCAAGTTCCCCAAAGCTCTTCCCATACCACTTATTATTTGAGGCCCTGGCAATGAAACATCGCCACTGTCGAGGCCTCGTCTTGAAACCGATGGCTGGGCAGTGAGGAATCATTCGCTAATCTGCTCTTCATCTGCAAGTTCCCTAATGCTCTTCCCATACCACTTATTATTTGAGGCCCTGGCAATGCGACATCACCACTGCGAGGCCTCAAGGGACCAGCGAGGAACCATTCGCTAATTTTCTCTTTTGTCCATCCCTTCGTTCCCTTCCTCAGGACGTATCGGCTTGAATTTGACCTGTACTCAAGCTATTTTTCAAATTCGAATTCCCGCTCTATGACTACCAAACTTCCCTCTTTTTCAAATCTGAATTCCCGCATTATGACTATAAAAATTTTCTCTTTTTCAAATTCGAATTCCCTTAATAACGCTTGGCATGGTAAATGTACATTCGATTTCAAAAAAAGATATCTAGATAATTTCCTGAATCCCGGTGGTTAAAGTCACGGGCCAATTTATGGAACAAGATTTATATAATCTATATAGTAGGCAATTATGTGTCGGTAATGTGAGTTTTATAAATGAATCACATTGGTGTGATAATGTGATAATGATAACCAGTGGACAGTACAGAAAGAATATTTTTGGAAAAAGTTAATTTCTTTTGAATTATTTTTTTTGTTAGGTTTAAAGATGGTTTTTGCTTTTTTGGCATTATTCGAAATTTAGTTAACTATAGCGATTATGCTCAGCACATGCAACTATCCAATGAAGTATAGAGTTCAAACCTCATAGATTGTAAATTTGTAATTCCTTTGGAATGGCTTAAACCATTAGGTTTATTGAATTTGTAATTCCACTGGAATGGCTTAAACCATTCGGTTTATTGAATTTAATTTATTTTTTCTAATTTTTATAAAGTGTGAAAATATGTCAAAGAGGGTGGATGACTTCATGCTTAAATTTTTAATGGCTTTAAGTTCAAAAGTGACCAATGATCCAACCCATAAAGGAGAACCAATGACCATAGTTAGAATGACCAATATATGGAATGGCTTGATGGATGTGTTCAAGGATGGGTTGATAAGTTTATTTTTGAAAAGGTTGGATGGCCCAAAGTTGACCATAGGCAAAGTGGTTCAATAGGCATTAGCTGGGAAAGGGCCAAAGTTTCAAAAGGGTAAAAGTTCAAAAAACACCTAATATTTCAAAAGGGGTTTAAGTTGGAAAATCATTCAAAGTTTCATAAGTGGTTGGAGTTTGAAGTGGTTCTAGTGGGCCAAAATTACAACATTTCCAAATGTATAATGTTTCAAAATGACTCAAGTGGATTAAGTTCAAAGTTGGCTAATTTGAATTGCCTGAATATGTTTGACACATGTTATGTCCAAATGGCTCGATGGGAAAACGACCCAAAGTTTCAAAATCACCCAATGTTTAAAAAAAGATCAATGGTATGAAGTTTGAAACAGAGACATTGCTAAAAATACTCCAAAAAAATGATGTTTTAGTTGGCTCTAATCATTAAGCTTGAAAGGGGGATGATACTTTGGAGAGTTAATGTCCTCCTTTGAAAGTGCTTGGTCACCATGGTTTGAATGAGGTCAATATACTTCATAAAAATGAGGTCGATGCTTTAGGTGGGATTAATGTTTCAAAAGTGATTGATACCCTCATATAGAAGAAATTGATGTTTTAAAGAGGCATGTTGCTCAAGTGAACCTAATCTCTTGAAAGGAGTCAATGTTCAAAATAGCTTTGATGTTTGAAAAACTCCGATCTTTTGAAAGCGTTCATTGGTTGAAGTTTAAAAGGAGGTTGATAGCCTATGGTGGAAAAATATACATCATCAAAAGAAAATATCTAGTATAAAGGGGGTTGATGCATTGGATTAGCTCGATGATCAAAGCTTGGTATTTATAAGAAGGCCTTCTACAATTAGTGAACATGCTATATGGTGCAAATGATGACTCGCAAAATATTATTTTCGGCATAAGTTTAGCATACAAATTCGAATGAAGATGAAATTTCAAGTGTACATTGTATTGACCTTCACACTCACCCTCGAGCTAAGAAACATAAGGAGAACTAGTGTCGAGGAGTGTTAAGGAATGCCACGAAAACATAAGGGATAACTAGTTCAAGACACATGGAAATGAATGAATATAGAGTGTGTGATAGGGAGTGTGAGTGAGTTCAAACTGTGCTAAGGAGAGAATGAGAAGGTTATATTCTAGGCAATGCCAAGGCATGCTAGAGTTCCAGGGCATGTCAGGGAATGGTAGGGTGTGTTAGGGAGTTCCAAAGCATGTCAAGGAATGCAGGGGATGCTAACATGTGCCACATAGTTCCAAGGGATTGTTAGACGTTCCAGGTGTTATGGCATGTCAAGATGTAAACTATGTTTCGTAGTTGTTTTATAGCCACGATTGGACGTGAGCCTTGACTTGGTAACTTGTTAAGTGGGGTGAGTTAATATTGGCCATGAGTAGCATAAGATTATCTATAATCCATTATTAGGCAAACAAGGCATAGTCTAGTTGTAGTAAATAAAACTTGGTCAAGTTTTTGTAGTCGAGGTAGGACTTGGTTGGGTTCCCAAGTCTAAAAAAAATAAGGATCGTTATGAGGACATGATAGTTAAGGAGTTCCAGGGAATCCCAATGAATTAAAAGGTATGCTAACACATGCCAATTAGTGTTAATGCATGACAAGGAGTGTTAGGGAATCACAAGGGAGAACTAGTTTAAAGTGCACGGAAACGAATGAATAAGAGTGTTTATCAGGGAGTGTTTGTGAATTCTAGGTGTCCCATGGACAAAGCATGTTAGGAGAATTTCATAATAGGACTTGGAGGAGGCAAGCCTATGATTTCGATAAGGGGATGGATGAAGCAATTTCAGACAAAGGGAGACTTTGTGCTAGACAAAACACTCATTTTCAAGGACTTGGTTGGGTTCCCAAGTCGCAAAAAAAAGTAAGCTTCTATGAGGGAATGACAACTAGGGAGTGCCAAGGTGTGCAGGTAATCCCAGGAAGTTCTAACATGTGATATAAATTTCCAGGTCATGTTAGGCATTCCAATATGTGGTAGGTGCTAGGGTTTGGTGCCAACGCATCCTAAGGGGTTCTAGGGAAACAAAATGGAGGACTAGTTTCAATTGCATGGAAATGAATGAGTAAGTGTGTGTGATAGGGAGTGTTAGCAAGTTATAGGTGTGCTAAGGAGGGAGTGCCAAGGTATGCTAGGAAATTCTGAGGCATGATAGAGTGATAGGAAAGCATGCCAAGTTCCAGGGTGTGCCAATGTGTGCCAAGGAGTGTTAGGGAGTGCTAGAGAAACACAAGGGAGCATTATATCATAATGCATGGAAATGAATGAATAAGAGTGTGTGACAAGTAGTTTCAACGAGTTCGAAGTGTGATAAGGAGGATTTACAATGCATGCTGGCAGTGCTAAGGAATGCTAGAGTGCTAGGGCGGCATGCGGCCAAGATGTGCCAACACGTGCAAGGAAGTGTTAACTAGGAGTTCCAGGGAAACACAAGGGAGAAGTATGTCAAAATGAATGGAAATGAACAAATAAGAGTTTAGATTGGAAGTGTGAGAGACTTCCAGGTGTGCTAAGGAGGGAGTGACAAGGTATGCTAGGCAATGTTAAGGCATTTTAGAGGCCAGGGCGACATGGCAAGATGTCCTAGCTGCTAGGGTGTACCAGCACGTGCGAAGGAGTGTTAAGGAATTTTATGGTAACATAAGGGAGCACTAGGTAAAAATGCATGGAAATGAATGAATAAGAGTTGTGAATGGGAGTTTCAATGATCTCTAGGTGTGCTAAGGAGAGAGTGACAAGGTATGCTAGTAGTTCCAAGGAATGCTAGAGTGCTAGGGCGACATGCTAATGTGTGCCAGGTGTTAGGGTGTGCTAATGTGTGCTAGGGAGTGTTAGGGAGTGTCAAGTAAACATAAGGAAGCACTAGATTAAAATGCATGGAAATGAACGAATAAGAGTGTGTGATAGGGAGTGTTAATGAGTTTTAGGTGTGTGTTAAGGAGGGAGTGACAAGGTTATTTGGTAGGCAATGCCAAGGTATGTTAAACTACCACGGCGTGTTAGGAAGTGCTAGGGTGTGTTAGAGAGTGTAAAAGCATGTCAAGGAATTTAGGGTATGCTAACACATGCCACATAATTCTAAGGCATTTAAGACATGTCAGGTGTTATGGCATGTCAAGATGTAAATTTTTTTTCTTAGTTGTTTTAATACCACAGTTGGATTTGATCAGCCTTGCCTTGGTAACTTGCTAAGTGGGATCAGTTGAGATTGGACATCAATAGTGTAGAAATTATATGCAATATGCATGTATATATATGGACTCTCCTGATCTAACAATATTTATCTTCTTGCTAAATACAGAATCCTTCCACTATAATTCTTGTGGAAATTTAATCAACAATTGCAAAACACATGAAGCAATAAAAACACACATAACACAGTTGTTTAACGGGAAATCTTGAAGCTGAAAACCCCAACTATCATATTATGTACCATGGAGATCATATGAAAATCTCATGCAAGCATACAAATCTTATCACAAGCCCTCAGTACAGTACAATCGTCATACACTAATCAGGACCAATATTGCAAATCCATGCACCGATCTTCGCCTCCTGCTAGTCTGCCTCCACTGCGCAATCCAAGCTGATTACAAAGACCAATTCGATGTAATTCCACTCTCATTGACTGTGCACAAGACAATGGCGAGGGCCCAAGTGGAATACATCAATGAGAGGGGAAAGAAACTGCTCAAAGGCCCTCTATCTCTATTGTGTATTAAGTCAAGGAATCATGAAACAAAACATTAATGCTTAATCTCTCATGAGATTCTCCGACACTCTGTCAATTGTCTCTCGTTGATCTAGGCAAACTCAGTCTAGTACTTAGCCAATTATGATCCTTACTTCAGCCTGCCTTGCTCATACAATCCTAGCTAGGGAATTAACTGCTTATTAATTAGGAAAATCAATCTTCCTTGATTGCACAATCCATTATGGAATCCCAATGACTCTATAATTTCACATGGGAAATTTTCTCTAAATACAACTGATAGTTATGTTCCCTTTAACCTCTGTCTCAATTGGGTATTCCTCGAAACTGACATGCATACAACTATTAATAGCGAATTATCAGTTATATGATTGATCACTCATTGTGAATTAAATCTAATTTAATTCACTGGACCTCTCGCTAGCTCATAACTTAGTTAGAACCAGTTAAACTGATTTTAACGCATTTAATCGAGTTAATTACACTTGCACCCCACTAATGCATCAATTTCAACTGGACCCAAAAAATATTAGAATCCCTCTAGATGCCTCATCTTAGACCCTCAAGTACTTGAATTTCTTGAGCTAACTCGGTCACCATGACTTAATTAACTAACACAAGTTGTTATGAGATGAAATTACAATTTATTGTCCAATTTATGTAAGGGAAAAATAAATTAGACGCCCCACATTCCTCACTCCTGGTGCATCAAAATTCCTCACCAGTGTGGGTGCATTTTCTTTGTCCTCTCTGGTTTCCAATCTCACTGTTTCTTTTTGCAAATTTCAACATTTCAGAATTTGATGCGGCCTTCACACAAAGACACCATTGAAATCACATGCCCAGATTCTCATGAGAAACCTCTCTTAAGCTCGATCTGCCAGAAGAGAACCAACAATATGCCATCCTACTTCCTAGCGCAAACCAACCCTTAAGGTATGTAACATTCTTTTGAACACTCACATGATGATCTTGCTCTTGGAGGATGATCATGACCTCCCTTTAGCAACCCTTACTCGCCCTCGTACTCGACCTACTTTAGGACTACATCTCTCTTCACCCCCTTGATGTGCTAGATAGAGGGAATACATGTCAAACATGCTAATATGTGCTAAGTGATAAGGCATGCCAAGATGTGCAAGGGTGTGTCAATGCATGTCAGGGAATGTCAAGACAACAAAAGGGAGAAAAAAGTTAAACTACAAGGAAATGAACACATAAGAGAGTTAATAAGTCATCAATTTACCTTTTCCAAGAGGGGCATGCTAGGCACACCAACACTAGGCAACAATAGGTGCCAAGTGCAAAGTCTTAGTGCATTCTAAGTGCCAAGTATTCCTTTGTTACTTCTCATCTACTTTCCAACAACTGATAATCACAAATAAATTTAATATTAAACCATGCCAAATCATACCAAGGCATCTCAACATATTCCACACATGCTAAGACTTTCCAAGCACCAACACGTGCCAAGCGCCAATATGTGTCAGGAACTAGTGTTATGCATGTTATGAAGTGGAAGGGAATGTTGAAGAGTGCTAAAGTGTGCTAGAGCATGATAATGCATGTTCATAAGTGTTAAGGATTACTAGGAAAAAACATTAAGGGAGCACTAAGTAAAAATTCATGAAAGTTAATGAATATGAGGAACGTGCGCCAAAGACTAGTGTTAATGAGTGTTAGTTGTCATGCCAAGGAGGGACTAACAAGGTATGCTAAGCATTGGTAAGGCATGCTAGGGAATATCAAAACATGTCAAGAATTCCCAAAGTGTGGTTGGGAGTTCCAGGGTGTGCTAATTATATCATGTGCCAATTAATAGTGCCAAGATATGCCAATACATGCTGGGTGCTAAGGATGTGGTGCAGGGGACCAGGGCATGTCAATATGTGTCAAGGCAACAAAAGGAAGAACCAATAAGAGGGTTAATAAGTCAGGACTTTATCTTTTTGAAAAGGGGCATGCTACGCACACTAATAATAGGTCCCAATACATGCCAAGTGGCATTGTGTGCCAAGTGCTAATATATGTCAATGCATTCAACCAAGGTGTTCCAGGGCATGCTAGGGACTATATGCAGCATGCCAACACATGTTAGCAGAGTACGATGTTGTGCTAGCGCATGTCACCATGTGCTTGGGCGGAAGTGTCATCACAAGATGTTCTAGGTACAAAGATGTTCCAATACATGTGGGGTGCTAAGAAATGTTAGTGTGTGCCAAAGCATTAATTTAAGGCGTGCCCAGATTGGTGAGGATCGTTAGGTCTTTCTCATTAATAGAATTGTCAAAGTTTGATTATGTATTAAATAATATATTTCCTACACACAATAGTGGAACTTTATCTAAAGGGAATTTTCTAGATAATAAACTTAATATATATGAATCATCAGTTGACTCATAGGAAATCTCTATTTGACTAGTTATTACTTGAGGGAAATGATACACACTAATTACTTCTAAAAAATTCACTGACCCTAACCACTATGGCTTTGGACATATTATAAAAAATACTACACAATAATGGTATTAAATCGTTAACTTTTGACAAAAAAATATATTAACAGGTACATAGCGTCATCAAAAACTCATTGGAATGATCAATGATGACGGCCATTTTTTGACCGTCACCAAAAGTAACAAAATGAGCATTGGTGAGGGTCATTAAAACTTCGTCACTAGAAGTGTCACCAAAGAGAGAATTAGTGATGGGACTTTAACGACCCTCACCAAAAGTGTCATTCAAAATGTCTTTGGTGACGGACCATAAAGGACCATCACTATATACACTTACAGTGACGGTTTTTTAATGATCAATGATGACGGACATTTTTTGACTGTCACCAAAAGTAACAAAAAGAGCATTGGTGAGGGTCATTAAAAGTTCGTCACTAGAAGTGTCACCAAAGAGAGAATTAGTGACGGGCCTTTAACAACCCTCACCAAAAGTGTCATTAAAAATGTCTTTGGTGACGGACCATAAAGGACCATCACTATATACACTTACAGTTACGGTTTTTTAAAGGCCGTCACCATATGTGACATTGGTGACGGACCTTAAAGGTCCGTCACAAGCATGACCCTCACCAATGTGCTTTTTTCTTGTAGTGATTATGTATTTCATTGGCTATTAGGTACCACAGAGTGTTTCCTGAGCTCCATTACTTTCCTTTCTTCCCAAATAATTCCCAAGACTCGAAAACAAAAGGAAACAACAAGAAACAAGAAGAGGAAGACCATGAAAAATAAAAAGCAAAATGACACTACAAAAAAGTGGCATGATCATGTACCAATCATAAACAAAACTACAATTCAAGCATAAACGTACCACAAGAGGTCAAAATCACTAGACTAGAAACAAACACCATGACTCAATGCCCATGGGTCCCCAATTCTTCCAAAGGAAAAATAAACCTGGTCCTTCTCCAAGATTACATGGAAGTCACTTTTTCTATTGAATCTATACATCATAATGCCACAACCACACAATTGTCAGCTTATAAGTAGATATAACAATTATATTAGCTTTTTGTGCCAGGAACACTGTCTTCTATCTAACCACATACATATATCATCACTCAAGGGACTCGAATCTGTTGATGCATCTAGCCATAACTAGAAACCAGATCTTATAAACACATACCAACTTTTAAATCTTCTCTGATCTATAGCTATAGCCTAGTTTGCATCAACAAAGCCACACATGTACAAAATTTTGTCTAAAACTCATCTTCCTTGGTAGCACAAACCATAATCACTAGTGTAACACAAATACCTAAAAAAACACTTCACTCTTGTACAATGCTCCTTCCGTGGTTTTCATATAAACATTCTCAATACTCCCATTAGATGTGCAATATCTAGTATACATCAGGCTACCGAATACACTTGCATATGGAACAGAAGACATGTCCTCTTCCTCTTCTTATTTCTTGGGACATTGTTCAAAGGATAAATTTACACTTATAGTAATAAGAACCTTCACTGGTTTACTATCATGAACATTAAACCTCTTTAATATTGTCTTGACATACTTCCTCTAGTTTAACCAAAACTTCTTCTTTTCTTGATCACATTTAATTTCCATGCTCAAAATATAGTTTGTAGTACTAAGATCCTTCATGTCGAATTTGGAGGAAAATTGGGTCTTTAAATCCTGGATAATTTATTTTTCATTTCAAATAAAAAATATATCATCCACATACAAGAAAAAATAAATAACACAGTCCCCAATTAATTTAAAATACACACAGAGATACACTTTTCATCTTGTGAAGGAAATCCCTATATATATGTATCAAAATTATGATACCACATCCTTGGTGAATGTTTTAACCCTTATAGAGACTTTGTTAAACTGCATACCATTTATTTCTTATCCTTCACTATAAATCCTTTTGGTTTCTTCATGTAGATCTCTTCTTACAGATCCCCATGAAGAAATGATGTCTTCACATCCACCTGTTCTACCTGGAAATCAAAAGCAACAACAACAGATAAAAGTAATATAATAGAAGCTAACCTAGAAATAGGAGAAAAAATATCACCAAAATCAATTATCGACACATGTGAATAACCTTTGGCTACCGACTGAGATTTTTATTTCTCCGCCTTTCCTTTTGCAGTCATCTTCTTCTTAAACACCCATTTACTTCCAACGGGTTTCCTTCTAGCTGAAAACTCCACCATATCCCAAGACTCATTTTTCTCTTAATATGCCATTTCATCAACCATAACCTCTTTCTAGAGTTTTCCATCCTTTGAGTACACTTCCTCCTTGACCATTATGGGATCATCCCCAATACTAGATAAATAAAAATTTGAACATAAAGAAAATGGACTATACCTCTCTAGCTGCCCCCTCTCTCAAACTGATTTTCTCAAAATTGGAGTATGTGTCTCTTTTTCTTCTGACTGTTTTTCTACTCTAGAGTCTGATT
The DNA here is from genome assembly GCA_034641835.2 of Pinus albicaulis. Lineage (NCBI taxonomy): Eukaryota > Viridiplantae > Streptophyta > Pinopsida > Pinales > Pinaceae > Pinus > Pinus albicaulis. Next base: position 316,743,177 of record CM076578.1, read on the forward strand.
CTTCCTCCTTCAGTTAAAACATTATATTTTCAGGTCCCTTTGTAGGAATTATTCTTTAATTACATTCTTCGCCTCTCTAAACACCACATCTTGTTTGTACACAACCTTCCATCTCATCAGGTTCCAAAACTTATAACCTTTTCAACCATCCTTATATCCAATAAAAACTCACCTTTCAGATTTACTATCCACATTTTTTCATTTCTCCTTTGTAATGTGTACATATGAAACACATCGAAATACCATTTGATGTGAAAGAGATGGTCTCTTACCAGTACATACCTCATGTGGAGTCTTATTCTTCAATGTTGATGGAGGTGATTTATTAACGAGGTAACATGCAATATCTACTATCTCTGCCCAGAATTCCTGTCCTAAACCGAGACCACTGAGCATACTTCTTTCCTTTTCCATCAATGTCTTGTTCCTTATTTATAAAAGAGCATTTTTTTGAGGTGTGTATGGTGTAGTATTTTGTTGTGATATACCACACTTCTTATAGAACTCTTCAAATTCATTCTTGGATAAATCTCCACCATTATATGTCCTCAACACCTTGATATTATTCTTTGTATAATTTTCCACCAGAGCCATAAATTATTTAAACCTATCAAAGACTTCATATTTACTCCTAAGGAGATATATCCATGCATTCCTTGAGAATTCATATATAAATGAGACATAGTAAACATAATTACCCACTGATGGAACCGATACATGTCCAAACACATCACTATGCATAAGCTATAATATCCCTTTTGCCATTTTAGCACCAGAGGGAAACTCACCCGATTCTACTTCCCATTGATTTGAAAATGGTTGGGATAGCTTGTTATGCTTTTCAAGAACTTTTTATGGATAATTAAAATCTAGCTTATTCTTGACTTGTGCAGAAATAAATACTTGAAAGAGGTGTATGTTTTATAACTGTTCAAGTCCTGATGATGAACCACACTGGCTGGTTCGAAACGAGTCGACCAAATTTATTCGGATGTGATTTTTACCGAAAGGTTTTTTATCAACATTTTTTTTTTGTTGATATTAAGAATGTGCGACAACCATATAATGCCAAAAACAAGCATCAACACATAACAACAAATTTAATAAAGGAGTTCACCCGAATATCATGGGCTACGTCTCCTTGAGCCTTTGTCAACTGACTTCTCTCTTTGGGATTATGAGGATGAAGATCATAGATGTAACCACAAAAAAAATAAAATGAAAAAATGTTTATCAATAACACTAATTCTTATAACACCCATTAAAAGCATACCTGCATGCAAAAAATACAATCTAGATGACGATATTCTCTTACCCCGAAATCGAGTGTGCAACTCAATTCAATGATATAGATATCATGCTCTATCTTGAACAACATGTCTGCATCATACATTATCAACAACATCATGATGAGATAAGATTCATACAATGATCTCATGGAAAATAGTCTTAACCATGAATACACATTCATAAAAACATATCGACATTGACATGCATAAAAAATTCATATAAAACCAACATCCACTTATGGCGACCACATCTAATCACCATCAACTTTCACATGGTGAGACCATTGCAACTATCACCAATTCCATACATATGTGACAACAACATAAAACATAAGCATGAGGAACCACTAGTAGAAAATTATGAAATTAGTGACTAGGTGACTAAAAAAGTTAGTCACCGCAAATATTTCAAGTGAATTACTACTAAATTTGAACAATTTTAAGTGACCGAACTAGAAATGACTAACTTAAATGACTAATTTAGTCTAAGAATAAAATATACGACTAGATAATAAGTGACTAAACTAAAAACGACTAACTTAAATGACTAATTTAGTCTAGGAATAAAATATACAACTAGATAATAAGTGACTAAACTAAAAACGACTAATTCAAATGACTAATTCAGTCTAGGATTAAAATATATGACTAGATAATAAGTGACAAAATTAATAAGGATTAATGTAAATGAATATTATAGTCCAAGAATAAAAATATGATCAAATAACAAGTACAACAACAGTATATGAATTAGTCATTTATGTTAGTAATTTTTAATTGTGGACACATTATTTGTTATGGGTTTTTTGTGGCATTGTTACATACCATGGTTGATTATTGCACTAGATTCATTAAAGAATGATTACATTAATTTGAATTCAAAGTATGTTGATTTATACATGCTCAATTGATATAAATCTAGAAGTTTACTCTAAAGCCATATTATTTTATAGATATACGCATTACAAAAATGTTCAAGAATTCTAATAATGCATTCACATTCTTAGAATGTGCAAACAATATTATTAGAAACCCATACATACTAACAATTCATGTGGTTATTTAATTATCTAGAATGACATGCCATGGCTCCCATATCCAAGTTTAAATCCGAATATCCCTTAGAGAGTATCTATGTGGTTGTTTGGGGGGTTAATTCATGTTCCTTGAACTCAATAAGCTTTATTTAGGGCCTAAGGCCCTCTTTTCTCTTGCCCTCAAGATAGTACATTCCCAAAGACCCATTCTTACCATGTAAACCATACCCATGGTGACAAAGATCCCCCATATAGGCCAAATATCCCCTAGAGATGTTTTGTGTAGTAATTAGAAGAATTGTTTAAGAAGATTGATCATGGAAAGATTCAAACATGACCGAAGAACCTTATGATCCTTCCTTGAACATGGTTAAGGCCCCAAGTGCCATACGTGGTGCAAAAAGACTCATAATTGTATGTTGAAGCCTAGAAGATCTCTGCTTCAAACATTGGGGAAAACCACCCAGTCGGGACCTTACGACAGCTGCTTGTCCGTTTGGTATGGTGGCTCCGACTAGATTGAAAGGACTAGTTTCCTTATAACTAATGAGTTGATGCTGGATTTATTTGGATGAATGAAAATGGGACTAAACGACTGAAATGAAACTATCTGATCTAGTTTAAATACTGATAAGTAAATTCTAAGACTAACCCGGGTATCATATGTGAATACAACTTAAAATTATTCCAATTTAACAATAACCATAAAAATGTATTAAAGTCTAATTGAAATGTGCAGCGACTAATAAAGATAACTATGTTTAAGAAATTAAACAGAGTTATATTAGCATAATTTATTCATCATTATATATCAGTTTACATACATTTATGAAAGGTGAATATTTCTAATATAATCAAAAATGATATATAAAGAAATATTGTGAAAACGAAATATACATAAATGATAGAAAATTTAAAAGAGAATATCATATAACAAAAGAAATTAACAATGAATAGATAAAAATACCTTATCCATCTTGAAATTTTCAAATGAAATATGATACTCTGATCTAGTAATTCCAATGCAAATTCAAATCCAAGGTACAGAAATGCAACTCTTTAAAAATAATTCCGCACAAAAAACACTAGATGTGATCCTTTATAAAATATAAGAGTCAATGGAGTACAGAAATGTAATCTCAAAGTCAAAAATATTACAACTCCGGACCTCTTCTCCAATGCATGAGAGGGGTTTAAATATGACATTACATGAAAACAGAATCCTACTACTACTGCTACAATCTACTAACTTTAAAAACAGAAATGTTATCTTTTGTGGAACTGATTCATTGCTTTTACTTCTCGTTTAATGTAACCAAGTGGAAAATTTTCAGCATTTCTTGGACCTCCGATGGATGAATCATCTTGGAATGTAATTTTCCAGCGTATGTGGCATCAGAGAATTATGGAATCAAACAATCAACAACATTTGATAGGAATTTAATAGCTAATTGATGATTGTGTGCCTTAATTAGATAAGTCCACATATTGTCCCAAGATATTGTTTGAAGCTTGTTGATCTGTTGAATTTTATTCATTATTTCTTCTTTCCATCTGCAATCGGTGTCTTTAACTTTAGGCAAACTACCTGGAATACAATCTGAAATGAGATTAATTGCATACAAGCTGTCATTGATAAATTGTGTTATATTACCCATCATGCTTCTAGCTCTTGATATAGCTCTCTCGGCTTTCATTAACTGTTGTTCCCACTCTATAAATAGGATCTCTTTATGTCTTTCTTCTATCCTAGGAAGATTAGATTTTCTTCATTTTTCTGTATCTTGGCAAGTAAGAAATTCAGAAATCCTTTCATCAGCGTCATCAATTTCTTGCCTGAGAGTAATCATGTCTTGGATCAAGGATGATGTGATATCAAAAAATGGTTCAACTTGTGTTAATTTTGTACAAAATTCATTTAACTGCTGAGACAACAGTTTATTGACTTCAAGAGCCTCCGATTTGAATTCATTTAATTTAGGGAAATCCTTGAACTTATCTAAGGCTGCTTGAAATTCTTTTTCTTGCACAATCTTAGTATTCTTCTTATTTTGCAACAAATTTTGTAGCTTTGAAATTTCTTGATTCAATTGTTGCTATTTGCTTAAAGCTTGTTCATCAACTCTTTTATTTTCTGTGGCAAGCTTCTCTTCTAGCTCTTTAGATATGAGCTCTTGATCTTGTAATTGTTGTTCCAATTGAGCAATCTTCCGATGATTTTCATTAGCTTGTTCTTCAAGTAAAGATATATGTAGATCTTTTTGGGTCATTAACTGAGAAACCTCTGCAGCTTTATCTATCGTTGCAGCACTGTATGCTCCTGCATATTGGGACAACTTAGTGATATCCTCAGATGGATTCACTTCAGCATTCTTGTAAACAATATTCATGAACTCCTCCTGTGAAGCAGAAAATGTGTCTTGATCGATCTTTCTTCTCTTTCTCTGTTTTTTCACAACAGCTTTATGTTTAGGACTGTAGAATATATCCAGGGGAGGAATTTCATCAATCTTCAATGTAATTTTCCTTGTAGGATGTTCAGGAATGATTTCAACATCCTGATCTTCTAGCTCTTTCTTTTTGAGATTATCCTGCAGTCCTAATTGATGAGCAAATTGATTATATTCTTTCAACAATTGTGAGGAAACATTAGGATCAACAGAGACTACTATTTTCTCAGTAGTTCTGTTTCCTCCAAGTTGTGTGTCTAATTTCTCTGTATTTGTTTCTTGTTCATTAATTTTGCTGTCTGATCCTTCTTTTTGACTATGCATATTAGTATCAGTACTTGTGCATTCTTTCTCTGATTGAGCTGTGGACTGCTAATCAGTATTTACATCAAGCTTTCCATCAGTATTCTCTTTCTGAACATTAGGTTTTCCATCAGTGCTCACCTTTTCAATATGTACAACAGGATCATTTCCTATTACTTCCTTTTGTATCTGTACAATGGGCTGGCCAGTAACTGATTGTGTAGTGACCTTACTGGCAGATGTTTTTCCTACTATTTTTCCAGACGTATCCTCTGTTTCTGACTCTTGCATAGGAACTCTTAATTGGTCTAGAGGAACTTTCAACAATCTTTGTCTTCTAAATAACATCAATTTATTCATCTCTTCTTCCTGGAAATTGGACTTGACCAAATTATAAACTTGAGAAAATTTCTCTAATGAAACAAATAAATCATCAAATTCATCCAGTTCATGCTCGAATCGAGCAATCGAAACTGAAGAAGTAACATTAAAAGCTATCTTTTGTAGATCATACTGTCTCCCCAGGATTGTTGCGAATTTTAAATCCTTTATTTTGACGACTTCCTTTTCTGCATGTTTGAATTCATTCAAAGTAAAATGTCCACAATTGAATGGAAAAGAAGGCCACATTATTTTCTTATTGTTGCTCAGATATCTGGACATTCCTTCAACTGCCAATTGATAGGATATTTCCTGGGCTAGAAGTTTATCTAGAACGAAAAGAGGGAGAACATGGGGTTCCACAATACTCCCGAAAATCCTTACATACGTGAATTTTTCTTCTCCAAACCAATCTCCTATTGAGGATAAGTCAGTTTTAGCTTTGTCGGAGAATCTAGGAGGGAAACGATTGAAAATGGTTTGAAAGACTAGGATAAGGAAACCATGACATATTCTATAAACATGATCTTTGACATGAATTTTCCAAAGGAGTTTATGGTATATATGAATCGGAGTAGGATCTTTAGAAGTCCATTTCCATCCTAGCAAGGGAAACTCAGAATTGAAACAAAGGGCGTCTAGAATATAAGCACAGAAGAAAAAGGGAGTGGCATTTCCAGCGTTTTTATCTTGTCTATATTCGAGTATCCTATTAGCTATCCTATCAGAAAGAATGACAGCCCAGTCCATAATTTCGGAATTGACAGCAGCAAGGATTAAAGGAACCATTTGTATAGAAAACCTAGCAGAATTGTTATTGCCAAATAATCTACACATCATGGCAGTGGCATAGCAGTAGGGGGTAAAAGAGAATCTACTGAATGCATACCGGATGATTCATTTTTCTGATTTTCAGGATTTTTCCTCCATTCTTTGATAGGTTCAGATTGAACCTTATTACTGTCAGCAAACTCTTTGACAAATTCTTTGTTATAAACCTTCTGCGGATCAGGGAGATGATACATTGCCTTAATGTCTTCTGCTTTAAATGATCCAAAAGATGCTCCAGAAGCTGAAATAAACATTATGTTCTTAATTTCTACACTATCGATGACCCATTGAATCATATCATAATAAGGAATGATGTTTTTTGTGGCTGCAATTTGAAGTAGGAATGAATTCGCAAGTGTTCTTTCAGTAATCTCAGAGTCCGAATCTGAGTTATCTTCATCCGGAACTGATACCTTTGCTATTGTGACTTTAGGGTTTTCATTCTCAATCAGATTATAAACTCCTTCCCATGTCATTTTGCCTAGCCCTTAACATGATGTATCCGTAACTAGCTTCAGCTTTACCAGCCTGTCCTTCGAGACTGTAGGAATCTCAACAAACTTAGTGGCACCAACAACCTTCATTCTTCTTGTTCTATTCAACATTTCAATATCTGGTATTTTTTCCCTTGGTCTACGAATGAAAGGATTTAATGTTCTTTGATTCTGCAAGGCAATAAGCTATCAGTCGTGATAAACAAGCAAGTGAAAAGAACAATTATGAACTCACCATTCATTATTTATTGATTCTGTATAACACTTAAATATTTTCTTTGGGTCACACTCACGTATTAAAAACAGAATCATAAACCAATATTCATTTTATTTGTTATTCAATGTCGAACATACCATTAGATATTTGGCGCTTGTGAAATAATATAAATTTACCTATTTTTGAATCCTTCCGATGTGACAAGTGTATAGTGTATGAATATCAATCGCATTGGACATATTCAAATGGTACATAAATATCACAATACAAATTTCTCCAATTTCTGATTGTGATTATAGTATATCGCATCGGGGAATTTGACCACAAAGAATTTATTAGAAAGTGCTCCGATTATGCGATTTCGATTGATCGCATCGCATCAAAAATATGTAAAAAAAACAATGTATAACAGAAATCCTTTGCGATTGGTGATTTGCGATTGAACTAATCGCATCGGATATTTTGAGCTTCTATGTAAAACTTTTCTTTAAAGATTTCCCCGATTTCCGATTGCGATTACTGTTCATGGGACTTTTTATAATTGACTTGTTTTATATAATAAAGTCTTTTATATTTGATCGGATCGGAAGTTTTGAATGTTGTATTTTGTTTGTCCATGCTTGGTATTAAAGATACGCAATGAGATTTTCAAACAATGAATCTTTATTTCTAAGTCTTTTATTCCTACATTCAAAGAAAAAGGGACCCTATTTCTAAATGAATTTTATTCTAAAATTTTGAAAAATGGAGGGTTGTTGTACAGTACAACAATTGGCGATTCACTGAAAGAAACAGTTATCTCTGAAAAAATAAAATGAATACTATATTTCTAGTAAGTAAAGATTTTTAAAGATAATGAAAAATATCTTAGCATAATCAAAATAAAATCTAACTATGAAAAAGGAATAAAAATTATTTACAATTTCTTTCTAATTTCTTAAGAATAAAAACATTTTTGGGTTATCTTAAGCTTTGATTGGTTGTTAATAATGAAGTAAGTGGATTTCTCCAAGTTTGGTTTTATAATATACTCTATTGTCATAGGCATTGCCTTTATTGCCTGCAAATATTCATAGTCTCGACAGGGTTACCTTTTAACCATTAAATTATTCATTGTCCCATCCAACTAAGATTATGACTTTTTAAAAGATAAATTCATAAGAAATTTTATCTCATGTTTTTGTCTTTTACCTATTTTTTATTTTTAAGAGCCATTGTTCTGGTTTGGTAGCCAGTTAATAACAATTCCATTCACTAGTTGTATTTAAACTGAACAAGCTGGCTCGTGATGAGACCCCTTGTCTTATATTTATAAGCCATTACCCTGTTTTGATATGCAGTATTGGTAATGTCCGTTTTATTACTTCTTATGAACATGGTAAGCAGGCTCGTGATGAGACCTCTTATCTCTTAAAATTTTTATATAATTTCTTAGAATTACATTATAAAAAATCACAACTTAAATGGATGGGATGAAATAGTTTTATCCTTAAGAATCAATGGATGACAATTTTCAGAGTTTCTTGAGTACCAAGACTTTGAAAAAATATTTACTTTTATAGATAACCTTTCTCTGCTCAATAAACTTATAATGATTTACATTTTCCTCAAGTTTTCAAATTATCATGCAAATGATTTGAATAATCTTTCAAAGTTTGACATCTTATTTTAAACTATCCAAAGACTGTGATCATCTCTTTAAAAATTCTTATTTACACAAAATAAATATTTATAATATTCTTCCTAAGAAATTTTCTTAATAGTAAACAGTCAATTAGAGACTTATTAACAACCTTTATTTACAAAACAATAAAAAAACTTTGCAGAAAGGAATATGTACAAGTAAGAAGGGGTTACCTTCTTATGAAAAGAATTTATTTAAGACAAGCCCATTTACAGGAAGAGACTCCCTCTTTCCTGTTAAATCTTGAAGTATGAATGCATTTGAGCCTATCTTTTCAATGATCTAAAATGGTCCAAGTCAGATTTTCTGAAATTTGGTATGCTTACCTTTTTCTTCATGTGCTTTATCCCACTTTAGAACAAGATCACCTTTTGACAAAATCTTTGAGCCGGTAGAACTTGCATCAAAAGAAGATTTTACAAGTTGTTGATGTTTTTCATGAATGATTTTTTCTTTATTTCTATCTTCTTCTAATTTAAGGATTTGATCATATCTCAATTGAATGGATGAAGAAGGATTTTCTTCAATGAATTGCACTAGGGCTAATGATGGGAGAGTAAGATTTGATGGTATTACAGCTTCTTTTCCATAAACCAAATTTAAAGGTGAAGTTCCTATTGAAGCTTTTTGAGTAATACGATCAGCCCATAGTGCAAATATTAAAGACTTGTGCCAATTCTTTTGATTTTGATCAATGGTCCTTTTAATCATTTTGATAAGATTTTTGTTAGTGGATTCAGCTGAACCATTACCTTGTGGATAATAATTTGCTGAATATTTCAATTTAAAACCTCTTTTGATTGCAAATTCCATTATATTGTTTCCAGAAAAATAAGATGCATTATCAAAGACAAGAGCATTAAGTACACCAAACCTGGTTATGATGAATTGATCTATGAAATCAATAATTGCATCAGAATTGGCTACCTTCAAAGGGATTGCTTCTACCCATTTCGTAAAGTAATCTGTTGCTGTAAGGATGTATTTGTGCTGTTTGGAAGAATGAGGTATTATCTCACCAATAATGTCAAGCCCCCATTGCTCAAATGGTTGCTCAATATTTACTGGTTGCAAAGGAAAATCTGGTTTCTTTTGTCTTCCACTAGCAGTTTGAAAAATCTTGCACTTCCTCACATAATCATGTGTATCTTTAAAAAGGGTAGGCCAATAATAACCAGCATGGATTACTTTGTGAGCTGTGGTATCACCGCCAAAATGACCTCCTGCTGGTCCATCATGCAATTCCTGCAACACCTTTTCAGCTTCAGTCTTTTCAAGACATCTTAATAGGATTGAATTATAATTCTTTCCGAATAACACATTATCAATGATCCCATATTTAATAGCCTTCAATCTTAAAGCACGTTTGTTCTTCTAGCTGAGATTAGAAGGAGCATACCCATTTTTCAAGTAATAGATGAGATCAGCATACTGAGATTCAGAATCTATAACACTTATCTGACTAACTTGAATATCATTATTTGGATCTTGATTTTCTGGTATGATATGAGCTCCTGCCAATAATCTGTAAAAACCTTGTCCTCTAATAATATTAGCTAGCTTAATATCAATATCATATTCTTGCAAAGTTGTTACCCAGTTAGCTCTCTTTTCTCCTACTACTTCTTGAATTAATAATTGTCTCACTACAGAGAATGGGACAATGATTTTTGTATGTGTTTTCAAGAGAAAACGTCTGGAATGTTTGATTGATTTAAACACCGAAAAGGCTTGTTTTTCAACATCGAAATAATTAAGCTCAGATCCTTGCAGATTTGAGCTAAAGAAAGAAATTGGTGCTTCAATTTTCTGATCATTGAGCTGTGTTAAAACAGTAGCATAGGATGTTTCGGTGGCCAAAGTATACAAAGTAAAATCTTTAGAAAAATCAGGGGTATTCAATGCTGGTGCATTAATGATCGCTTGTTTGATTGCCTCAAAGGCTTGTTTCTCTTTATGCCCCCATTTGAATACTGAATTTTTCTTGATCATATTTTGAATAGGTAAAAAAATTTGAGAGAAATTGGGAATGAATATTTTTACAAAATTGATTTGCCCAAGAAATGATTACATGGATTTTTTATTATGAGGTAAAGAAATATCAGAAATTTCTTTCACTCTATCTGGATCAATATATATACCATCTTTTGACACAAAAAATCCTAAGATTTTTCCTTCATCAAGAGCAAAAAAAGATTTCTTTGGATTCAAGGAAATACCAAACCTTCTACATCTTTCAAATATTTTCTTTAAATCATGTAAATGATTGGCTCTCTTTTTTGAAAATACTGTTATGTCATCAAGATAAATAACAACTGATCTATTGATGAGACCTTTAAATGCTATGTCCATGGCTCTTTGGAAAGTTGCTCCTGCATTTATTAGACCAAAAGGCATTTTCTGATAAGCATAGGTTCCCCATTTGGTTCTGAAAGTTGTTTTCAATCTGTCATATGGATGAACTAAAATTTGATTATAGCCTAAAAATCCATCAAGAAATGACATGAGTTCAGAACCAGCTACCTTTTGAAGTATCTGTTCCATGGTTGGTAATGGGAAATTATCTTTTAGACATGCCTTGTTTAAATTTCTAAAATCAATACAGATTCTTATATCACCATTTTTCTTCCTTACAGGTACCATATTGGAAAGCCAATTGGAATGCCTTACAGGAAAAATGATTTTGGCTTTCAAAAGTTTATTGAGTTCTATTTTGATTTGAGTCTCAAGATTTGGATGAATCTTTCTTAACTTCTGTTGAACAGGTTTAATATTAGGAAGCATTGTAATTGTGTGTTGAATAACAGAAGTGTCATACGTTTTTAAATCATCATAATTCCAAGCAAACACATTTTTATATCTATTCAGAAGTTTGATGAAAGCATTTCTTTCCTCTGAAGTTAAATTGAGTCCTAAATTAACATTTTGAGGATTAGAATCAGAGCCAAGGTTTACTAATTCAAACTTCAAAGTGGAACTTTTAAGTTTATCATTAGTGACTTTCTTGAATCTATCTTTAATATCATATAAGTCCTCCAATTTAACAACAGATTTTGGAATGGGATTTTCATTAACTTTTGAGGAAATTTGCAGATCATGATCATCCTCATCAATAATTTGTTCATCATATGATTTCTTTAAAGTCATGAAATTCAAAATGTCTTGATCATGGTAGAATACTCTCCAATTTGTGATATTATCTAGAACAGATGGGCGAAAAATCAATTCTACTGAAAATCTATCAGGATTGCAATCTTCAGCAAGAAGGAGTTTGGATGCAACATTAGCTAACAAATCATCTGATGTATTTTGATTCCTAGGAATAGAAGAAATATTGAATGCTAAAAAATGAGTGGTAATATCTTGTTCTAGGGTTTGATAGTGTTTGAGATGTCCTGAAAGGCAATGGATGGTATTTCTAACTTGCTTTATGAAAATTTCGGAATCACCATAGAATTTCAAGTATTTAACATTTAGCCCTATAGCCTTATAAAGCCCTTGAATCAAGGCTTCATAATCTGCAGTATTGTTTGTACACTCAAATTCTAATCTACATGATAGCATGATTTTCTCTCCATCTGGATCAATTAAGATGCATCCTGCTCCAGCCCCATCACTATATTTTGATCCATCAAAATATAATGACCAAAATAAAGATTTATCTATAGGTTTATCTACAATTGTATCAGAAATATTTACAATTCTAGAAGAATCAAACTGTGAAAAATTTTCTATTTCAGAAACAAAAGTATTTACAGAAAAGGGTGATTGTGGTGCTTTGAAGTTCCCAAGGAATGTATCAGCAAAATAACCTCCAAGAATATTGTTGTTGAAAGCTACAGGTTCATTTGATTGTTCAAATTCAGTAATGGTGTGCATCATATGTTTTTCTCGTTCAAATTTGATTTGATTTGGTTTCCCTTTGTAGGGAAGCCACATATGTGAATAATCAGTTGTGATATAACCATTAAGTTTTGCAGACCAGTCTCTGCTTAAGAATAATCCATAGAATTCAGGAATATCTACAATCAAAATATCAATTCTTTGGACAATCCTAGGATCAGAAGCTAGTCTGATAGTAACTGAATTGATTTCCCCTACAACTTGAACTTTAGAGCGATCCAATTGAACTATGTGAACTGCCTATTTTTGTGGTTCAATATTCAATTTGGCACAAACTGAAGTAGACATTATATTAGAGGATGCTCCAGAATTGATTAAGCAATTATGTAGATTCTTATTGTACATTTCATAAGTCAAAAGAAAAGGAGGAGTCTGAGAATTTGATCTTTCTCCAATGAGCATAGTATCAGTAGCATCTACTTTGTCTGGTGGCTTACCGGTCCCTTTAGCTTCTTTTGCAACTACACCACTTGGTAAAGGAGCAATTGGTGTAGCATTTAACTCTTTTAATAGCAACTTCTGCTGGTGTTTAAGTTTGTTGAGTTCATGTAAGGAAATGTTTTCTTTAATCTTTTTCATGTCTTCAACAATGTTATACTCCTTAGGATCTGATACCACTAAATTCTTTGATGTCGATGTAGGAGGATTAGAAGAAGATGGTTGATTTTGAGTGGGTAATGGAGAAGTTTTCTTTGCAAGGGATTTGTCTTTGGTACTTGGAGTCGTAGTTTTCTTCTTAGGAACTATTTGTACAGGTTCTGATGTAGATTTACTCCTAGTACTTACAGGCATAGCTTCTTGTTTACCTCACTATCAGAATTAGGGAGAATAAAATCCCACATTCCATGAAATTCAACTATTTCTTCATTCTCATCTTCCTCCTATGATACTGGAGGAGTATCTTCTTCCTCTTCCTCTTCTGATTCTGCATTAGAGATTGAATTGGGAGGTTTAGATTCAACTTGATTTATTTTGAAATTTCGGAATGGTTTTTTGGTAGAATTCTCTGCCACTTGCTTTTTAATTTCAACCATTTCATTAGACATGGTCTTAAGAAATTTCTGTAAACCTTCCATGTCATATGGGTCTTTAGCTGTCTTTTTTCTTGAATCATCTTTAAAGCTGACTTTCTTGGATTTTATTTCCTCAATAGCATTTTTCTTATCTAGAGAAATAATTCATTTCTCTACTGCGATAGCTTCTTTCGTATTCTTAGCTAAAGTAGGTTTTGTAGCTCTATCTACAAAAATTGATATGTTTGAGGGCAAAGCAGTTATGTACCATTCACTTCTGACTTGTTCACTAGGCTTTGAATCTGTAGGGATTTTTTTCAAAATTTTGTTGAATCTAGAGTTGAAATCTTTAATGGGCTCCTTGGGTTTTGTCTTCAAATTTGAGAGATCGTTGATTAAAGTAGCTATTGATCTGTCATCTCCAAATTTGGTTAAAAAATGATCTGCGAAAATATCCCAACTTGTTATGGATCCTAAAGGTAATGAAAAGTACCAGGATCCTGCTGCCCCTTGAAGAGTATAAGGGAATAGTCTGACTACAACATCTTCTTCTTCGAATCCATTCAAATTTATAGCCAACATAAAGTTATTGATGTGTTCTTCAGCTTGAATGTTAAGTTCTGGACTGAAATTTGGAAGCCATTTTCTAGGATTTTCAGGTAAATCATGTAAAGGTGCAGGCATGTTGACAACCCCTGGACTAGCCCATGGTCTCTCTGCCATTATTGTAACAACTATTGAAGGAGTAGTAGAGACTGGTGGTGTCGGAACAGAATTTGTTGGAATAGATGATGTTGAGATTGATGATGATTAAGCAGATGATGTGGAAACAACTGCACTTTGTTGAGTTGGGGTTTGGGAAACAAGTGATTTATTATGAGAGGAAGAACTTATATCACTTTCTGATTCCAATTGATTCTTCTTGTCTTGAATCTACTAGGTAAAGGTAATTCTTCCAGAGGAATACCAAGTTTTTTACTTTGTAGCATAGTAAGAGGTTTTGAAGAAACAAATTTTGAGCTTACACTACCTTCAGATATTTCAGACTCATCTAGAGATAATGAGAATCCTTTCAATTTATGGATTAAATCTTGTACTTCAGGAGACTAAGGAGTTTGATTGTCTGATTGTTTTGAGATTTTGGTAGTGGGTGTCTGAATATTCTTCTCAATTCCTTCTCTAGGATTTTGTAATTCAGAAGAAATTGAAGAGGTTAATAAGGGTGTTTTGCTCTCAGAATGGCCTGTGGATAAAGATTTACTTTCCATTCATAGCTCATGCCCCCTTCTAGTGCCAAAAATGTTGAAGCCTAGAAGATCTCTGCTTCAAACATTGGGGAAAACCACCTGGTCGGGACCTTAGGACAACTCCTTATCCGTTTGGTATGGTGGCTCCGACTGGATTGAAAGGACCAGTTTCCTTATAAATAATGAGTTTATGATGGATTGATTTTGATGAATGAAAATGGGACTAAACGACTGAAATGAAACTATCTGATCTAGTCTAAATACTGATAAGGAAATTCTAAGACTAACCCAGGTATCATATGTGAATACAACTTAAAATTATTCTAATTTAACAATAACCATAAAAATGTATTAAAGTTTAATTGAAATGTGCAGCGACTGATAAAGCTAACTCTGTTTAAGAATTTAAATAGAGTTATATTAGCATATTGTATTCATCATTGTATATCAATTTACATACATTTATGAAAGATGAATATTTCTAATATAATCGAAAATGATATATAAAGAAATATTGTGAAAACGAAATATACATAAATGATAGCAAATTTAAAATAGAATATCATATAACAAAAGAAATTAACAATGAATAGATAAAAATACCTTATCCATCTTGAAAGTTTCAAATTAAATCTGATACTCTGATCCAGTAATTCAAATGCAAAATCAAATCCAAGGTACAAAAATGAAACTCTTTAAAAATAATTCCGCACAAAAATCACCAGATGTGATCCTTTATAAAATATAAGAGTCAATGGAGTACAAAAATGTAATCTCCAAGTCAAAAATATTACAACTCGGGACCTCTTCTCCAATGCATGAGAGGGGTTGAAATATGACATTACATGAAAACAAAATCTTACTACTACTGCTACAATCTACTAACTTTAAAAACAGAAATGCTATCTTTTGTGGAACTGATTCATTGCTTTACTTCTCGTTTAATGTAACCAAGTGGCAAATTTTCAGCATTTCTTGGACCTCCGATGGATGACTCATCTTGGAATGTAACTCTCCAGCGTATGTGGCATCAGAGAATTCTGGAATAAAAAAATCAACAACATTTGATAGGAATTTAATAGCTAATTGTTGATTGTGTGGCTTAATTAGTTAATTCCACATATTGTCCCAAGATATTGTTTGAAGCTTGTTGATCTGTTGAATTTTATTAATTATTTCTTCTTTCCATCTGCAATCGGTTTCTTTAAATTTAGGAAAACTGGCTGGAACACAATCTGAAATGAGATTAATTGCATACAAGCTGTCATTGATAAATTGTGTTATATTACCCATCATGCTTCTAGCGCTTGATATAGCTCTCTCGGCTTTCATTAACTGTTGTTCCCACTCTATAAATAGGATCTCTTTATGTCTTTCTTCTATCCTAGGAAGATTAGCTTTTCTTCCTTTTTTTGTATCTTTCCAAGTAAGAAATTTAGAAATCCTTTCATCGGTGTCATCAATTTCTTGCCTGAGAGTAATCGTGTCTTGGATCAAGGATGATGTGATATCACAAAATGGTTCTGCTTGTGTTAATTTTGTACAAAATTCATTTAACTGCTGAGACAGCAGTTTATTGACTTCAAGAGCCTCCGATTTGAATTCATTTAATTTAGGGAAATCCTTGAACTTATCTAAGGTTGCTTGAAATTATTTTTCTTGCACAATCCTCATATTCTTCTTATTTTGCAACAAATTTTGTAGCTTTGAAATTTCTTGATTCAACTGTTGTTGTTTGCTTAAAGCCTGTTCATCAACTTTCTTCTTTTCTGTCGCAAGCTGCTCTTCTAGCTCTTTAGATCTGAGCTCTTGATCTTGTAATTACTGTTCCAATTGAGCAATTTTCTGATGATTTTCATTAGCTTGTTCTTAAAGTAAAGCTATATGTATATCTTTTTGGGTCATTAACTGAGAAACCTCCACAACTTTTTCTATCGTTGCAGCACTGTATGCTCCTGCATATTGGGACAACTTAGTGAGATCCTCAGATGGATTCAATTCAGCATTCTTGTAAACAATATTCATGAACTCCTCCTGTGAAGCAGAAAACGTGTCTTGATCGATTTTTTTTCTCTTTCTCTGTTTTTTCACAACAAATTTATGTTTAGGACTGTAGAATATATCCAGGGGAGGAATTTCCTCAATCTTCAATGTAATTTTCCCTGTAGGATGTTCAGGAATGATTTCAACATCCTGATTTTCTGGCTCTTTCTTTTTGAGATTATCCTGCAGTCCTAATTGATGAGCAAATTGATTATATTCTTTCAACAATGGTGAGGAAACATTAGGATCAAGAGAGTCTACTATTTTCTCAGTAGTTTTGTTTCCTCCAAGCTGTGTATCTGATTTCTCTGTATTTGTTTCTTGTTCATTAGTTTTGATGTCTGATCCTTCTTTTTCACTATGCACATTAGTATAAGTACTTGTGCATTCTTTCTCTTTTTGAGCTGTGGACTGCTGATTAGTATTTACATTGGGTTTTCCATCAGTATTCTCTTTCTGAACATTAGGTTTGCCATCAGTGCTCACCTTTTCAATATGTGCAACAAGATCATTTCCTATTACTTCCTTTTGTATCTGTACAATGGGCTGGCCAGTAACTGATTGTGTAGTGACCTTAATGGTAGATGTTTCTCCTACTATTTTTCCAGATGTATCATCTTTTTCTGACTCTTGCATAGGAACTCTTAATTGGTCTAGAGGAACTTTCAACAATCTTTGTCTTCTAAATAACATAAATTTATTCATCTCTTCTTCCTGGAATTTGGACTTGACCAAATTATAAACTTGAGAAAATTTCTCTAATGAAACAAATAAATCATCAAATTCATCTGGTTCATGCTCGAATCGAGCAATCGAAACTAAAGAAGTAACATTAAAAGCTATCTTTTGTGGATCATAATGTCTCCCTGGTATTTTTGCGAATTTTAAGTCCTTTATTTTGACAACTTCCTTTTCTGCATGTTTGAAGTCATTCAAAGTAAAATGTCCACAATTGAATGGAAAAGAAGGCCACAATATTTTCTTATTGTTGCTCAGAGATCTAGACATTCCTTCAACTGTAAATTGATAGGATATTTCCTGGGCTAGAAGTTTATCTGGAACGAAAATCGGGAGAACATGGGGTTCCACAATACTCCTGAAAATCCTGACATACATGAATTTTTCTTCTGTAAACCAATCTCCTATTGAGGATAAGTCAGTTTTAGCTTTGTTGGAGAATCTAGGAGGGAAACGATTGAAAACGATTTCAAAGACTGGGATAAGGAAACCATGACATATTCTATAAACATGATCTTTGAAATGAATTTTCCAAAGGAGTTTATGGTATATATGAATCGGAGTAGGATCTTTAGAAGTCCATTTCCATCGTAATAAGGGAAACTCAGAATTGAAGCAAAGGGCGTCTAGAATATAAGCACAAAAGAAAAAGGGAGTGGCATTTCCAGTGTTTTTATCTCGTCTATATTCGAGTATCCTATTAACTATCCTATCAGAAAGAATGACAGCCCAGTCCATAATTTCGGAATTGACAGTAGCAAGGATTAAAGGAACCATTTGTATAGAAAACCTAGCAAAATTGTTATTGCCAAATAATCTACACATCATGGCAGCGGCATAGCAGTATGGGGGTAAAAGAGAATCTACTGAATACATACCGGATGATTCATTTTTGGGCTTTTCAGGATATTTCCTCCATTCTTCGATAGGCTCAGATTGAACCTTATTACTGTCAGCAAAATCTTTGACAAATTATTTGTTATAAACCTTCTGCGGATTAGGGAGATGATACATTGCCTTAATGTCTTCTGCTTTAAATGATCTAAAAGATGCTCCAAAAGCTGAAATAAACATTTTGTTCTTAATTTCTACACTATCGATGACCCATCGAATCACATCATAATAAGGAATGATGTTTTCTCTAGCTGCAATTCGATGTAGGAATGAATTCGCAAGTGTTCTTTCAGTAATCTCAGAGTCAGAATCTGAGTTATCTTCATCTAGAACTGATACCTTTGCTATTGTGATTTTATGGTTTTCACTCTCAATCAGATTATAAACTCCTTCCCATATCATTTTTCCTAGCCCTTGACATGATGTATCCGTAACTAGCTTCAGCTTTACCGGCCTTTCCTTCGAGACTGTAGGAATCTCAAAAAACTTAGTGGCACCAACAGCCTTCATTCTTCTTGTTATCTTCGACATTTCGATATCTAGTATTGTTTCCCTCGGTCTGCGAATGAAAGGATTTAGTGTTCTTTGATTCTACAAGGCAATAAGCTATCAGTCGTGATAAACAAGTAAGTGAAAAGAACAATTATGAACTCACGATTCATTATTTATTGATTCCATATAACACTTAAATGTTTTCTTTGGGTCACACTCACGTATTCAAAACAAAATCATCAACCAATATTCATTTGATTTGTTATTCAATGTCGAACGTACCATTGGAGATTTGGCGCTTGTGAAATAATATAAATTTACCTATATTTGAATGCTTCCGATGTGACAAGTGTATAGTGTATGAATATCAATTGCATCAGACATATTCAAATGGTACATAAATATCACAATAAAAATTTCTCCGATTTCCAATTGTGATTATAGTATATCGCATCGGGGAATTTGACCACAAAGAATTTATTAGAAAGTGCTCCGATTATGCGATTGTGATTGATCGCATCGCATCAAAATATGTAAAGAAAAACAATGTATAACATAAATCCTTTGCGATTGGCGATTTTCGATTGAACTAATCGCATCAGAGATTTTGAGCTTCTATGTAAAAATTTTCTTTAAAGATTTCTCTGATTTCTGATTGCGATTACTTTTCATGGGACTTTTTATAATTGACTTGTTTTATATAATAAAGTCTTTTATATTTGATCAGATCGGAAGTTTTGAATATTGTATTTTTTTTGTCCATGCTTGGTAATAAAGATAGGCAATGAGTTTTTCAAACAGTGAATCTTTATTTCTAAGTCTTTTATTCCTACATTCAAAGAAAAATGGACCCTATTTCTAAATGAATTTTATTCTAAAATTTTGAAAAAGGGAGGGTTGTTGTACAATACAACATGATATTAAGGCCAAACTTAAAGGCCCCAAGACC
Organism: Pinus albicaulis; assembly: GCA_034641835.2. Lineage (NCBI taxonomy): Eukaryota > Viridiplantae > Streptophyta > Pinopsida > Pinales > Pinaceae > Pinus > Pinus albicaulis. The sequence goes on from CM076578.1 coordinate 316,763,142, forward strand.
TAAATATGTCACAAAAATCTTCAAATAACATCCATATCACACCTAAAGGTTAGATATATCTTGGAATATAGGATATGTGTGGTCAACGTTTGGGACTAAGGATCTTGTTTTCCTTCCATTTCCATCACAAAGGCCATAAAACCCATCTTTATTATGTAAAACATACTCGTTGTTCCTACATTTCCATTATAATATTATGCTCATGGACATTAAATATGAGAAATACTTGTTTTAGGCATAAGGCCCTTTTCCATTCCTTGGCCAAGATATAAGACCTAACTCCCTGCATATATGATGTGGAAAACCTCATAATGGAACCCTTATCCTAGATGGAGGCCTAAAATTCCTCAAAGATGATTTATATTGCAGTTCGTTATGGTGTTTTTCATGCAATGTGAGCCAAAGAAGTTTCATTTTGGGATTGAGGCCATTGTCTGCATCCCTTTGCAATGGTACAAGCCCAAGACCCATTCTTACTATGTAAAACATACCAATGACACTAAAGATCCCCCATATATTCCCAAGATCTCCTATAGAGGTTATGTGTTGTTCTTTGGGAACTACTTCCAAAGCTTAATCATCAAAGATTCAAATAAGGCCTAAGCCCCTTATGATGTCCCTATTTTGACCAAGCCTACACTTGTAAGCATCATATGTGATTTGAAGCCTCCTAATTTCATTAATGTCTAATGATGAGGCTCCAAGACCCAATCATAGTGTGCAAAACCTTTGAATGATAGACACATCCCCTCTAGAGGCCAATGAATATCACTTAGAGAATATAATTTATGTGGTGGTTTGAAGCTTTTTTAATGGGCACTAATTATTTAAGACTTAAGTCCCTTTTCTTTAATGTCCTTCTTTGGCCATAGTAAAGGCCATGGGATCCATTCGTATTATGCAAAACATACTAAATGCCTATATTCCTAGCTAGAGGTCTTAATGTTCATGGAAATTGAGCATGAGAAAGATTAATTTAGGGAAAAAGGAAATTTTTTTCCTCTCCTAACCATAACATAGGAACTAACTCCGATATATGGTGAGAAATAATCCTATGGTGCCCATATCCCAACTTAAGACCAAATTCTTTAAAAAATATCAATGTGGTTTTTAAGTCTAGCTCATTTCCCTTGACACTAACAAGCTTCTTGTAAGGCCTAATTCCCCTTGTTTACCTCTCCCACCCATAGTACATCCCTTAAATCCTATACATGGTGTGAACAAATTCCCAATCTAATTGATATCCCATAAATTCCTAAGATTATTTAGAGAGGATATACGTGGTTGTTCAATGCCAAATTCATGGCCCTTGAGCATGAAAAGGTTCATTTTAGAAATAAAAGCCTTTTTTACCTTCCCTCATACTAATTCTTATCTTGCAAAGAATAATAATAGTGCCCATATTCCTAGTCTAAGGCCCTTTTCATGTCCATTGGTAAAGGCCTTGAGAGTTATTAGTAGTGTGAAAAATTTGGTAATGTTATGCAAATATTAGTAAAGATAAAATACCCAATGAAAATTCCTCCATTGGTCATAACCTCTCATAATGCTAATCTAGACAGTTAGTCTCATTATGATAAGTAAAAGTTTAGTGGAAAAAAAACAATAATTATCAAACTTTAAGAGAAGACAGATTATCATACATTTTTATGTCTTTATTAAAACAAGAAAAAACCATATAATTTTAATTTTTAAATATCACTTCATAAAACTATTAATTTATAAGTTTTACCTATTAAATAATTTATATACAATTTAATACCTTATTAAATTTTTAATTTAATACTATATATATTTTTTCGTTTTAAATACTATTATTAACATTTAATTTTTAAATTTAATTTCAATTCCCGCTCCCAATTCCCGCCTACTCCCAATTCCCGCCTGCAAATAGGGAAGAAGATGTTTTTCCTTCAAGGTTGTTGAAGACGACACATGTTCAAAGAGCTTGATTTGTTGCAATGAGAAACACTTTTTCTCTCCCTTCTCCTCCTGTTGCCTCCCGCCACGGCCGTCCACTGCATCTGTAGAATTCGTAGAGGTACCGTTCTCCAATGCCATATTCAGGGAAAGGGATTATTGATGGAGACTCCAAAGGAAATGCCTTGATTGCTGCTAAGAAAGATCATTTCATTGCTTCGAAATTTGAAGGACGACGAAACTTCCGAAGTGCCTATGAAGAGGAACAAATGAGTCGGAGACCAAATAAGAGTAGTTTCGTGCCCTTGTTACAGAAGCTAGTTATTTGAACCAAGATGAAGCAAGAGATTATTTTGTTATGCAACCTTTTGATGATCATTCTGGACGTTATACGGAGTTAGATTATCATAACGTGTTTCTATCAGCTGTTACAGAGGTAGCCCATTTACCTTATAGGGAGATTCACACACCTGATTTAAATGAAGATGATTCTACTTTTGAATCAGTATAGGAGCCATCTACTTAACTCACTAAGGTCTTAGTTGCCAGTATTGATGATGTTCCTGTTTCAAGTTGTTTACAGAAAGGTAACTTACATGGAGATGTTTCTGTTTCAATTTATTGCCAATATTTCTATGCTAGGAGAATCTAGATAAAGTGAATGTGTTGAAGTTATTTAAATTTGTTGAAGAAATCAAATCCAATCGTCAATTTTTCTATGCCGAGAGAATCAAGATAAGGTAAGTTATTTAAATTTTTGTATTGTTTAACATGTTCCTCTCGCACCAAGAATTGATTCTATAAATATTCCTCTGCTCCCATATTCGATACAACAACTGAAAAAATCCCCTGTAGCGGCCCTGCTAACATATTAACACCACACTCATGCTGATCTGCTACAAGCATTGCTTCCTTCAAGACCTTCTATTGTTTAAAAAAATCATGTACATTGATTAATTTTTGTAAGTTTATCTTCTCGGTTTACAGATCATTTTAAAAGGAGGATATTTTTTAATGAAACTTTCACAATCCCAAAATATCAAGGCTCTTTTGGAGAGAACGTGGCACAATATTGTTGCTAGGCACATACTTGATTTTCAGGACGTAGAAGACGCACATACACTTGAGGCTTTATGTTCATAAGTTGAAATGGAAAACCACATACACAAACTTAATAGAACTTGCAAGTCGATCTCTTGTGAATCTGGAGAATAATAAAATGAAAGTCACTTCAATTCCTTTTTGGGCCATCTTCTGTGTGATAGAGGGGTCCCAGTCACAAGCCTCTTACCAAAACGATAAATTAAAAATCTCGAGTGGGACAAATTGTCTTCAAGAAAAACTATGAAAATTGTCTTACAGAAAGGTCACTTATTTGTTCGAAGAGAAACTCTATTACAGTTGAACCCTATTTGATAACTGTTTCTGTGACCTGTTTAGTGCCTAGTTTGTTAATGGGGTTTGAACATGGTCAGATTTCAATGTGGTCTCAACATTGTGCGTTAGCATTGCCGAATCCCCAGCTTCAGGTTTTATCAATTGTTCCTGCCTTTTTCTCAGTGACTAGTTTTTCAATGGGGTTTGAACATGTTGAGATGCTTGAACATAATCAAAAGATGAAGGGATTTGAGCCTGAACTTGCCATCAGGGAATAGGTTCAACCAGAAGAGTCATGCATGAAGGGATATATGCTATCTGTTGAGATTGAATCTATTGATAAGGAAGTGTTGCAACATGTTGTTATGTTTAATTCCCATCAAGATGTAAATTTGGTACCTATTTCGAATCCCCAAAAAGAATTTGTGGTAGAAGCAAGTAAGGAAATGTCCACTCCGGCCTACAAATTTCAGGCTGTATCATCCCCGATTGGTAATTTGTTGATGGCTATGGCTATAGATCATTAAGGTTTTGTACAATGTTCTGTATTGAATACATCTAAGAAACACTCACATAGTCTTGAATTTCTGGCCCCAAGTAGTTCGACACAGTTAAGAAACAGAGCTTTAGATACACAAGAATTGTTTTCACTACGATTTCAGCAGTTCAATCAAGTAGGAGGCAATAAACAGGAGTTCCACTCAGTATTTGGGTCGCAAGAGTATGCCTAGGTTGCAATCACGCATAATGTAACGATGGACAGACTTGTTCAACAAATTTCTATAGGCACACAGACATTTCAAAAATGCATGTCTGGCAAATATTTTAATCATGTTTCATATGTTCACTCTGGTAGCAGCATATCAGGCTATCATCGGTTTTATTTTCATTGATTTCCATTTCTAGCTTCTACCAAAAAGAGATTTGGATGCGGCTAGATTGGGATGAATAAGTAGATGTATACATTTCTTCTGGGAGAAAGGTTATATATCTATCAGATAAACTTTCTGCAAAGTTGGAAAGATTTTTTGGGATAATGAAAGGTATTAGGGTATGCTTCTTATACAATTTGCACTAATGTTGTGAAGGAGAAGCCAAAGAAAAATACTATTGTCAACATAGGGAGAAGCCGACATTTACAATTGATCTTTTAAAGACAACCTCGAGAAACCTATCTAGGTCATCATAAAATTTGAGTATGTGGTGATTGCCACTCTCCCATATTGTAGAGAAAATTTTCAGTGTTAGGGTGCCAATCCTTTCCAACATTTGAAAGCTGGACAATGCTATTGTGGCGATTATTGGAAATAGTAAGTGAACTATGACATCCTCATATGCATCATTTTTCCTTGTTAGGTAATGTTCATTTCGTATAATATTTTGGATATGGTGAGATGAATGTAACAAACCAGTATATACAATGTGTATAAAAATTATTGATTCATAGCTAGTAATCCAAATGCCTGACAAATCTATGGTGTATGTCATAGTAGCTTACTCCTTTAAGCTAAAGAATCAGATGTGCATAAACAATGTTTGAAATGAATTCCATTGGTTTTGTTAATGCATTGTTAAAAAAAAAATTCATAAACCACTAATTAATTGGTGATATATTCCTGAAATGATTCATTTAGCCAAAAATACTCCCTTTTGCGAATTTTTGAAGAAAATGGCGGAAGCAGCAAAAAAGTCAGATTTTTTTCTTTAGGTTTTTAGTTCATTTTTTTATTGTTTATCTATTTTTTGTCGAGTTATATTTTAGATCCTCACTGATTTTTTCCAAATTTCTGTCATGCAACACTGATGTTAAGTGTAGTTAATGTCAAATTCTTTTGAAGGAACTTTTTATGAATTTTAGATGTCAGTGGATTTTATGGAAACTGTTTCTCTATTGATTTGTATGGAATCATTGAAGTTTCAGACTCTTTCATAGACAATTTTTTCAAATTGAAAACATATTCATGGTACTTAAGTCAATATCTACCATCCTACCATATTCTAGAAATTGTTGAAATTTTACGGAAAATGGTATTTTCCTGGACATAGAAGAAATGAAGATGGGATAAAAAGTGGTGTCTTACAAAACCCTTAAACTATCAAAAACATGCAGTGGCACTTCCCATTTCCATTGAATATAGCATGGCATCAATGTAGCACCTGTAAATGTCTTGGGACATCCCCTAGAGATAGTGGGACATCTCGGGGATGGAAAACTGTCTATCTCTTACATCCCAATGATGCCTTGAGACATCTATGTTTCCCCTGCCTGGAGTGAAGGGATGCAGAAAATGCAGGGGACATGTACCTATGGACTACTGATAAATGAAACTACATGTTGTGGCTATGATAATGCTAATAGTGCATAAATTAAAACACTTGTATGCCTTAAGTCAAATCCTCGTAGGTATACATATTTCAAAAAATGATATTTTGGAAAGCATTTCTCCCCAAATACAAGAAGTATAGATTGAGTTTGCCATAAATATTCAATAGCTATTGGACAAATGACATGACACTAAATTGATAAGGACGATAGAAAAATAGCACGGGCTTTGCAAGAGATTAAATCATGAATCTCAAAAAAGTTCAGATTCTTTTCCAAAAAAAGGTTCAAGAATCAAATTCTTTTCCAATCATGAATCCCTAAAAGGTCCAATTTTTTTACCAATGGGTGTATTATCAATTTCCTTTTTGAATTGGGGCATGGGTGGGTGTATTGGAAATTTCCTTTCTAAATTGGGCCATACCCCACTCGAATGTTCCCTAGGTCTCTCCTTTTAGGACTATTATTATCTTGGATTCCCAATCCTCAAAGAATATTGGTCCTTTTCAAACACTCTTGTCTTGGATACCTGTCCAATACTCAAAGAATGTCAGTCCACTTCCTATTTCGGATTATCTCTCGTTAAGGAAATCGTAGATGTTTATTCAATATTTCATTCGCCATTCTTCCTCCATTCCCTTCACTTAGATGTACAATTTTTATTCCTGGCCTAGTGCATGACACATGATGAGGATAATAAAAAAGTGATGTTTATCATTACTCCCTATCAACCAGAGAGGAGATCCCTATTCCCACTTGATTTTAGGGTATATATCCTTGCTCCTTCACAAATAATAAGGAGACTTCATACTCCTAAAATATAGAGGAGATTCTCTGAGGCAACCATTTGTGGATATAGAGAAACAAATTCCATATATTTCTGAGAGGAAGGAGCATCTCTTACTCTCAGTGATTATTGGAAATATTTTAATGCTTCTTTCCGAATATCATTTTGTCCATAAAGAATTTCCCTAGCGTCGTTCTTGATTTGCAAAATAGAATTTTGCATAGAATCCTTCGAAGTCCAGTTGTGGAAATATCTATTATTTTTGTCCCCTTCATCAATCCACATTTGACGACTCTTTTGTTGCCATTCCTATGCTTGACGCAAAATTATTTACCTTTTTTTGTGTAAATTTTGCTAATTTCTATTTGGAAGCCTCCAAGAAGTAGTTTGTTGAATGTGGATCTTCCAGAGATTTAATATGGGTGTTGATTTGTATAATTTCTCTACCCCTTTATTTTTTTAGATGACAAGCCAATAAACAAATTACCTATTTTATATTTTTCTAGAGAGATTTTCCATAGCCGAATTGCCAATGCTCAGATTGAATGTTGTCTAGAAAACTTAGACCATTGAGGTGAATTATGGGGCTTTCAACCAAAAATGTTTAAACTTAAAGGGAGTGGGCTTCCCTTTTGAAATGTTTGTCCAGACTAAAAAGAGAGGAAAATGATCAGATATTTGCAAGGGAAGAACCCATGAGCTCAAATTGGTTAGATGGTTAGCTAGACTTTTCTTCACAAAGAAGTGGTCTAGTATTTTTGAAATTCCATAAGATCCCTGTCTACCATTCCTCCATGTCGGTCCAATTGTGTCAAAATTAATATCTATAAAAGAGTTTCGGAAAAATAGGTCCTTGAAGTGTGTTGTGAGAGAGTCTGGATTGTTTCGAGATCAATTTTAAAGATTATCTCCATGTTTAAAAATGCTAGTCCAGGCTAAGATTTGCATAAACTAACTCCAATTTTAAAGTTGAAATTTCTCCCATCAAAAATATGCTTATCTTTATGAGATGTGAGATTTACACACATTCCCATCTACTTGTTGGATCATTCATTTGTCTCTAAAAGGAACACTTTCCCAAATGGTAAGGGGCAACAATGGGAATACGAGTTGTTGGGATCTAGGACCTCGACAGAGATCGATCTCGTGCCCTGATAGAAATCTAGGGCTAGCATCACCGTGTGGCTTAGAAAATATAGATAGTTGGGCATGGCACACTTAGGGAAAGGTTTGTCAACACATTGTACTCATGCCTAGGTTGTGAGCAATGGGTTCGCCTCATGGCACTTGCATTGGAGAGTTTGATAGAACTTATGTGCATGCATATAACAATTAGTTGGTTCTGTTTGTGGTGAGATGATCTTATTAAATATTCTATTCCTTTAGTGTACCTTTGCACCTTTATGGGTAATTTCTAGTATATATATTAGTTTTATAAACATTGTTACGTTGTGCTATTAATAATGTATTTTTCTAAAACTTTTTATATTGTTGAAAGTAACTTTACGCGATAAGTGTTTCCTCTTTGGGTGAGGAGATAGTGGCAATAGAAGACATTCGTTTTTGTCATCCTTGGAGCAATTAAAATTGGAGACTTGTGCTAGTTCACCCCTCCAATAGGAGGCATTGCAGCACAACGAAGATCAAATCTCTTCCTATTCTTCTTTCTTGTTGAGGATGCATAGACAGACAAATTATTATTGTTGGTTTTTTCTCATATCAATGGTGATGTCAAGAAGAGGAATGAGGGTAGTTTCAAATCGATTGGGTGTTCGAGTCCTTTAGAGAGATGGTAGGGGAGAAGCCCAAGACATGAATCGTGTGGAATGCAGTGAAGCGATTTGTCAATGGAGGAGCCTCTAGTATCCTCGCCACATGTGCCATCCAACTTGTGGACATGATCAAGGTGCACATTTAGTTGGGTCAACGTTTGGGTTATAATGTTGCAAAGAACATGCTAAGGGACAAGGGATTTGGTGCTTTTTACAAGGGGTTATCAGCTGGTCCATTAAGATAGGAAACCTATATAACAACACGTATTGGATCATTTAGGATATTAACAAACAAAGAAATTGTTGTTAATGATGGGAAACCACTACCTCTCTATAAGAAGGCTCTTTGTGGATTGACAACAAAAGCTATTGGAGCATGTGTTGGAAGTCCTACAGATTAAGATCTCATTCACATGCAAGCAAATGCAACTCTGCCTACTGTGCAACAACAACATTACAAAAAATAATTCCATGTACTATACCGTATTATTGGTCATGAAGGGGTTCTAGCCCTATGGAAAGGGTCGGGTTCAACATTTTTCTGAGCAATGGCCTTAAATATGGGCATGCTTTCTTCTTATGATCAGTCTGTATATTTTTTCAAGGACACCACGGGCCTTTCTGAAGCTACAACTGTGGTTGGTGCAAGTGTTGTTTCTAGTATTTTTTGCATCTACATGTAGTCTGCCCTTTGATTATGTGAAGACTCAGATAAAAAAGATGCAGTGCAATAGTAGTGGAAAGTATCCATATTCAGTCTCCTTGGAATTTTTTGTGAAAACATTCAAAGCAGGGGGACCATTTAAGTTCTATTTTAGGTTTCTCATTTATTGCATTCGAATTGCTACCCATGTAATGATGACATTGATATTCTTATATTAATTCATTTTTGTCATCCTCGAAGGTTATGCAAAACCTTTTCCTACTTCCATGAACCTTAGTTCTTTTCCCACTTGTCATTGGCACTCAAATGGCGACGGGGTTTGGGTTTTCTTGAATCTATTTTGACTTTGCGAATTGGTGTTTTGCTTTATTTCTATTTTCCTAGAAGATTAGTTTGTTCAGTTAGTAAACTTCAGGCTCTTTATTTTTGAGTAGCTTGGGATGTACTCCAAGCCCTAGGGTTTAGGGATTGGAGGGTAAAGTGCCACAAGAGTCGCTTGTGGGCTTGGAACCTAAGCTTAGAGTTTTGCACCCATTAGGAATTGGGCCAAAACCATGAACACATTTTGACATGTGATGGACGAGGATGATAGATCTCAGCGAGACCATTCTAATGCAATGAGAATCATTCGATTCTGAGTTGTAGAAATGGAGTTCTGAATTTTTGAAGGATATGTTGGGTTTTGCACATGATGGTCTAGGTCGGCTTGATGATATTAAGCCTTGAGACAACTATTCAAAGCCCTACATATGACGTTGGAAGAAGCCCTCTTATTTAGTATAAATATGAGGTGATATGTGATCATTTGAGCATCCAAGAAGTGCATTGAATATCATGTCTGGGCACTGATTTGACAATGGATCTGAAGCAAGAAGAAGGCACGCAAGAAGGACGTGTTTTGGCAGAATTTTGGAGAGGGTTTCTCATGGATTTGGTGCGTACTTCTTGTTGTGTTATACTGCAGATGTAATAGGCCTATTTCAGTGAACGTGGAGGCTTAAAAAGGCAATAAAAGACATCAGATTCCTTACTGACTAGGCCGCAGGAGAAGAGATAAATTTGAAGGGTTTTCTGGGCATGTTTACCATGTTTAGTATTATGTTTTGGGCCACAGGTGATGTAGGAACAACAACATGTGTGGAGGCTTGTTGGGAGGCTGAGAGACCTCTAGTAATGGTCCTCTCACATAGCCATAGCTCCTAAGGAGACACCGCAACCCAAACTGAAGGTGTAACCCCTTGTTTAGGTGTCAAACTCCTTGCTGTAGTTGTTTCGAGAGCTATAAGGTGCCTTGAGGTGGTTTCTTAGGGACCTACAACAACATATTGAAAGCCTAGAAGGACGAAAAAGGGTGACAAGGGAACACAATGATTGGAGGACTGTTGTAGCAAACTTTTGGAGGGTTTTTGGATCCTAACTAGAGATATGAAGCTACAAAAGTTTGCACAAAACCCCGGTGTTACACCATTTTTTGGTCATCTAACCTATTATCATTAGATGGACCCGAGTACACCATGTAAGACCAGTTTTACCCTAAGTAAAACTGCTTTCACTATGTTAAAACAGGAAACCCCAAAAGGAAATATTAAACAAACCCATATTTGTTTGATTTTACTCATGGAATAATTAATTAAACCATAATTTAATTATTATTCCCAGTCATGTTTAACCCAAAATCAAAGAAATTAATTAGATAAACCTTTATTTATCTTATTATTTCTAGGAATAATCATTTAAACCTTATTTAGATGATATTCCTTGTTAAATATGACCAAATCACCCACAAATAATTAAATAACTCACTATTTATTTAATTATCTTTCAACCACCTCCTTAAATAATTAAATAAATCATTATTTATTTGATTATCTTCTAACCGCTTCCTTAAAAAGATAAATAAATCATTTATTTATTTATTTTTGACAAATTAAGGGATTTGACCCAAGTCAAATACCTTTTCCTCCAACAAATATAATAAAATATTCCATAAAAAGTGGATCTAGATCTGGTTAACCCATGCACCAAGATCTAGAATGACCCAATATTTTGTTATAAATAGGAGGGTTTTTCCTACCATTCTTCACCTTTTGTTGCCTATTAGATCACTCCGGATCTATACACTTGGTCACCATTTTCTGCCATTTGCTGTGTGAGCTCCCTTTGAGTTCCATTCTTTGTGTGGGTTTTCTACACCAACAAGAGAGAGAAATCTTAGATCTGAAGTGCCGAGGACTTCCAAGAACCCATCCCACTGAGGAGAATTGGATACGCCTTCTTGTTTTCCTCCCAGGTGCCCAATTAATATAAAAATTCTTTCAAAAATTTTTCTTGTCTTGTCTATTGGTATATGGAGCAAACCCTTGTTTTTTCTGCTTAATGTCTTTCCATGCATAGATCTAGTTTTTGCAGCTCTTTTATGTTCAACTAACCGCAGATCTGAAGATATTGGCAGCCACTTTTGTTGTTAGGGCTATTAGTTATGCGTAGCTAAAGGGGTCCTTTTTCGTACACTTCGACAAAGGATTCATACTAACAAATGGCAACTCCACACGGGTTTTAAATTACGACTGCTGTCGTTTTTCATATTCCTGCATATCCAGCTACTTCAGACCCTAGGGTTTCTTTTCAGCTATTTATTTTTCCTATTTTTATGTTGTTTTTCTCACATAAAACCCTAAAACATTAAAATTTCTAACTTCCGTGTGTTTCTGGCCCTATTGCGCAGGTAAGCGACACTAGCCGCAACTGAGACGACAACTTTTCTGAAAATCTACCGCCGAGACAACCGGAATGGGGGGTCACACTTTTTGGTGCAAAAAAATGCGACTTGGACCTCCAGGTCACACTTTTCTGCCCCTTTTCTGCGACCTGCACTGAAAACAGGTCAGAAACTGCAACCTGCCAGTTTTTCAGTGATTTTTCTGCAATTTTTCTGGGTTCTGCTGTAGCTTCTATCAGGGTTTTCCAGCCTCTGTCTCAGCCCGCTTTGACCAAGTTCTGATCTGTTTTTACTCATCTAAGTGGGAACCTAGCCCCCTAGGGCTTTAGTACCCTCCACTTTTTGTGGAAGAGTTTTAGCTGTTTCAGCCGTCTGTTTTTCAGAGCTTCAACCTCCCTTTTTCCAGATCTGTTACCTCCCTTTCAGATCCATTGAAATCAGCTCTTCTACCTCTCAAATCACCTCCTGAAGATTTGTTTGGATCTACTTTTAGGGCCTCCACCTTGCCCCCTCCGTTTTTTGCTGATTTCCTTCCTTTTTCCAGCCACCTTGACTCTGTCTTTTGGCTGTGACCTGCACCTCTTTTCAGCAGCTTTACCCTTTAGATCCCCGTCCCTTTTGACCTTAGATCTATTGGCCTCTTTTCCGTGTGTTTTGCCTAGATTTCTCCCTTTCTTTTCAGTTTAGTTTTGAGAGACCCGCCTTCTTGGGTTAGATAGATGCACAAGTAGCTGTTATTTTTCTGTTATTTCAGCATTATATACTGTTCTCTGTAGGTTTATTCAGCTACACAGCACACTTTTTTCTTGCTCTCAAAACGGAAAGGATTTAAAAATTAAAATTAACGCACGCCACACACTGACCCTAAGCGAAGAAGCGCCTGGTTAACACCGCCTGGCAAAGACTCTAAAATCAATTGTCACTGCACCTTTTCTGCCCTTGACCTTAATTGATTCTGTCCCTTTCTGCCCCTGTCGGTTTCCTTCTTCCTGTCATCATTGCGCCCCCAAGGCACCTTTCCCTGAGACTTCTTGGCCTTAACCCTCAATTTCCGGTCGATCGACCCACTCCGACCCGCCGTCGTCGAGCCAGTCCTCCTCCGAGTCTGCACTCCGACTCCTCTCCTGATTCATCGGGTTCCCCTTCTCCTCCTGGTTCTCCCCCTACCACCATGTCTGATCCAGGGCCTAACGCTAGCGGTTCTCCCAGCCCTAATGCCGGCCCGACTACTAGCGGAACCGCCACAGGAACGACTCCGTCCACCCCATTGCTGCCGTACATTGCAGGCCTCAGCCTCCCCGATTTCAATCAGTTGATCAACGACCCCATCCACCACGATGTTGGTTGGCCTGCCATGCCAACCAAGCTCCCTTCCGACATCCCTAAATTCGAAGGCCAAGCTGGTGAAGATCCAACCAATCATGTCTGATCTTTCCACATGTGGTGTTCCTCCAATTCTATTACCGATGACTCCATCCGTCTTCGTTTGTTCCAACGCACGCTTACCGGCGAAGCTTCCAAATGGTATGTTGAAAAAGCCACCTCTTCCCATACCACCTTTGCGACCCTTGCTCAGGCCTTTCTGTCCTATTTCCAGCTCCCTCTCCGATACGACACTGGCATAGAGCTCTTGACTTCCTTCAAGAAATCCTCTTCAACCCGCCTTTCTGCCCATGTTCAGGAATGGCGAAGAAGACGGAGCTTATGTCGAGCCCCTCCCTTCGAAGATCAGATTTATATGGACTGGTTCCTTCGCACCCTTCCGGCTCCCATCGGCAAGGATGTCACCTCCCATTTTCCTCAAACCGAAGAAGCCGCCCTCCAAATAGCCTTGAAATATGACCTGATCTACGCTCAATCTAGTTATGTTTATACTGTTCTTCCTGACCTCCCTAGGCCCGATGGCGCTAATGCCCCGGGGGCATCTCATTTCACCGACGGTATCATTGGAGCCCTTTCCCATCCATACGCTCAACCTCCTATGGGCTATGGTCTCCCTTAGGGAGGGGCTAGCTCCTCCAGCACTCTTCCCCCTCCCGGTAGCATGTATCCAGGATACGGAATGCCTCCTCCTTTTGCCCAACCTCCTGCTTACCTCAATGTTTCCCAACCTACCCATTACCCTTATCCACAGCCTGGTGCGCCAATTCCTCCAGCATATGCACTTCCTCCTCCCTTGCCTCCTCAAACCCAGCACCAGCACCTACAGCCCCCTCCAGGGCAAGTATTTGCACAGCAGGGCGCGACTAATCCCCCTTCTTCTCAAAGAAGGCGGAGAGGCAATCCAAACCCATCTGCCCCTGGTACCCGTGGACCCAATCCTGGTATGGACCCTAACACTGCCAACCAGCAACAGGGCACTCAGCCCAAGCCGGACAGGCCGCTTCGCACAAGTAAGCCTTGTTCGTGTTGCGGTGTTTATGGTCATTACACCCACGATTGTCCCCTCTTACCCCAGATGCGGTAGATGTGGGAGTCTCAAGCCACATTGCGCGGACAACACGCCTCTCCTCATGCTCCTCCTAATGTGGCCACTACCCAGCCAGCTGTGTTTACTGATCCTTTCCCTCAGCAAGGATTCGTGGCTACCCAACCGCCCGACAGCCAGGTAGCCGCCCCCCCTTCCCTTTCTGGTTCCTCTGATTACCATATCCTTATGATGCACTCTGATCCTAACCCTTCCGTCGAACTTAACCTTCAAACTCGGTCTCGCCAGTACCCCAAGCCTCCTGCTCAGTCTGCCCCCGAGTCTCCTTCTTCAGGTTCTACAAAGCCTCTTTCGACACCCAGTGGCCCCTTACATATCCCTCAACCAAAAGTTGAGGTCCATACCAAGATTCCTAAGGGACCATTACGTCGAAACGCTGCTTCCGGTCGAGCTGCTCATTCGTATAGCATAGTAGATGATTTGGCGCAATCTCCTACTGCCATTTCCACACTAGAACTCCTCCAGTCGTGTCCTTCCCAAAAGAAGGCTCTACTATCTACCGTGGGCACTGTAGATCCTGCTGATGACCAAATGATTGTTTTCGACACCACTCAATCGGACCATCCTCCTCTTCCTCCTTCTGTCACCTTCCAAATCCCAGTCAAAATATGGAATGCCAACGTGTCCCGATGTATCATTGATGAGGGGGCATCCACCTGCGTGATGTCTGCTTCAGTTTGGAAGCAACTCGGATCCCATGAACTGGCCCCTTCCACGATCACCCTTCGAGCGTGGGATGGTCATGCCTCCCAGCCCATTGGCCTGTTTCACAATTGTCCTATCACCCTCGCCAGTAAGCCTATTTGCGTTGACGTCGAATTCATCGACGCCCCGCTAGATTACAACATTCTATTGGGGCGAAGCTACACCTATGCTATGTCTGTTGTCCCATCCGCGGTCTTTCGCAAGATGTCTTTCCCCCATAATGGAAAGATAGTCACCATTGACCAGTTGACATATCATGAGCCGAAATCTCAGACCTCCCCTGAGACAACCATCTCTTCTGTAGCCAACAAGCAAACGATTGATTCCTTGACCAGTGTCTCTCCCAGCATTTACAAAGATTCCTCCCTGCTTGGAACTTTCCCTAACCTTCCCCCCCCTCCTGTCACCAATCCCAGATCATCGAATGTTTGCATGATGCAATCGTCCCAGACTGCCCGTAAGCGGCCTGCCTCGACTAGTCAGCAACCTCCTCCTCGCCCTCCGCAACCCGCTCCTAGCCATTCATCTCAGCCAGCCGGACCTCCTCCTTCTGGCCCTACCCCTACAAATGGTATCCCTGAACCCCTTTATACTCCTGGATCGGTTCCTCCTGGCCTTAACCATCTCGAAGTCGTCCCTCCTGGTCATTACCCTACTGGGCAGATCCCTTTCCTAGCTTCCCCTCCCGGAGTATATTCTGTCCCCGTCATGGCCACCCTCTCTCTCCCTAACTTGACCTTGGGCATACCGGTCTGGTACCTTGATCCCCCAGCCGCCACCCCTCCTGGTCATCCCAAGCCCTATATGGCTTTGACACTGGTTCAACCGGTCCCCCTAGCTTCCTTCGTTGCCACTGTGCCCCCAGCAGCTCCACATGACCCTTCTCCTGTCGTGACGGCTCCTGGGAAGAAAGGCAAAGCCCACAAGGGGGCACCTAAAGACAAGACTACCATGACTGACCCAGCCCCTTCTCCGCCCGCGAAGCCTTGCGCCTTATGTGATGTCACCGGTCATGCCACCGATGCTTGTCCCGAGTTGCCCCGTATTCAGCCCATGGTTAAAGTCATGTTCCCTGAGTCTACGGTCCCTCAAGCCCCCATTCCTTCTCCATCCGTAACCAAGAACCCCAAGACTCTCCGCACCAACAAGCCCTGTGATTTGTGCGGCATTCATGGCCATTACTCCCACCATTGTCCTCACCTAACGCACTACCGTGCCTCTTTAGAGGTAATCCGAGAGTATGAGGTTGAACAAAATCAATCCGCCTCTCCTATCCTCGCGCAGTACGCTTTAGACTAGCCTGAGGATCCCCCCGCTCCCATCGACATTCCTCCCCCTGATGTTCAGATGACGGAGTCTACTATAACCATTCTTTACCTATCCTCCTTTGCGAGACACTTGGAGCCTAGCCCACCTGCATCCTCCCCCGTTGTGTCCCTCGACCACCCCTTTCCTACGCGAAATCCCTCCACCCGTGTCTCTGTTGACCCCCGCAACCCGAGTCCTCACCTTACTTCCGATAGCCCTCATATACCACCCTGTATGAGTCATGGTCATCCTGCTCCTTGCACTCCCTCCTACGGTCGCTGCCCGATGACTTCTGTGCGCTCACGCTGCCGTCATTGCCTTTCCTCCCCTCATTTGTTGTCTTCTCACACCATTCCACAGGACCCCCCGTCCACACACTTTATCGGTTACGCCGATGGTGCAAGTCGTTACTCCAGGAATCTAGCCTCGGCAGGTTGGGCCATCTTCACCCCCTTTCATGCCCTTGTTCTTTCTAACGGGGTATGCATTGGTTCTGCCACCAATAATCAGGCCGAATATGATGCAGTGCGTGGTCTCTTAGCCGATGCCCTCTTTCATCGCATCCTCCATCTGCACGTTCGTTTGGATTCCCTACTTCTTGTAATGCAACTAAATGGTGTTTATCATGTGCATAACCCTGTGCTGTTTGGACGCTATTTACGAGTGAAAATCTTGATACGTGCATTTGAAACCATAACTTTCAACCATGTACCTCAAGAACAGAATCACTTTGTAGATAGTATTGCAAACCATGTTCTAGATTGGCATTTATCACACACATTTCATACAAGAAAATAACATTCATAACCATCAAAAAGTGATGCATATCCATAATATGTGTCGTAAAACATGTGTTTAGAGTCCATCTACTCTGATACATATGACATGCCCATAGCATGTTACAAAAAACCCAAAACTGGGGGCACCACCTGCCCCTACATACATCATAAGGGGGACCACATGCCCCACCCCTAATCACTATCTGGAGGATCCCGGGCCAATGGCTCTGCCCCTGCAGCATGTAGATTGTGCATAGCCTGACACCTCGCCACTCCGAGGGTAGACCAACACCTCGCCACTCCGAGGGTAGACCAACACATGCCTCTATGAACTGGTCGTCTAAGTCCTGCCACCCACGCTCTGATACTCCGGTCAACAACCTTTCGCATCAACAGCAGATGTCCTCCAACAGGGTGGCTGCATCCTCATTCTGTGCCGCTCTCAATCCACTCGAACCTGTAGCTCCAAACGCTGCCGGTCGTCCCATATATCCGGCCGGTTTTACCGGTGCTATATCTGCATACCAAAAGTACATGAATCAGTACCATCAATTACTATTCAAAAACTTTAACATGCCCACACAAGAATAGAAATCTGTCACTTACCATCGGGCCCCCAGACTCGACCAGGCGGAAGTGGCAGGTCCGGATCTCCACAGTAGCTCATCCCACTATAGGGATAGCGTCTATGTACAATGGCATTTGATCCCAATGGCCAAAAAACTCAGGTCGAAACACTCACCCGACCACCCCTCCTCCTCCTCTGCACAGTAGCCATCCCCAATGGCGCATCCTGGGCTCTCTCGGGCCCCCATCTGGAAGCTGTACACGAGGCCTCAAGGTCGGGATCTTCTCAAAGAAGAAAGCACACAACAAAGTCCCATATGAGCAATCATGGTTCACTTGCTGCCTTCATAGTGACAACTGTCTCTTAAGCGACACCAACATCATTTGGGCCCACCCATAGTAGGTCCCACCCAACACACTTTCCACTAGCATCATCTGCCCCCCAGTGATGTGATGGAGCGCCTGGTTGCCCAGGATATGCAGCACAGCTATGGCCACTGCACGGGTTTCTAGCCTCTCTAGATCCCTGATCGGTATTCGAGTCCCCTTGACTTGGAGACCCGGTCAACAATGACGCTCCACGAACTCCATGATATGCCACCCCCGCTGCAACACTAGCTGTGTGTTTCCCACCATCCCCAATGGTGGGAGACCCGTCAGGAAGTACACGTCCTGGACCGTCAGTTCGATCCTGTGCCCCTGCACTACAAAGATCTCTTGATCTGGATCCCAGTAACTGATAATCCAGGCCAGTAAAGGTTCCCCTGCTCTCATCAAAGGGTTCTCCAAAAACTTGAGAACCCCAAATCTGTCCAATACACGGCGGACACCCTGATCCGCCTGGATCTCTGCCCGCAGTGTCCCCAGATCTCTCTCTCTCCAGTTGACCCGTAAATTTGCCATACCTGCACAAACACATCATTTTTGTCAGCATACAGATCGGGAAAACCATAACCAAACACAAAAACCCAACTTCCAGCCATAAAACAGCACCAAAACCCCCTCATCTCCCAGGTCGCAGTTTTCTGCCCATTTCTAGGACAGGTTGCACTTTTCTGCCTGAAACCTGCTTCCTAGGTCATACTTTTTGGCCCAAAAAGTGCGACCCAGCCGTAGAGATGAATGAGGGGCTGTTTCTGGATTTCTGGGCCCTAAACTGAAAACTTAATCCATCAAAATGCAAGAGAAATGTTAGGCCCCCTACCTGCAACTGACGGATCTCGATTCCAATGGTCGGTTTGTCCGCTACGTTCGCTGCAAGATTTAGGGCCTTCTCTCCTCTCCACATTCACCATAGCAACAATAGCAAATGAGTGATTTTGGAGGGAAAACTGCCTCATTAAAAGAGAACCCCTGTTTCTTCTTTCGACTGCTACGGCCACACTGTAACCCTGTTTGACGAACCATCTGCATCGTTGGAAAGCTCTCACCAAGCCCTCAAATGGGTATCTGTTAGTTTTGTGTGATCTGATACTTCACCAGGACACATTTTGTCTAAGAAGGGTCACTTCACCCCTCCTTAAAATCGAATTTCCTCACTTACGACACTTGTACTTGGGGCACCATCTTGCCTCCTCAATTGTCTTCATTCGTGTCGATTTTTGTCATGAGCTCCCATCATGTAATCATGTTTCCACAGTCCCCCATTGGGGCCTTTACTGTGTGGCAGCACCATCGATTCACCCTTGTTTAGAGCATCCAAGATGAGTCATCATTCCCTCCATGGAGTCTATACCGAGTCCCTTTGTACCCCACTATAGCCCTCCATCCGTCATTGCTTGGTCTCTCTCTTGTGTCGCACATTATGACCTTCAGTTCCACTGTCCCCCATCCCTGATGATGTTGTGTCAGTCGCTGCCATGTCATTCATGCCCTTTATGCTCTAGCAAGGGAAGTCGTCCATTAGCTACTCAGTCCTTTCCACTTCACTATCATCATTAGTGTCAATCTGTCCGTCGCTCTACTCTTTTCTCTCGTGCCTTAGTTGAGGGTCTCTCATTGACTCAACTATGGCGGACCTCCTTCTGTCGACATCAGCTTAGTCATTCCAGAAGCCAGGTCTAGAGGGTAGTGTACCTTGGTTCCAGCTTTCACTCTTGTTCGGTGCCTTGGAGCAGGCAAAGGGATATCTCCTTTCCCTTTGGCTTGATTGTTTCTCCAACTCCTTTCAGCATGATCGAGATTCATATACTTGATGGTCCAGTGATCCAGCAGCATCTCTTGATGATTCCCGGGTGTGTGTGAGATGTTTCAACCCTCATGCCGGGGTGGCCCTGCAGGTAGCCCCCCACATGCCCAGATGACCTCTTCTTTGCAGCCTTCGATGCAGCTCCAGATATTTGATGATGTTGGTCGTAGCCACTTGCAGCACCTCTTCGACTTGTATGTATCAGTCATATTTTGTGAGCCCTTCCCCATTTACAGGGGGCATTTGGGTTGTATTTGTATCTCATGTACTCAGATATTATTGTACAAGTCCTGGATATTATCCCAGGCACAGCATGTATGTGGGATTCCTCATTGTATTTTTATCTGGCTCATGATTATGCCAGCTGTACTTTATGGTTCGGTCCCTTGTTTACTGGACACAATATTCTTTTGTACTTTGTCTCGGCGGGCATAGGTATGCCTCCCCCGCCACCTTCAGCACAGGTACCCTCTCATAAAAAGAGACTTGTTGCACCTGCAAGTCTCATCTCCTCAGGGTCTAGTCCTTCAGCACACTATCTACCTCACATTTCTCTCTCTGACACCCCTTTTGTTGTCTAGTGATTGTGTTCTTACAACGTACTTCAGTCATACAATTTTCTCCTGACACTCGCATGCTGGGGGGCAATCTGTTACACCATTTTTTGGTCATCTAACCTATTATCATTAGATGGACCCGAGTACACCATGTAAGACCAATTTTACCCTAAGTAAAACTTCTTTCACTATGTTAAAACAGGAAACCCCAAAAGGAAATATTAAACAAACCCATATTTGTTTGATTTTCCTCATGGAATAATTAATTAAACCATAATTTAATTATTATTCACAGTCATGTTTAACCCAAAATCAAAGAAATTAATTAGATAAACCTTTATTTATCTTATTATTTCTAGGAATAATCATTTAAACCTTATTTAGATGATATTCCTTGTTAAATATGACCAAATCACCCACAAATAATTAAATAAATCACTATTTATTTAATTATCTTTCAACCACCTCCTTAAATAATTAAATAAATCATTATTTATTTGATTATCTTCTAACAAATTCCTTAAAAAGATAAATAAATCATTTATTTATTTATTTTTAACAAATTAAGGGATTTGACCCAAGTCAAATACCTTTTCCCTCCAACAAATATAATAAAATATTCCATAAAAAGTGGATCTAGATATGGTTAACCCATGCACCAAGATCTAGAATGACCCAATATTTTGTTATAAATAGGAGGGTTTTTCCTACCATTCTTCACCTTTTGTTGCCTATTAGATCACTCTGGATCTATACACTTGATCACCATTTTCTGCCATTTGCTGTGTGAGCTCCCTTTGAGTTCCATTCTTTGTGTGGGTTTTCTACACCAACAAGAGAGAGAAATCTTAGATCTGAAGTGCTGAGGACTTCCAAGAACCCAACCCACTGAGGAGAATTGGATACACCTTCTTGTTTTCCTCCCAGGTGCCCCATTAATATAAAAATTCTTTCAAAATTTTTTCTTGTCTTGTCTATTGGTATATGGAGCAAACCCTTACATTTTCTGCTTAATGTCTTTCCATGCATAGATCTGGTTTTTTGCAGCTCTTTTACGTCTAACTAACCGCAGATCTGAAGATATTGGTAGCCACTTTTGTTGTTAGGGCTATTAGTTATGCGTAGCTAAAGTGGTCCTTTTTCGTACACTTCGACAAAGGATTCATACTAACACCTGGGCAATAGAGTAACAACATGGAGTTGCAAATGATCTCTTGGTGATGATTTGATGCAAGTTGGATCAATGTCCTAGGTGAGGGCTTGTTGATGAAGCCTAGATTTGTGCAATAGCTCCTCTATTGTAGAGAAAAGGGTAGATGTTGATGAATTGTGTTGGAAACCATGTGGAGGGTTTCCTAGGTGTGAGGATGCCCTAGCTAGGTGCAGATGCTATAGCATGGATTAGCCACTCATGGATGTTAAGTCCTCATTTACTGTGAGTTTAGTGGATGTTACCATTGTCTCTATAGGGATTCTAGGGGCTGCCTCTTCACTTTTTTTCTGATACCCAGACCAAAGATGCCTATCCCTCATTATCAGGGAGATCTTTACATAGAAATTTCAAGTCTCACATGGCTCCATTCACCTTGGGATTTCTAGAACTATTACCTCTTACTTTTGGTTTGTTTCATCTGACTGAAATAATAGGTGGTAGGCAGAGTCTTAGTATGTAGCAAATGGGAGAAGGGTGAGACCTTGGGGTTCACCACAACACCCACCCCCCATTTTTACGAGACAAACAAATATCTCTGAGATTGGCTCATAGATATAGTACCATGCTTCAGTGGAGCTATCCTCAAAGAGTCGGAGGAAATGGTTTGAGATAGCACAAGGTGCCTCCTGCTTACCAAACCTCTTCCCATCCACAACACAATGGACAAAGAATAATAAAATACTTCTTCCTTTCGACCTTGGGTGTTAGGAGTAGCCCTCACTCCTCTACTACCCCCATTATCATACAATTGGATTTCCCGACGGTTCCAAAAGACCTGGACAAGGAGAGATTTCCTTGCCCGCATCCCTGGCCATCGACCATCAGATCTGAGAGATGCTAACCTTGTTGGCATCATCTTCAACTCCCCTTCCCTTCTTTCAAGTTATGCAGTCCAGCAACAGTTATACTCCGTACTTATCAAGGATTTGTTACTTGGGTTAGCATTGTTGTAATAAGGAACTAGGAATGTCCCTAAAATAGAGGAGGCAACCTAAATCATATTGAAGGATGTGTGTGCCACCTCTAATTGTGTGAAAAATATTGTATGAAAATTAGGTCCACACCACAAGTAGTGTATGTGCCACTCGAATAGGTACATGCAACCTAGAACTAGATGTGTGCACCTTGGATACCCAATTTACAATTTACATATTTCTTTCCAAGGTTGACTTCGTATTGTGACATTCCATAGGGTTGGTTGGGTTACCATGAGATCACAGGGGGAAGGTGAACCACTCACCCTACACACATGTCAATCACCATAGGGTATCACTAGGGAAGGTGAACCACTCACCTTGTACACAACGCACCACTAGGGGAGGGTGAACCACTCATCCTATGGTCGCTTAGCTCAATAAGTAACCCAAGCCCCCAGGAGATCCTAGAGCTCAATATTCAACCAAGAGTCCCTTCATATAGGGAATAGGGCCAATATGCTTTCTGAAATTCAAGGCTAGATCAAATGGTAGCTTCACAACTCCATTCATCAACAAACAGACATATTGACTTACAACAGAGATCCAGTCAACACTTAGCATTGACTATTCAAAATGTTAATGGCATGTTGAATGTATTATCTATATATTTGCTGAGATATAACTATACATATTTTGGCATAGTGCCGCATCTGAAGGCTAAATATGCTTTCTCTTTATCTGTATCCATTTCCATGGGACATAGGAAATAGTGAAGATCAAGACCAGAATTTTACACACCATTAGGGCATTGATACATTGACCCAATAGTGCATTAACAAATTGAGATTAATGTTACATAAAGTCCCCAACATATATTGTTGAAGAAAATGTTACAATTTTCAGAAACATGAAGCAAGGGAAAATATTAAAACATCCATCACAAAAGTTTTGTAGGAGCTATTTTGATTTGATATGTAGACATATGATGACCTAAATTAGCAAGAAATCTCAAACATAAACATTGGGTATCGTTGCATTTAAATACAACCCAAAGGAGAAGATAATAATAGATGATGGGAGGTCTTGGTTCTTTGCCTTTGGTGGATTCTTTGATAGTGTGGAAAAGTAGAGGAAAGACTGAAATGGGCATATTGTGTGGAAATATATGAGAAATATTTTCAGTAGTGAGTTGTGGTCTACTTACAACAATAGAGGCATTTCTACCATGTAGAAGTTTATCCCAGAATAGGATTACAGTGATCGAAGGTATATTGCAGTTGAGCTATATTTTAGTTTTTAAAGCAAAATGTCTGTCACAAAAATTATAAATATGCATGAAAGATTTTTGGAAAAGAAAGTTTATTGTCATTTTGACCCCAACGTTGGCTCATGGGATTCAATGATTGCTAGGATCCCATCAAAAGCAATGTTGGGTTTCTTATCCAATGAAGGAAAACAACTACTTTCCTCTATAAATTTAGGATCTAGGCCAATTAATGGGTATATGAAAACTTACCTCTTACTGCAGGTTTTTTGGATTTAATCCTTGTTAGTTTTCAGCCTTAGGGCTGATCTGAATTAGTTAATTATAGACGAAAACAGAGCAAGTATTTAACTTTGTTTCGGCCCAAATCACTTGACAACTCAAGAGAAAATATACCAAGAAAATGTAATTCAATGCCAACAAGTTACAACCCTCAAGGCACATTTACACAAGTAAATACCAGGTGTGAGAAGCACTTTATTACAGCCAAAAATCTGCTCTGTTATATTTAAGTAATATGTTATATTACTTAACAACTTTTTCCCTATGTTATGTCGAATCAGCATGAACAAGAAGTGCCAGAATTTACCCAATCAATTCAATTCAAATCTACGATTGCATGTAGTGACCTAGGGTCATTTTTTTTCCCTTAGGGTTTCATGGTGTCTAGGGTTTTTTTTCTTCAAATAAATCAGAAAGATTATGTATTAGCAGTCTTCTGCTTCTTGTACATCTAGATGGAGAAGATATTTGAGTGATATTACTTCCTCTTAGGGAGATCATAGCCTATACTTGTCTTTCCAGTGTGCATAATGTCCAAAAATCACTCAATCATGCCATAAAACAGGAGTGTCCTCTGCTAAACCATATCCAGTGCTATGTGAAATACTTCTTTTGCAATGGTAGTGAGAACAAATGACTCACTGAAGAGATTATTCAATACGATCGGCTTCATAATAAGCCATGCTTTCTCAAAGTAACTTACTTCAGTCAATGATTCATCCATGGTGGATCCCAGAAGATATAGCACCTATATGTGCTCTTACATACTGACAGCCCTACAACTTACTGTGATAAAATATGGATCATTTTAGTTTAATGAGCAGATGACCACCAGAATCTAGGCATGTAATGAAAGACAACATCAATAGATGTATAATTATTTTGAGAGTGTAACCATCTGATATTAATTCATGGATTTTATAACTCCCTCTTAAGGTGATCATCTGAATTTCAATCATGATCTTCCCATGTGAGAGAAGATACTTAGCATGAGGTTCCATCATCAGGAGAGCTGCTCCTCTTATCAAAGGAGTTGCAATTACTTTTCCAGAGAGATCATTGTAGCTACTTCTCAATAGACAACCTTCCAAAAGATAAGATTTTCTAAAGTGACCACTGAATTCTGAAGACAGCTTCAATTGTGAATAGGAATGTCAGGTTATAGGAGTTAAATCGTATCACCATAGCTGCTGATGCCATAGACATGATACATGGTGAATAATAGAATGCCTTCATATTTCGGGAAGAGTATTCTTCCTTAAGAGTTTCAAGTTTATTATATAAATCTTTACTAAGTGTCAACTATGCTTCTTGTTGCAAGATTGATGACAGGAAGACCACTAGATCAAACATAGGTCACTGTTTACAAGGTTACTTCCTTTATCACTGATCTTCTTTTTCACAAGATACTACATCATATAAGGTATGCAGGCATACTGTTTCACCATCCATAAACATCATGGGAATATTGTTCATAGAAATTATTAATTTCCATCAAGTACTCTTGAGATGAATAAAATTGATGGCCTTAGCTATCACTGGTGCATAACAGATGATTCCTTTTGGAAAAGGACAATGATAAATTTCACTGACTTTGATAAATCATCTTCTCAATCTGTGCACTGCCCGAATTCTTAATATATATAAGATCTATGCTTCAAATAAAAACTGAAGAGGTGCCATATGGACAGATACAAGGAAATAGATAATAAGTGAGATGTAAGGATAGATAACCAGAGCATATATTATATCCATTACTTAATGATTCTAGAGCATCTTATTCCCTGTATCCAAATAATGAGCTTGATCACCAGAATTGCAAGATTGTACATGACCAACCATATATCAATATATAGTCTTATAATGTAACTTTGTGCAAAAGCCTCATGTCTCTTATGAATCTTCCTTACTTACTGAGGACAATCTTGAAATGTCTTCAAGGCTGATATGACTTACCAGAGATTGATTTTTTGAAGTGACCATTGAATTCATATGATATTTTAATTGAGACATCAAACAACATCTTGGAACTGAACATCAATGATTTAGGTTGTCCACTATTGTAAATAAAATACTAAATCCGTAGAGCGAAGATCAATCATGCAACAATGATGTCAAAGCAATAGAGTGTCATACGAATCCTGACCTCTTTCGGTATCTATAGTCGTTGTTGAGCAGATATTTGAATTTTCACTTATATATATACAACAAAACCAATATTATAATCTAATGATATCTTAACACATCAAGCCAATAGTACAGTGCATCTAAGAAACTTGATGATGAAGTAGCAATTTCCCATGCTGCTAGTTGATAAACAGATGATAGTAATGACTTACCATTCCCTGATTGATGTCAACCCCAAAAGAGAAAAATCTAAATTGTGTATTATTTTGCTTGAAATAGGTAGCAGAACTGCTTGATTCACACTCCCCTAGATACAACCTGCTTTAGATAATGAGCCGAGAGGAGGGACTGCAGTCAACGCTGAAAAGATATATGGGCCACTAAGAAAAGGAAAGGAAGAATTAACCAAAGGATACTTGCATTGCTAAAATTCATTGGATTTACAATGGCTAGCTTTGAAATCTTGAGCTTGGATCAATGTACGATCTTTTTAAAACTAGTGCATGCATTGACATATCCTTGGATTAATGATGCAGAGCTGAAAGAACCTAATGAAGCAGCAACTATCCACTGATTTTGAAGATAAATTATAAGGACAAGATCTTCCAATGTATTTCCATGCCACAACTAAGCAAGGCATATATACGGACTTGAAACAGTGGGTCCTAATCCAAATCCTCAGATCACAGAAGCCATCTGAATCATGAAATGTGGAACTAATTCATTATACCTTGGGCTGAGACTGAATCTTGTATTAGGGCTTATCTAGGTGAAAGGGTTTTCTCCCTCTCTCTTATTTGAATATTTTGAGATCCATTTCTTGTGCAGCATACCACAGACCATAGGGTTTTAGCCAACAAGGTTTTTCACTCTAGCTTGGACTTGTCCTCTCCTTGCTTTGATACCATGTTAAAATTACATGATCTTTGCATAGGACAGTTACTTCAGAATTCCATAGAAGCCCATTCATTTAAACCATATTATTTTTGTTAGCAATTATATGAATCATAACTGAAAGTAAATTAAGAAATATCATAAACAATAGATCCAGAAGACAAGCCAAGACAAGAGAACACGATGATATGGCTCAAGCCAGGGAAAAACCCCAAGATGGGGAAAACCCTTTATCAATCCTTCTCATTATAATCATCAAATTGCTCAGCATAGAGAGAGAGAGCAATAATAAAAAGTCAATATTGACTTGTTAATTATAAGATCTAGAATCATAGTCCTTAGATAAATATATGACCAATCACAATACAATTATGAATCAGTTGAATTGTTCCTTCATAAACTGGTGTCATATAGCTGAAGGAGCTTGGGCTGGATAGGGTTACATGCAGTTCATCAAGGAGATTCTATAAGCTGACCAACCTGAACAATCATTGACCTAAATGTTGGAGATTACTGCTGTTGATGGTTGCTCCTGGTTAGGGTATGAAGCTTCACTACTACAATCCTCAAACACTTCCAAAACATCCTTCAAATGATGCGGTCTTTCTCCAAGACAATCTATCCTCCATCTATCACAAGTCTTCTCGTAAAACATGCCTCCACGTCTACCAGCCTTCACCAAATTAAGTCTGCGGCCCACCTTGGAAGATACATGCCTTCACAGCCCACTATACAGTAGATTAAGGCCTGCAGCCTACTAGAGGAAGGCTCCTGTAGGTACAACATGAGTCCACTAATGAATATCTCCATCACTATTTAAAGCAATGAAGTCTTCTGGTGGGAGTGAAAATATTAAAATATTATAAGAATCACTGCACTCAACATAAATGAGTACCCATCCTTTCTCTAGAAACGGTCTGCACAAATCCACACTTGCATTTTTGAAATGTATTTTTTTTTGCACACATGTACGTGGACATGAATACACAGTAGAATGAGAAAGAGTGGATTCATTAATTCATTAGATAATGAAATGTCTCATTAACTCATTACATAGTAGGAGAAGAGGAGTACATTTCATATCTACCAAATACCTAACTAACAACAACCACATTTAATACTATATTAAATGCCTCATAACTACATCTTCTATTTGGCATCTCTGGCAGCTCAATTTCACAAATTTTCTAGGTGGTGACTAGTTAAAATTTGTATGACAGCTATCAATGTTCTTCGTTATCCTCTGCTACATGTTGGCTTCTCTTTTGGTGGCTTAATCACTTTGATTCAGTGGCTCTACCATGAAAAAAAGCTATACATTTTGACATCTATCTTGGCAACTACCCACTCACTCACGACATCTCTAGCTTGATTCTTTGGTTATTCAACAGATAATGTCTACCCATGTGATGGCAAGCTTCACAAAAGGAAATCCTATAAAGTTCCTACACTTAGTGTCACTCCATGAGTCAAGAAATTGATTTGATATCATCAATTCTATGATTCTTTGGCCTGCCTTCTGCAATATTTTTGTGGGTTTTTTCTTGTGCTATGAATTCCCATGGTTCTCATAGTTTGATTGCATACATATACACAAATCCTTTGACTCACTCCAGGATGGCTTGCCTTTGTTATCTTTTGTCCGATTTTAGTTGTTATATCTTCCCCTCAGTGCCTTCACTAGGCATATCATTCCCTTGGCATTAAAAATTGCATGCCACAAATCAGAAGCCATATTTTGTTAGATTTCATAGAGAAGAAATATGAATTGAAACAGAGCCTTGAATCTCTAAAAGGATGTCAACCAATCCATTCAAAATCAATCTACTCTATAATGTAGACAAACCAACAAACAATTCCAAGAGGCATAGGATTCTGACAGATGATTCTTTGTCAAGATTCTAAGCATATTTAAATGCTGCTATACCAGATCTAAATGGATCCATCCGAAATTTGAAGCTACACTATTCTCTTTCAGTTCTGGAGCATAGAAGCGTGTCTTACCCACTGCAATTTATCATTAAAAATTTCAATAGCATCTTCCTTTTGGAAATCGGGGTAGTGAGTTATTAGTTAAAAAGGGTACATGCTCCACATTCTACATGTAGCTAATGTCAAAATCAGAAATGCCTTCAAAATTCAACCAAGAATATGCAAAAAGCAGTATAAAAGGATCCTCACACCCTTTAAAGACTGTAAGTAGATTTGAAATTATACATGTAGCTAATTTCAAAATCAGAAATGCCTTCAAAATTCAACCAAGAATGTGCAAAAGGCAGTATATAATGATCCTTGCACCCTTTAGAGACTGTAAGCAGAACTGTTCTTTGCAAGTATCTCACAAGAGATAAAAGGACTTGCATGTTGCCTACAAATGCTTGCAAGGAAGCTTGTTACCATTTCTTCATAATAAGAGCAGATAAATTCAAAATTCATCGATACAATATACAAATGAATATAATTTACAAAGTTGTACATTAGCCATAAGTTGATAAGGGTGGTTTACAAAAAGGAGAATCCACATATAGAAGTCTTAATAGAATTGTAACCAAATGGAACTATAGTTGAATATTCAAGAATGCCCTTTTATTCCTGATTCGCTATTAGATTTCATTGGTTTCTTCCTTGGTCCCATTCAGCCATGGTTTTCTTTTTAACAACTACTATCAAGGATACTGCTACACATATTACTTTCATGGCAGTCCTAAGACCCGCAATAGAATTAATATTCTTGTTATCTAAACCCATAGTAAATAGAAAAAACAGTTTCAACAAATAAAACATATTTTATGTCTACTACCCCACAAAGATAATGGTAATCAAAAACCTCTTAGTATTTACACTTCCTTCAGAGAGTATAACAACAGGTATACAAGCGTTAAAATGTAAGCCAATAAAAATATAAAACCAAAATATCTAATATAGAGATCGTGCTTTGCAGAAGCCAAGGTACAAACCTAGATTAAAAATCACAATATCCCTATGTCTTTACTCACGGCTAAGTCGTTTCAAAGCTTCCTTCTCTGGAACTACCATTTCTATAAGCCCACCATTCATCGCAATCCTCCAAGTATGCACTCGACCACTATCTACAATTCCATCACACATACTAGCCCCAATGGATACCTGCCTCAACTTATCAACTTATCACCATGTGGAATGCAAGGACCATGTCCATACAATGGGGTAGTTAGCACATTATATACTCCAGTCGCAGGATTTGGTACAACATGAGTCCACTGCTGAACATCTCCATCACTAGTTAAAGAAATGAAGTATTCTAGTGGGAGTGAAAATATTAAAATATTATAAGAATCACTACACTCAACTTAAATGAGTATCCATCCTTTCTCTAGAAACAAACTCCACAAATCCACACTTGTATTTCTAAAATGTATTTTTTTTGCACATATGTATGTGGACATGAATACACAGTAGAATGAGAAAGAGTGGATTCATTAATTCATTAGATGTTGCAATGTCTCATTGAGTCATTGCATAGTAGGAGAAGAGGTGTACATTGCATATCAACCGAATACCTAACTAACTAACAACAACATTTAATACTATATTAAATTCCTCATAATTACATCTTTTATTTGGCAACTTTGGCAGCTCAATTTCACAAATTTTCTAGGTTGTGACTAGTTAAAGTTTGTATGAGAGCTATCAATGCTCTTCGTTATCCTCTGCTATAGGTTGGCTTCTCTTTTGGTGGCTTAATCACTTTGATTCAGTGGCTCTACCATGAACAAAATCTTCTGTTTTTAAAAAATTGTGTTTTGAATAAAGACTTAAAGGGTTGTAAGGCACTGCGTCTTATGGTGTTTTGATGTATATAGCTTGCCAAAAACTTTGAGATCTTTCAAGGCAAGTTTTAGCCATCGTTTCAGTGTGTCTCCCAGTCATGAATGAGCTTTCAAAGTAAAAAAGCCCCTAATACTGGTAAAGAAATGACATTGATCCATCCTTCTATTGTTAAGATTGGGAATGGTGTTATTTCAATTTTCAATAGTGCCAATCAAGGTCAACAAGAATAATATGTTGCAGGAGGTATCCTATACCTTAGTGATTCTATTATACTCATATCTTCAAAATTTGAAGCATTTATTGGTACAGGATCTAACAACTATGACGAAATAAAGGCACTAAAATTTTTGTTAACAGTAGTAGTAGAGGAGGGGTGATTGAATTCCAGGTATTTGGGGATTCCTTGGTTATCAATTGGTTCAATGGTAGCTTTAGGATGGGAGAATTGTTTTCACAACCCATTCTGGAGTAGCTGAAGACAGTCAAGGCACAGTTCTTGAAGATATCATTCCATCATATTTACAAAGAATTTAAGGCAGAGGCTAATGGACTCTCTAAAGAGGGCTTGTTGATGACGCAAAACTATGGTTTAGCATGGGAAAGTAGATATGTTATAAGCCTTCAAGATATGTCATTGCAAAAACCACCAGTATAACTACTAAATTTACACCATATGTAAATACTAAACATTATTGATGGAAAAATAATTACCTCTTTTATTATTCAAAGCATCCATTGTATCTATATATTGTTCATAACATAAAATTTTAATAATGAGAGTGAAAAAAAATCTTGCACAAAGAAATAATTAGATCATACTAGCAAGACAATAACCTTCAAATTTTTTGACACCATTGTGCAAAGATGCAGATAATGGGAATTTAACACATGCCTCAATCTTGACAGAATATAAAATTTTGAATGATTGGATTCTTGTAAATGTACTCCACAACATGCTATAATGTGATATGTTTATGCACATATTTTCTCAATCTCCACACAGGATAAGGATTTAGAACTAGGAAAAAATATTTATGATGTTACTTGTTTACATATTTGAGAAAGCCTCAAGGGTTGTAATAAAAATCTGGAATTATGTTTCTTGGTGGAATGTGAAACATGCTTCGATTTGTATAGTGCTTCAATGCTTGTTTAGGAACTAGGTAAGTGTGAATGAATAAATTCTTTTTTTTTCATTTTTCTACATTGGATTCCCATTCTCTCTAAGTTATCAAAGGCAAGTTAAAACTTGATTAGACTAAGGGAAAACATATTCCATTGCCAAAATTTGACCTTACAGGGAAGTGCACTACACTTGTTTGATACTTCTAGAAAATTTGAGGGGATGCCAATAGAAATGTCAATGTTGTTGGATACACTGGCGTTGGTTAGTTTTAGAAAAGTTCTCTTTGTCAAATATGTTATTTTCATGAAGAAATATTTCCAACTAAGAGGATAAAGACTTGGCATGCCTAGGACATAATGGTGTTATTTTTTGCCTGTATTTGTGATTTATTAGTATTCCACCACTAATAACTTTATTACATAGCTGTTCATTTAGTAGTATATTACAACAGTGACTTGTTAAAAGGAATATGATTCTGATTTGTTTAGAGGTTATAAGTCTGGAAGGAAATTTAGCTTTACAGATTAGAGAAAAATGGAATATATTTTGAAAAGTATGTTTTTTAATCGGAAATATAGGACTATTGCTACGATCATTAAAATAAACAATCATGACACTAAGAAATGATTTCAGAACATGATGAATTACAAAACTCTACGAGGGTTAAAAACGAGGTTAGTATATTCATTTTTTTTGCATCAAAAGAGAAATGAATAGAGTAACATTAAGTTTAGCTTTAAATATTTATAGAATTATTTCGTAGATTCTAAATGGAAATTTCATGTACTAATCTCAGTCTCAACTAATTATCAGGGAAAGAAACAAGCATCATACATAATTTGTTGGCTTATGGGAATTGTATTCCTTTTTTCCCCTGGAATAGTCACGTTGATAATTGAAGATTACTATATTGAAGCTATGTTCCCGGTTAGTATTGCAATTTACCAGAGTCTTGTCTTCTTCTTTTTTAGTTTCTTGTGTGCATAATCATGTGTCAACAATACTTTGCTAGCATTAGTTTATACTGACAATTTTTATTGTTGAGGTGTCGCTACTTCTTGGAGATAACTAGAGGAAACGATATAACTAGAAAAGTGGAGCATGAGACATTCTTAGGAAAAATTGCTAGCTCTGCTGTGTTTATTTGTTACATTTTATTTTCTTTGTTTATACAGGTCATGAGGCTACATAGCTGCCACTACTTTCCAACTGAAAAAAACTTGTTCAAGTGTGCTTTTATGAGAAAAATGGCATTAACAATGATTGGTGATGTTGAGGTATATATACGTATAGATATTTTATGGTCTAATTTATTTTATATTCTCTTTTGTTCATCGACTTTACATGTCTTATACATTGCATTGTATCTTTTGTCGGAAAAGGAACTCGGTATTGATGGTAAGAAAGCGAAGATTTGGAGAAAGAGGAGAACAAATAACACTAGAGCTGACAAAATGAAAATTAAAGAGAAGAGAATTAAGTACAGTGGCTTTTACAATAGAGTGCAATATATTACATAAGACACGCACATAGAGATAGATGATCAAGTCTTTAGAGTTGAGTGAATTCACTTACGATGCCTATGGCAAAACAATGATAATGTTTTAAGTAATGGAACATTATTTCATATGTACAGTGTACTCAACTAATATTAAGTTGGAAACTCATATTGTTATACTTGAAATTTTATATAATATAATTTATGTGGTTGGAATTATTTATAGTTGCCTCAGATCATATGATGTATATTGTAATTAACATAACTGTAACTTTTCATAGTTTTCATATTAGTCATGAACATGTACATTGTATGAAATTTTCATATTAAATTTAGTTGCAAATAATACTAATTAATTTATGTTGATTAATAATGAAAGCATAAAATCATCTAAAACTACTAAAATTAGTAGCTTATGTTTATTAATGATGAATACAAATAAAATGAATATACTACTAAAATTATGATGCTTATAACAGATTGTTAATAGAAAAGTAAGTGAAATGAATATAAACTATTAGTCATTTGTATAATGAATATGAAACTACCCAAAAAAATAAATGACTACTATAAATGATAAATTTGTGATTACAAATGATGAAAAAATTGTGCATATATATGACTATTAGTAGCTAATTTATAGTAGCTTATAACACGACCAAAATTTACTCATATTTATTTGGTCATTAATTGGTTTCAAACGATGACTAAAATTTGTGTATATCTCATGACTATTAGTAGGTAATTTATAGTATCATATAACACAACACAACATTTTGGTCATATCTTTTGAGTCATTAATTAGTTTTATATGGTGATGCATTTAGTAATATATTTTGTTGTATAAGTGGTCATATAATTGTGTGCAATAATATGCATTAGAAATCAATGTACAAATCAATAGCAACTAAATTAATGACCAAATATACTACTAGATAATAAAATCAATGACCAAATCAATAATCAAATTAAAGACTAAATCGATGACCAAATCAATGACTAAATCAATGACCAAATCAATGACTACAATGACCTAATCAATGACTAAATTAATGACCAAATATACTACTAGAAAAAAAAATTGGGACAACCAATTAATGACTAAACTAAAAACAACTAAAAATTGGTCGCGTTATAAGATACTATAAATTAGCTACTATTGGTCACCGACCAAAAAATAGTCATTTATATGCAGATTTTAGTCATTTTTTTAGTAACTAATTAGTCATTTTTTACTAGTGTTAACAAATATGCAATTGACATGAATGCATGATCAACACACTACCCAAAATGAGAGAAACCATGTTATGATACCACTTGTAGCGTACCTTTCCCCTTAGGCCTACCCGAGTAACCGACGAAATGGGGTAAAATTGAGATGAGGGGGATTTAAGAGAGACTCAACCTCCTTGGTGGCTTTAGGGAAGTGGAATCAAAGAGGAAAACCATAACAAAGACCTATACCACATACTACAAGACCCCTAGAGGCTATCTCAATTAGCCACCTAACCTGTCCCTAGTCCAACTAAGATTTCATGAAGAAAACCCCCTAGAAACTACCACAATACTGCATCTATGCATTTGGGAAGGTCGAGACGCATGCATAAGCCTGAATGCATGCGTACAGGAACTAAATTTCCTAGAACTATGCCTGCATCCATAAGGTTTAAGGAACATTTCAAGCCCATAATTTTGGCCACTGCCTAGAAACTTTTCTAACTTCTGGAATCCATTAAACACATAATGAAAACACTAATAAACCAAAAATTGACTTCAGAACTAGGTCTCACCATCCCCAATCGAGACTGAAATTCTATCAAACACCTCACATGAACGTAAGCTACAAGTCTATGATACAAGGAAAAACATAAATGACTAAAAAAACTTATAAAACGTTACAAGATTGATCACCACCTTCTTCCTTAACCATACATGGCAGCAATTAGGTCTTGCATCCATCATTTTACCAATTACAAGTAAATACATGAAATAACCATCACATGAACTAGTCATTTAAACATGCTTATAACTAACATAAAACCATGGAAATTAGAGTGAGAATATAGCCATTAAATCCATATAATAATAGGACCAAAAGAAATAAAATTTACCTTCCATTAAACATAAGAAAAAACTGACCAGGTTCAGGATTTCCATGTTCCACCTGACCATAAACATGGTTGAGGCAAATCTCTCTTTAGCAAGTCACCCCTATGCCATATTCCAAGAATGAATGTGGGATATGATAGATAAATCAATCCAAAACAACCAAGGGAATTCGAAGGGTAAACCACCTCCACCCTCACCATACCAAGATCACACCAAATTGGTGCTCCAATACTGAGAACAACTTGGAAATTCCATCCAAAATCCATCACTACCCTTGAGAATTTTTTTAGCTCCCTGTCTTTTAGGATTTACCGCAATCCGATCCTAGATCACTAGGCCCTTAACCGAGACACCTCCCTTAGGATTTATCATGTATCCCACCAAAACCAGTCAAGGTATTCGTAGGCCTTTGGGAACGAACCTTGAGACCACCTCCTCCCCAGATTATGAAATCCATCTAGCAAATCCAAAGCTCAAAACCAAGATAAAAATCCAAACACACCATGGAATTCGTAAAAAGGCAAGGCAAGGCTTCAACTCACTACAATAAACTGGAAAAACCATGTCACTGACAACAAAATAACCAAATATGGACATGCATAAGCCATGCATGTCCAAACTAGCTAGAAAATTACACATGTAATATGTTACCCACAAGTATTCCTACTAAAGATGCTAGATCATGCTTTTCTTGACTTTATGTTTCCTTTTCTTTCCTTTCCTTCCTTTTATTTCTTTCCTCCTCCTTGGAACAATGTTGAATTGCTCCAAGAAAGCACTAATTATCCAAGTGTATGAGTGAGAGAGATAATAATGAGAGGGATCCAAAATTAAACTGAAAAAATCCTACCAACTAATCCCTAGACATATTTTTATCACTGATGCCTATATTTTCTTCATTTTCCATTAGTTTCATTAATTTTCCTCCTCACATGCAACCTGTGACCTTTTACCTTCCTCTTCTCCTAATTTCCTTTATTTTCATAAATAAATGTGCCAAAATATTTTTTTCCTCTTTAACGCCTTAGCATTTTCCTTTTCCATTTTCCTTAGCCATAACCACATATCCAACGATGTCCACAAGGATTTTTTTTCCCAAAATTCAACTTGGAATAAGTGTCCCTTACCCGTGATATTATTATTCCTTTATTAGAGAACACCCCCCCCCTCCTCCCCACCTTGAGAACCACTCTCCTCAGTGTTCAATGATACCTATAAACCATAGAACATGTGTGAAGCAAAGGTAATTCACTCAAATTTGTCTTCAATTTCCTCTTCAGATAGATGTGTTGGTTCATTTGAAAAGCACACTAGAGGTATATGGCCCAAGTTGATGTTAAAAATGGGCTATGAAGGAAAGGGTTTAGGAAACCATGCATAAGGCATGATTGATCCTATTTTGGTTGAAGAAAGACCTAAGAAATTTGGTCTTGGTTATGTTCAATCTTATTGTGAAAACTCCAAAGCCATGAAGGAAATTGAGGCAAATTCAAAAAGAACTTTTGTTCCAAGTTCTAAACCAAAAATATGTCAAGTTTTTTTTCAAGTTGATTGTAATTGTTTGAATCCTATGTTGCAGCAAGGTGGTTTTACACATGTAGCTTATGGCGAAGTTGGAACCTCTACTATTTCATCTCCTCATGAAGGTAAAAAATATGGACATGCAAAACAACATTTGAGGTATAATTCTTCCCATAGTCAAGTTGATTATGTTTCTGATAAGCATGGAAAATTTGCATGCTTGAGTGGAAGAATGAGTTGTTGTTCCTATTGTGGTGTGTGTAACCATGTTGTTTCACGATGCTGGAAGAGGTTGAAGGCATACATGAAGTAGTTGAAGAAAAGGCAACTTGCAAAGAAGGTGCAAAAGACTTTCATACATTTCCAAAAGAGGGGAAATGTTGTTTCCCAATGTTGTACATTGATTTCAACTAATCGTCCCAAGCACATGAGGCAAGAGGATAGAAAGACTAGTGAAATTGGAACCAAATATTCCGTCATTGATGTGAGAACAATTGTTTCACATGAAGAAGATTGTTAGCAATAAAAGTCACCGTGGAAGTGGCTTGATGAGAAGTGGTTTGAATTCTTGACACAGTAAGACATACATTCATTTGTACATATGAAAATTTCAGTTATGTATGCATGTTTTTTGTAGTAATATCACATTTGTTTGAGCCACCTTGGATTGGTGATCAAGGAAGTGATGTTCAACTACCTCCTGTAAATTTCTCGCCAGAAATTTCGGAGCGAGTTCAAGAAAGACAATTCTTGACAAGAGGACAAGAGCATTTGGGAAGGGAAGTGTTGACTACCTTCGAATTGTGGTTCAAAGCAGCTAAACCATGCAAGGAAAGTGTATCGAGGCTGAAAAGTGAGGGTGATATACTCTCATCTACTGAGCAGATCAAGTAATCAGTGTTTTTGGGTCCAAAATATTCCCAATGGGGAGGTGTGATTAGATTTGGATAAAGGACCTAAGTGATAGCTCAAATTTCAAGGTGTTTGGAAGTGTGACAAACCTAATCAACCGGATAGATCTTGTCTTCCTGATTCTAGCGCCATGAATGGTCCAAAAAACCGACACGGTATGAAGAATTTATCACAATTTGAAAAGTCTAGTAAACTGTAATTTTTGGATTTTAACCAAGTTTGACTGGGTTTTTGAATATTAAAAAAAAAAAGAGAATATTCCAGGGAATATTACTAAATAATTCCTAGAATATTCCTCCCAATATTTCATTTTCTCAAACCAGTCAGTGGGTGCCAAGTGGCGTGATTTGATGGGATTTGTGGATTGTACAAGTTTGATTTTGGACCAGTGAATGGGTGACGCGTGGCCAGCCATGAGCCTGCCATGTGTCCCTTGTATGGTATATAAAAAATTTATTGAGGTTCAGAGGGTTTGGCCTTGTGACCTCTAGCGTGCATGCAAAACACTCCACCATTCAAGATACACAAGTTTCTTACCCCTTTAGGGCGCCGATACTATTTAAGCTTTAAACTCTTTGTAGATGGGGGCGAGGACCGCCAGCAATCCCAACCCACCGAAGGTCCACATATTGTGATCACATGTTAATCCAAACTGTAGAAAAAAAATTACACGATGTTTTGAAACCACGGCATTAAACCATAACCGCAACCCCTATCACATACGACATTTTCTTCGACGGTTATGTAAGGGTTTCAAAAAATATTCTGC
Organism: Pinus albicaulis; assembly: GCA_034641835.2. Taxonomy (NCBI): domain Eukaryota; kingdom Viridiplantae; phylum Streptophyta; class Pinopsida; order Pinales; family Pinaceae; genus Pinus; species Pinus albicaulis. The sequence continues at coordinate 316,801,738 of CM076578.1, forward strand.
TCCAACTTTAATGTAACAGGGGTTTCAGGGGTTGGCATGTGGCCACTCCCACCCCTTAACAGTCTAAGTTAAATGTTAATGGTTTGATTGGCATAAATTTAGGCATGCCCCTAAATTTAAGGAGTTTTCCGAATTTAAGTGTGGTTAAGTGCAATTGCTCCATTTTTGGTGGAGCTGATGTAGGGGACAATGGGAAAAATCAGTTTAGACTCTTTATTGAGCTAGATTCATCCATTTTGAGAGTGAAAATAGTCAATTTCAATTATCTCAGACATTCCACACTCATTGGCGAGGGTTTCAGAGCCATTAGAGGACTTTTGAATAGTTTTTTTTGCTTTAGATAAGTTCTAGGGGCCACAAGGGGCCAACAACAGTTTGAGGCCTAGCCAATGCAACTAGAGGCCTTATTCAAGAATCCAATAGTCAATTTTGGATGTTTCAAACATTATGGATTTTCTTCAGATAAGTTCCAGGGGCCACCAAGGCCATCCATTGCCAGCAAGAGAATGAGGCCTATCCAGAGCAGCCAGTATCCATTCTCAGCAAACCAATAGTAATTTATAAATTTTTTTATAATTATGAATCCATTTATAGAGTTTTAAGAAGCTTTTGAGTACTTCTAAAAGTCTAGATGCTTTAGATAAGTTTTCAGTGAATCGAGAGCCATGGGGTACTAGTAGGTGTTGGAGGCGAAAGCGGAGCAACTAGAGGCCAATTTTTGCAAGTGACTAGTCTATTCTGACTATTTTGGAAATTTTGAATCCAATGAAAGGATTTTTAGAGCCATTTGAATAACTCTAAAGGTATAACAACCACGGGAATTTTTTTGGGTAGCGTGGGGCCATCAGTGGATGGAGGCCTAGATTGGGGAGCCAGGGCTCATTTTGGAAAATGATCAACCTATTTTGGATGTATGATGTGTGATGGAGAAATTAGGTGAGGTTTCAAGGAAATAAAATGACTTCTAGGGAGTTTGTGCCAAAGAGAAGCTCAGGGAACCTCAAGGGCACCGATCAATGAATTCAAGTCAAAGGTGTTGGGAAAAATATTGAGAGGGGGGGTGAATCAGTATTTAGAGCTGACTGAAAATTTTTACTTTTTCTTTCTCTTAAAACCATACGCTACTTTACTGAACCCAACTCGCGTATACATGCGGATATCCTTAAGAAAACTTGTGTATGTCCAGAGATCTTACTATGCATTTAATTATTTACTTAGATTATTGCATCATTCATTCATCAGATGTTTAGTAAGTAGTAAGCATATGCAGTAATAATAGAATAAACCATTACACATAAGCAACACACATGAACACCGGTATTTAAGGTGGAAACCCAATTCAGGAGAAAACCACCGCTGCTGTCGTCTCTGTATTCAATATTTATTATAAAGAAAACTTCTTACAATTTTGTACTGGCTTAGACTCATACCAGCACGCAGGCACCTACCTGCAGAAGGCTGCAACCTTCTCTCATTCTCCAGCCACTATTGGAAGGGAGCTCCAACCCCCTGATCTCATTTACCAGCCTCTTCTTGAAGGGAGCTTCGACCCCTTGATTTTAGCACCAGCTTCTACTCGCAGAAAGCTTCCACTTTCATACTGAAAGCTTCAACCCTCAGATCCATTGCAGACCACGTTTCATAAATTTTCATACTGGATCAAAACATCTTCAATACAACCCCTTAACATCAACAACCATACTTTACCCAAAACTTCAATCAGAACAACAATACCACTGTAACCAGAATATCAGAAATAACCTAGACTTCAGAGTAGATAATCAGATACACATTCAACCTTGAACAACCATTAATTCAGATACCATACGCTCTTTTTATTTACTAAACCTGCGTACATACACTCTTTTCTGCACACCAACCTGCGTGTGCTTCAGTGCATACTCATTTTTATATTCTGAATTAATACACGACTTTTCTTTATCGATTCCGTGTATACACATGCTTTTCCTTTTACCAACTAGCGTATTCCTCTGTGTATGCTTTCTTTCAGATTTTTTTTAGACTCATATTCAGATCTGAAATCAGATTTCTATTCAGACAATCTATCAACCATGCAGAACTGTTTAGACAGTCATTCTTCCCTCATCATTTTTTCTCAATCATTGATTAGATTTGTTCATTATCATATCAATAGCATACATCATATTCAAACATCCCAGAACTTCAAGAAGACTTCATTGACAGATCGAAAAGAGATAACAAAAATCACAGAAGTAATATCTGTGAAATAAGCTTCAGAAAGCCTAACTTCCATACACACTTTTACCGAGACAAACTAGTGTATAGATCTATAAAAGATAAACTTTGCAGAACTGACCAGATCTATAAACTTACCTAGATTTCTTCAATTTCTTCATCACACTTGCGCTAGGTCTTCATTATTTCTTTTGCAGATCATCCTAGAGATTCATCATTTCTAGATCTAGAGATCTTGAACCTTCATCATATCCATAGGTGCATCATATATATTCAGATCTATCAATTAAGATAAAATTTCATCCATGCAGATATTCCTTAGAGAAATTTATTCATCAACAACCCTTACACATGCATGCCTTGCACTATGATCCTCTTCTCCTTATATAGATTTAGCCTTTACCAATACCATGAGTTAAAACCACTCAACCGCTAATGATATTCCTGGACGGGATCAAATAGATAATCCAACACTCAATATTGAGGGCCAATACCATTGTAATGCCCCTTGGTTTTATAAATTTGGAGCACAAACAGCCATACGTGACTTGGGTCGTACTTATCCGCAGACATACACGACTTGGCTTTTACAAACCCGTGTATACATTGTTCTATACTTTAAAAAGTCAATCTGCTTTTATAGAACTACTGATGGTTTTCTGAGTTCTTCATACAGTCATTAGTTGCATCCTTTGTCAAAGAGTTGCCATCAAGGACAATCAATTCAATATAATAGGATACAAGAAACATATTACCAACAATCTCCCCCTTTGGACTTGATGGCAACCATGACCAGAAATACATTCAGCAACAAAATTCTCCCCCTTTGACATCAAGGGCAAAGGGTAGATCAAGATCCTTTGTACCGACAATACCATGCTCCCCCTAAGATCATGCTGCATCTTCAAACATAATATTCAATGAAGTACATGACTCTATAACTCAACCTAGTATGACCTTTTATATCACCAAGGACTCATACTTACATCAATGATCCAACCAAGTGGATTTACAAGTTTGACTCAACTACCCAACCAAGTGGGTTTACAAAATGGAATAAGTCTTTGCATGACTGAATATTACAATTTTTACATCAAGGGTCTCAACATGACCATTTTTCATCAAATTACAGAAGTGACTTATACACTCAAGATCAAAGATTCTCAAGCATGATATCAGAGTACAATAAATAATTAGAATGCCACCAATGCATCCTCTCCACATGACCAATGCTCCCCCTTAGCCTGTGCATCCTGAACACTTTCAACAGAAAATCATCAAGGCATCTTCATCAAAAGCATTAGAGAAAGAAACAGAAATATGAGAGCTGGATCATCACCAAAGATACCCAACAGCACCGCAGTTGTGCTGAAGAATGCTGACCCAGAAAAATTTTGTCCGCAAACACCCATACGTGGTTTTATGTGTATAAACTCGCAAATATACTCGACTGTCCTTCAGGAAATCCGCGTATCCAATTTAATCTTCGGAATTTAAGCAGATTTGATCCTCTGTATGGAAAAGACTACTCCCAGCTTTTGTCTGAGATATTTGAACGCTTCCCTGGGTAGAGGTTTGGTAAATATATCAGCAACTTGTTCTTTGGAGGGAACATACTCCAACTTCACCTTTTTTTCAAGCACTTGTTCACGTAAGAAGTGATACTTGATGGGAATGTGCTTGGTATTGGAATGCATAACAAGATTATTTGAGATACTGATGGCACTTGTATTATCACACATAATGGAGATGGGAGGTGAACATTTGATTTGAATGTCTTGTAAGGTTTGCATGATCCAAAGAAGTTGAGTGCAACATGATGTGGCAGCCACATATTCTGCTTCTGTTGTAGATAAGGCAATAGAGCTTTGCTTCTTGTTGAACCAAGATACTAACCGGGGCCCCATATAGAATGCACCACCACTAGTGCTTTTCCGATCATCAACATTTCCATCCCAATCTGCATCAGTGTAAGCATGAAGAGTAAGATCAGCATTCTTTGGATACCATAGTCCAAAGTCTTGAGTTCCTTGTAGATATTTGAATATTCTTTTGACAGCCTGAAGGTGAGACTCTTTTGGATTAGCTTGGAATCGTCCGACAATCCCAACTGCATGCATAATGTCTGGTCTAGTCCCAGTGAGATAAAGTAGACTTCCTATCATTGATCTGTATTCTGGTTGATTCACCGTGGGAGAATCATCATGAGAACTAAGATTACATCCGGTTATCATTGGTGTACTTACAGGTTTGCATTCTTCCATGCCATACTTCTTCAGAATTTGCTTAAGGTATTTTTCTTGTGATAAGAATATACCATCAGTAGTTTGATGCACTTGCAAACCAAGAAAGAATGTTAGTTCCCCAAGTAAAGACATTTCAAATTCTTGCTGCATGACAGAAGCAAATTTATGACTCATAGATTCCTCATTACTTCCAAAAATGATATCATCAACATATACAACCACAATCAAAAGTTTATCATTTTCAATTTTTGTGTATAAGTTGCTATCAGCAAACCCCTTTGAAAATCCTTGTTGATGAAGATATTTGTCAAGACGATAATACCATGCCCTTGGAGCTTGTTTGAAACCATATAGAGCCTTTTTAAGTCTACAAACAAGATTTTCATCATTTCCCAAAATGAATCCTTCTGGTTGTTCTATATAAACTTCTTCTTCTAGATCATCATTGAGAAAAGCAGATTTAACATCCATTTGATAAACTTTGATTTGTTGGAAGCTTGAAAAATAAAGAAACATTCTTATGGCTTCAAGTCTAGCTACAGGAGAAAATTTTTCTTCAAAGTCTATACCTTCTTGTTGAGCATACTCCTTGCAAACAAGTCTAGCTTTATTTCTTATAACTTCCCCATTCTCATTTAAATTGTTTTTGAATATCCATTTAGTTCCAATGACATTTTTGTCATGAGGTCTTGGTACTAATTCCCAAGTGTGATTCTTTTCAATTTGATCAAGCTCTTCATTCATGGCTTGAATCCAACATTCATCTTTGCTAGCTTGATAGACATTGTGTGGTTCAATAGTGGATAGAAATGCCAAATAGCTAGAAGATCCCACAAGAGTCCTTCTTGTTTGTACACCTGATCCCTTTTCTCCCAAAATTTGAGATTCTGGATGATTCTTTTGAACATATTTGGATGGAGCTTTTTCAGATAAATCATCTTTGGGTTCTTCATTGGTTCACTGTTTACATCATTTCTATTTGATGTAGAAGGATATATGTCACCATCATCTTCATCTGTTATTTGTTTTTCTTCTTTTGGAGCTGCAGGGGACTCATCAATAACAACATCAATACATTCAAAAATCTTCCAAAGTCTTTTATTGTAACATTTATATGCTCTACTTCTAGAGGAGTAACCAAGAAGTATTCCTTCATCTGCTCTAGGTTCAAACTTGCCAAGTTTTTCATCATCATTTTTGATAAAGCATTTGCTTCCAAAAACTCTAAAATGCTTCACAGTGGGAGGATTACCATACCAGAGTTCATATGGAGTTTTATCACTATTTACACGAACATGTACCTTGTTAAGAATATGTACCGCTGTATGTGTTGCTTCTCCCCAAAATGTGTCAGGTGTTCCGGAATCATCAAGCATAGCTCTAGCCATTTTTTGAACTATTCTATTCATTCTTTCTGCTACGCCATTTTGTTGTGGAGTGCTAGCTACATAACACTGTCTTTTTATTCCATGTTGCTCACAAAATTCAAGGCATTCATCTGATGTATATTATCCTCCTCGATAAGATCTAAGACACTTGATTTTTAGATCTAATTCATTTTCAACCAGTGCTTTGAAGATCTGATATTTCTCAAATGCTTCATCTTTGTGTTTAATCAACCCAATCCAACACATTCTAGAGAAATCATCAATAAATAAGATATAGTGTTGTTCTCCACGTGGTGAATTTTTCCTCATAGGTCCACATATGTCGGTATGAATGAGTTCGAAACATGATGATCCTTCCTTGGCATTAAATTGCACTCTAGTTTGCTTACCGAATTGGAAATATTTGCATATGATACTTTCGACTAGAGTAATATTGGGAAGATCACGAATAAGATTTAAGTCGCCCGATTTGTTGATTTGAGAGAAGCTCGGATGCCCCAACCTTCTATGCCATATCCATTTTTACGAAGATTTACTCAAGTAACATTTTTTCTTTGTAGTTCTTCAATACATACGAGGTTGCTTGGAGTTCTGTTTCCTTTATAATTGTTTTACTGTATCAAGATCATGTACCACATTCTTTTGAACTAAAGACAACTTCGGTTCCTTGATCACACATTTGACTTACCCTTAACGAATGTTCTTTAATCCATCCACATACATGACATTATTAGCTTTCACCTTTTATTTTAGAAAAAACAGACCCTTTTCGCTTAATGACGGTAGGAGTATCATTCCAAATTTAACATTCTTTTCCTTTTCTAGAGAACTATGTACGAGAAGTTTGTTTTTGTCTGTCCTTGTGTTTTGAGCATCCACTATCCAATGTACCATTGATTTCTTCACCTTACGCAAATAAGGCATTTATGCCTGATTTTCAACACTGTAATTCCTTCTTTTTCCACACTTTGGAGCTTGAAGGAAAATGCTCTTCTGGTGGACTTTGCTCCTGCATTCGGATTCTTCATGGCCAAATTTATTGCAATAAGCACATTCAAGTTCATTTTGAAAGAGGAAAAGTTTGTTATATGTATTCTTCTTTGTTCCAATATCAATCCTTTTCTTTCTTGCTTCTCTTGTCATGATGGTTTTATATGCAACACATTGAACACCAAAATTGTGACATGAGAAACATTGTCCATTGAAGAAGAAATTTGCGATCATGAAATCTTAAGTTGAATTTACTGTTGATTGGTGTTTCTTTGAAAGGTATTCCTATTAGTGTTCTTTGAATTGAGATATTCATGCTTTACCTGTAAAGATTCTTTATTCCCTTCTTTGAGTGGCGAGAATGTTGTATCTTTTGATTTGTGGTACCTTTTAGATAATTTTAGTCTTGAAGCTTGAGAAGATTCTCAGAGTATATCAAGACTGTCTTTATAAGAGGAGAACATTGTACCTTGATAATCTCATCTAAGGTTTCGGATCCTTTTGTAAATGTAAAGATTCAAAGTCTTTACTTTCTCAATTTCTTTTCTTAGACTTACTATTTCACATTCTAATTTCTCATTATGTTTCTCCTTTTCTTCAAGCTAGTTTTTCGGAGTTTCTATGGATATTTTACTTTCTTATAAGCATATTTTGAGTTGATTGATTTCTTTAAGAAAATAATTGTCGTAAAGCATCCATAAAAGTATATTTTTCTTCTCTAAACTCTTTTTTCAAATGCCATGAGAAGTCTAAGATCTTGTTCGATTCTTCCTCAGCTTTAATACGATAACCCATCAACTTTGTCTTCATGAGTATAACCTTTTCTAGTGCTAAACCAATTCTTATTCCTTCTTGCTACTTCCTTTCCTTTTTCATGTGTTTCTTTGTGAGGAAACTTAGTAGCATAATGACCAACTCTTCCCACAAAAACATTTGAAAGGAAGCTTACCTGCGAACCTTTTGTGCCAAGTTGGAGTTTATTTACAAAATTTACCTCATCTTCTTGAGATATACCTGATCCTTCTATCTCTTGTACTTCTTTCCCTTTTGTAGAAGGTCTAAAGATGGCTTCTTTGACTTCGGATGGTCCTCCTCTTCTCATTTCACATGCGAGTTAGTATGCCATGAAGTTGCACAATAGTAAGATTTTGAAGATCTTGCTTTTCTTCAAGACGAAACTTTTTGACTCAAATTTTGCCGTCGGTGATCTTAAAAATTTATCAACCAAAGTAGAGTCGGTTATTCTTTCTCCATATTTCTCATAAAATTTACAATATCAACAATATGTAAAGAAATTGGCAATGCTCTCCTCATTATGCATTTTTTTAGATTTTCATATTGAATTACGAGAGTTTGAGTTTAGCACTTTTTACCTTTGCATCACCTTCATAACTTAGAATGATTTTGTCCCATATTTCCTTTTGTTGTATCTAGATGCATGACTTTGACAAATTCTAATTCGGTTAGACTTCCCAATAGAGCATTGACCGCCTTTGCATTTTGTTTTACCATAATTCTTTCTTGCGTTGGATCTATTGGTACCGCGAAAATTTGGATATTTATATCCGGAAGTGAATATAGGATCTCATCCTTATTTTCTAAGAAGATTAAATTGTTTTCGTTGAGGAGCGGAGGCACGATAGATGTTGTTCCATATTGATTGCTCATCTTGTTTGATCTACCTTCGGCGGCTAAGCACCGAAGGACTGCTTTGAAATACCAATTTTTGAGAAAATCTTGAGAGGGGGTGATTCGGTATTTTGAAATTTGTTGAAAAATTTTCACTTTTTCTTTCTCTTAAAAGTATACGCTACTTTCTTGAACCCAACTCCCGTATACATGCGGATATCCTTAAGAAAACTCGCGTATGTCCGGAGATCTTATTATGCATTTTAATTCTTTACTTAAATCATTGCATCATTCATTCATCGAGATGTTTATTAAGTAGTAAGCATGTGTATTAATAACGAGAATAAACCATCACACATAAAAAACACACATGAACACCAATATTTAAGGTCAAAACCGAATTCGGGAGAAAACCACGCTGCTATCGTCTACTGTCTTCAATATTTATTATAAAGGAAACTTCTTATAATTTTGTGCGGTACGGACTCATACCGGCACGCGAGGCACCCCACCTACATGGCGCAACCTTCTCTCATTCTCCGGCTACTACGGAAGGGGCTCCAACCCCACGATCTAGATTTTAGCCTCTCCTGGAGGGAGCTACTACCCCCTAATCTCGTTTACTAGCCTCTCCTGGAAGGGAGCTACTACCCCCTAACTCCCTCGTTTACCGGCTACCAGCACGGAAGGGAGCTACAACCCCTCACTTAGAGAGCCTCCCGACCCTCGGCACCACTTCTGAGACCACATTTCATCGATTTTCCATCTTGGATCAAAGCAACTTCAATACAACCCCTTAACATCAACAACCATACTTTACCCAAAACTTCAATCAGAACAACAATACCATTGTAACCGAATATCGAAATAACCCGAGACTTCGAGTAGATAATCGAATGCATTCAACCTTGAACAACCATTAATTGAGATACCATGCCCCTACATTTTTTTATTCTACTTGAACCCGCGTACATACGCTCTTTTAACACACCAACTTTGTGTATGCTTCAGTGCATGCTCATTTTTATATTTTGAATTAATGCGTGAATTTTTCTTTATCGATTCTATGTATACACGCAATTTTCCTTTTACCAACTAGCATATTCCTTTGTGTATGCTTTCTTTCGGAATTTGTTCGAGACTCATATTCGGATACGGAAATCGGATTTCTATTCGGACAATCTATCGGCCATGTAGAGCTTGTTTAGACGGTCATTCTTCCCTCATCATGTTTTCTCAATCATTGATTATATTTGTTCATTATCATATCAACGGTATACATCATATTCAAACGGCCCATAACTTCAAGAAGACTTCATTGATAGACAACGAAGAGATAACGAAATCACGAAGTAATATATGTGAAATAAGCTTCGAAACCTAACTTCCATACGTGTGTTTTATTAAGCTAACCGCGTATATAGCGATTTTACGAGACAATGTAGCGTATAGATGCGTAAAAATAAACTTTGCGAACGGACGGATACATAAAATTACCCATATTTCTTCAATTTCTTCATTAGACTTCCGTCGGTCTTCAACATTTCTTTTGCGAGATCATCACGAAGACTCATCATTTCTAGATCTAGAGATCTTAGAACCTTCATCATATCCCATAGGTGCATCATAGATTCAGATCTATCAGAAACAGAGTTTTCCAACCATGCGAGATATCTCTTAAAGAGATTTATTCCTCAATAGCCCTTTGCGCTTCCACCTCTTGCACTATGATCTTCTTCTCCCTTATATAGATTTAGCCTTTATCGGTCACCATGAGTCAAAACCACTCAGCCGTTGATGGTATTCTGGACGGAGATCAAATAGATAATCCAACGCTCATGCGAGGGCCAATACCATGGTAATGCCCCGTGGTTTTATAAATTTGGAGCACAAACAACAATACGTGACTTGGGTCGTACTTATCCGTGGACATACACGACTTGGCTTTTACAAACCACGATATACATTGTTACTATATTTGAAAAACTTCAATGTCGCATCAAGTATAGAGCTACTGTGATGGTTTTCTGAGTTCTTCATACGGTCATTATCTTCATCCTTTGTCAGAGAGTTTTTCCATCGAAAGGACAATCAATTCAATATAATAGGATACAAGAAACATATTTGCCAACACCATACCTCCCATTTATTTATATTTTTATTTATTTACCATATCTTATTTTTAGAAACTTTCTTACATTACATCTACACATCTACCCTATATTGGGTTGTAGAGCGCTGTCGGCTCAAAAATAATATTAATTTGGCCCATGGTATTTGACCCATAGGCATCACCTAAATGAAAACATCCCTTTTGAGCATCCTTAAATATAAAGCTGATTATGGAGTAAATATAAGGGTCTATTTATTTATCGTACCTCTTCTTTATTTATATTTTTATCTATTTACTATACCTACTTATTCACTCATTAATATTTATTTATATTTAAATATGATTTTTGACTGTGCTATTTAGCCCATAGTATTTATAATCATTTTGTTCCATGGTATTTGGCCCATGGTATTAATAATAATTTTTTTCCATGAGTATTTGGCCTATAGGCTTCACCTAAAATAATATCTTTTTTTTGCATTTTTATTAAATATATAATGAGGTTTTTATGGAGTAAATATAAAAACGGGTTTTATTTATTTACCATATCTAGAGTAAATATAAAAATAAGTTTTATTTATTTACCATACCTCCCATTTATTTATATTTTTATTTATTTAGCATACCTTATCTTTACAAACTTTCTTACATTACATCTACACATCTATTTTCCACGATTTAGATTGCGAGATATAATTATATTTTGTTATTATTATTATAAATATATATCGTCATATATTGGTAACATTAAAAAATGTTTTACAAACTTTCTTACATTACATCTACACATTAATATGAATGTTATATAACCAGCCTAGATCCATCTTAACCATGGATCTATCAAGCTAAGAGAGGATCAAATCACTCGAGGTGAAAAACCTCTTTTTGAGTGAAAAACTTGAGGAAAGGTTTGCACCTTGAGGGATTTGATCCCTCTCAACGCTTCATAGATTCGGGGGTTAATATGGATCCGAGGCTAATTTTGGTCATGTGCAGTCATTTACTAACATGAATGATGAAAAATGATGAAATAAAAATTTTAAGTGCAAAGTGACAATGTAAGAATGTTGAATGATAGAAAATGTGAGTATTAAGAATGAAGTTAATTACAAAAAATATTCATTGAGATCAATCTGAAACTATTTTATTTTATTGTTCTTATTGTCCCACATTGCGTTATTGTCTATTATTGTGTTTGAATTAAAAGCGATTAACAATGTTGAAAGATGGAAAATGGAAATAATAAGGATGTGACGAATTACAAATGGTTTATCATTTTAAGAAGAACATTTCATGTTAGTGAAAATTTTATTTAGGATGAAAATTGAAGTTTTGTATTTATGGTTGAAGTAATTACTACCTTGGGTTTGCAAATTAATGCAAATTTTACCTCATCATCTTCAATATGTTGCGGATATTCTTTTCCACTCGATGTAATAAATCTTTCGAATCAGGGCCTTCTTTTTTATGCATCTTCTTCTTCTATAGGGAAAAAAATTTATGATTGACACCATCCTTACAAAACTTGTATGTGTTCTTTTTCCCATCATGCATAGCTCCTATTTCATCTTTGCCAGAGGTCTACCCAACAATATGTGACATACGTCCATAGGCATCACATCACACCTAATTTTGTCTTTGTAAGTGCAAGCTGGAATTCCACCTCCGCTGCTCATTCACTAACGGTTGATGTCCTTTACGAAGCCATAACACCTTGTAAGGTGTTGGATGTTTCTTTATCTTCAATTTCAATTTCTCCACCACTTCTGTAGAGACCAAATTATCGGTGCTTTGCCACTATTAATTACCATTTGACAACATTTTCCTTGAACTTTGAACACACTTCTAAACAACTTATTTCTCTATGATGGTTCAACAACTTCCTTTTTTGGTTTTTAACAAAACTTTGTTAACTACCAAAGATTCTCCTTTTTTCTGGTATATTATACGCTACTGGAAATTTTGCCACTTGTAGCACTTTTCTTTGCTTCTTCTTCATTACGAGCAACAATTACATTTTTTGATTTGTCCCCACATTCTATGGACATTCATAATCTCTATGTCCAAGCTTATTACATCTATAAAAACTTATTTCTCTTCCTCTTCTTTGCCTCCTCTTCCTACTAGAAAAACTCCCTTCTCCCACTTTCATCACCTTAAATGGGTGTATGATGACTTGAGATTTGCTACTAGCTCCTTCTCTAGGTGATGTACATCTTCCTATACCACGCTTCACTTCTTTGCTCCTCGGAAAGTACCTCTACCTCAGCGAGTTGCTTCCTCATAAGGTTTTTCTTCAACCTTCAAGGCCATCGATAAGCCTATTGCATTGTTTTAGGGAGGCAGGTCAGACACTATCTCATCTTGTATCTCCATTACGAGACAATTTATATATCTTGCATTCTTCTCTGCTATATCTTGAAATTTTTCCTCCTCTTATCCTCACTTTGTAAAATTCCTCTATATATTCTTTGGTAACATTGACCTTTGTCTAAGGTTATGCATACGTTTAAATAATGAAAGTTGATAATCACTTGGAAAAAAAACTTACCTCTCAACTTTTCCACCATCTGTTCAATTATTTATTGGCTACTTACACAAGTCTCCTTCTTTCTACCTACACTCCATCCCACCAAAGTGTTGCATGTCCTTTCAATTTTGTGACGAGAAAAATTTCACTCTTTTTCCTTATTCCATTTCTTCATAATCAAAGAAATTATCCATGTCATTAACCCAATCTATTAATTCCTCTAGGTTTAAGTCCCACTGTAAAGCTGAAACTTCAAGTACTAGGTTTAGATGTGGATCCCAACAACGATTGAAAAAAATATCATTTCGGGAGTAACTTCTACGGGTTCTCCCTCTTCTCGAGATTCAAATTCGGGCTCACGCGACATCTCAGGGATCTTCATCTCTTTGATTTCCCATTTCCATTAGCTTCTAATCTGGCTTGCATATTTGCATAACTTCCATCACTTTAGCATTTTTGCAACTAGTCTTCCTCTTATTTGACCAACACCACCTCCTCTTCCCGGCTCTATAAGCCATGTTGGATTTATTTTCTCGATCTTTGAGATCTCACTTAATGTCCCAGAGGCTACTTTGATAACACTAATGGTGGGCCCTTTGCGAGGATTTAATGATAAATTATCACACTTTGAGACAATTCCTTCTAATTCGGGAGTCAATTATAATTGACTCGAATCCCTCTACCTTTATATCTCATTCATGTATTTTTTCCTTTATTGAATTGTCAAAATGCTCAATCGAATTTTACCAATGGTGGAACTAAACATAGAAAATAAATTTGCATTTTTCTTTTTTTTGAAGTTGATTTCTTCACGGACTCAAACCATATTAAAAACATTTACATTAAAATGCATCACTCAAATACAATTAAACTAGAGTTTATAAATTATCGCATCCAAAAATGGAACTAAGCCATGTGCATATTTTTATGAGAAAACCATCAGATCAACAATCTTAGTGCAAGAGCCATCGAATAAAATAAGTGTTGGATGGTCAACTCAATTTATTCAAACATGATTTATAAAACATCACGTCCATTTGACATATTAAATAATATGTAGCTTAAATTTGCAATAACGTATCGGATCGCGGATCGAGAAGGTTATGACTCTCTTTGACACTCCTTAACACTACAATGGTCCCATTTTTTGTTTTAACTCTATCGGATTCAATTTCTTGCAAAGGTTATTCCTCTAAAGACCACGGTTTGGCATATCAGCTAAGAACTCTTTATTTTAAGAATACAAGTTTTGGACTAATTCAATTTCACGGTGGACGTGGAATTTAAATTAAAACATACAAATAAAAAATTAATTAAAAACGAGAACTCGAAAGCTGAATCAAACAAACTCAGAAAATAATTCGAAGGAAAACAACCTCAGAGATTTGACATTTATGCCCCAGATTTCTCATTGATATAGAGAAATATCAATTTCTATTATTCCATCCTTCTATAACCAAAATCCTCTTTCACGTAGTCTAATATTACTTAAATAATTTTCATACAATTATTCAGATCTAATTCAAAAGATCGAATTTGTCGAATTTTGGATAAAATCCTACAACATGATATTCTCCCTAAATCTATCAACTAAAACTAAATCCAATGAATCTAATACAAAGTAGTTGAAATCCCTAAGGAGTAGATCAAATCCTATCTACCACAACAGTAAATTGCCAGCTAAAGCAACCCACTCCTTCTCTTGTAATTTTTTTTGGTATTTTTGGAATAAAATTAAAGTCTTTTATCTCGAAAGCCTCATGCTCATTTGCATCAAACATCTACTGCGAAATCAATTCATCTAGTTCAAACAATTAAATAGGATTAGGAAGAAAAATCCACACTAAATTCAATGCATCTATTGCAAGCAATCAAATAGGATTAGAAATAAATATCTACACTAAAACCAATGGATCTAGTGCAAGCAATCAAATAGGAGTAGAAATCAACATCTGCACTAGAATCAATGTATCTAGTGTAAAGTATTAAATAGGATTACAAATCAGCATCTACGTTGAAATCAATGCATCTAGTGCAAGCGATCAAATATGATTAGAAATCAATATCTACACTGAAACCAATGCATCTAATTCAATCAATCAAATAGGAGTAAAAATCAACATCTAACTAAAATAGTTGCATCTATTGTAAGGTATTAAATAGGATTAAAAATAGACATCTACATTGAAATCAATGCATCTAGTGCAAGTGATCAAATTGGATTAGAAATCAACTTCCACACTTAAATCAATACATCTATTTTAATGAAAAATCCAAAATATTCCTAAGTTTCTAGATCTGAATTCTATTTATATATGTGTCTTTGTGTGTCTATTTTTTTCTTCCCTCTCTCTACACCTTCCATTTTGTGTCTATCTCCCTCCCTCTCTCCTTCTCTCTCTCCCCCTCTCTCCCTTGTGTCTCTCTCACCACCTCTCCCTCCATTTCTCTATCTTTATCTTCTTCCTTGTCCCTCATGCCATCTATATCTATACCTCCCTCCATCTCTCCTTATTTATCTCTCTATCCCATCCCCCGAAACACATGTCATTCTCTCTCTCTCTCTCTCTCTCTCTCTCTCTCTCTCTCTTTTCCTCTTCCCCACTAAGTATATATATCTATATCCCTCTGTCTCTCCTTATTCATCTCTCTATATCATATTGTATACATTATCGCTCCATTTATATCTATATATCTATCTCTCCCTTTTCATGTCCCTCTCTATCTCTTCCTCTTCTCTCTCTCTCTCTCTCTCTCTCTCTCTCTCTCTCTCTCTTAGCCCCCAAACATGCAAACTATATCTCCATATCTATCTATATATTTATCTCTCTCTCTCTCTCTTCCTCCCTCCCTCCCTATTCCTCTCCCTCTCTCTCTGACCCTCTTTCTCTCCCACTCTCTCTCTCACTCCCTCTTCCTCTCTCCCTCTTTGTCTCTCCTCCTCTTCTCTCGATATCTATCTCTCTTCCTCACTCCCTCTCTTTTCCTCTCTCATTTTCCCTCTTTCCCCCTCCATATATATCTCTATCTCCCATTTTATCTCCTTATAACCGCAAAAACATACACAACCTCTCTCCATATCTATCTATCTCTCTCTCCCTCCCTCTTTCCTCTCCCTCTCTCTCTTCCTCTTCTCTCTCTCTCTCTCTCTCTTCCCCTCTCTCCCTCTCCACTCTCTCTCTCTCACGTCTTTCTTTCCCCTTCTATGTCATTTCTCTTCCACTCTCTCTTCCCCTCTCTCTCGCCTCCCTCTCTCTCCTCTCTCTCAATTCCTCTCTCTTACTTTCTCATCCACCTCCCTCTATAAGTCCCTCCCTGCCATCACACACCAATGATAGAATATAACATTAAGATTGTTTCCAAGATTTAGATTGAGAGATATACTTATATTTTATTATTATTATTATTATAAATATATCCACTACAAATATATTGAGCCAACATTAAAAAAGTTTACAAAATTTCTTACATTACATCTACACATTAATATGAATGTTAGAGAAAATCTCTTAGGTGAAAACCTCTTTTTTGAGTGAAAAACTTGAGGAAATGTTTGAACCTCGAGGGATTTGATCCCTCTCAGCACTTGATAGATTTGGGATTAAGATGGATCCAGGCTAGTTTAAGTCGTGTGTGGTTATACAAAATTTGTTGAAAATCTAATTATTTTGATAATTTTAAATATTCTAAAAATGTCTAAGATTAATTATGAATGATGAGACAGTTACTAACTTGAATGATGAAAAAATTATGAAATAAAAATTTAAAGTGCAAAAGTGACAATGTAACAATGTTGAATAATAGAAAATGTGAGTATTAAGAATGAAGTCAATTACAAACAATCTTCATTGCAATAAATCTGAAGCTATTTTATTTTATTGTTCTTATTGTCCCACATTTAGTTATTCCCTATTATTGTGTTTGAATGAAAAGTGATTAACAATGTTGAACGACGTAAAATGGAAATAATAAGGATGTAACCCATTACAAATGGTTTATAGTTTTAAGAACAAGACATTTCAGGTAAGTGAAATTTTTATTTAGGATGAAAATTCAAGTTTTGTATTTATGGTTGACGTAATTACTACCTTAGGGTTTGCAAATTAATGGAGATTTTACCTCATCATCTTCAATATGCTACAAATATTCTTTTCCACTCGGTAATAAATTTTTTGGATCGAGGTCTTCTTTTTTATGCATCTTCTTCTTCTATAGGAAAAAATGTGCTTGATTGACACCATCTTTACAAAACTTGTATGTGTTCTTTTTTCCCGATCATGCATAGCTCCTCTTTGTCATACTGCCAAGGGTCTACCCGAGCAAATATGTGACATACGTCCATAGGCATCACATCAAACATAATTTTTCTTTCTAGTTGCTCAATTGGAATTCCACTTCACAATTTGTTCATTCACTAATAGGCTGATGTCCTTTTCTGCAAGCCATGACACCTTTTAGGGTGTTGGATGTTTCTTTGTCTTCAATTTCAATTTCTCCACCACTACTGTAGAGACCAAAATTACTCAATCTTTGCCACTATAAATTACCATTTGAGAGAATTTTCCTTGAAACTTTGCACAAAATTCTAAACAAATTATTTCTCTTGTGCTCATTCAACAACTTCCTTTGTTGGTTTTAAAAAACCTTTGTTAACTACCAAAGATTCTCCTTTTTACTGAGTATATTCTCTCACCTCACGGCACTTTTACTACTTCTGGCACTTTTGCTGCTTCTTCTTCATTCTGAGCAACAATTTCATTTCTCTTATGTGTCCCCACATTCTCTGGACATTCATAATCTCTATGTTCAAGATTATCACATCTATAACACCTGATTTTTCTTCCTCTACCTCTGCCTCCTCTTCCTCTAAAAAAACTCCTTCTGCCACTTGCATCACCTTCTGTGGGTGTATGATGACTTGAGCTATAGCTAGCTCCTTCTCTAGGTGTTGTAAGTCTTCCTATACCACCTTGAATTCCTCTTCCTCGGGAAAGTACCTCTACCTGCGAGATTACTTCCTCATGATTTTTCTTCAACCTTCGAGGCCATACGATAAGCCTCTTCCATTGTTTTAGGGATATAGTAGACTTATCTCATCTTGTATCTCCATTTTCGAGACAATTTATATATCTTGCAATCTTCTACGGTGTACCTTGAATTTCTGCGTGCTCTTATGCTCACTTTGTAAAATTCCTACTGTATATTATTTAAGCTATCATTGACCTCTATCCTAAGATTACTGCATCTATATAAATAATGAAAGTTGATAACCACTTGGAAAAAAATTACCTCTCAACTTTTCCTGCCATCTTGTTCCAATTCTTTATTGGTTGCTTACCAAGTCTCCTTCTTTTCTGCACTCCATCCCACCAGAAATCTTTCGCATGTCCTTTCAATTTTGTAACACAAAATTTCACTCTTTTTCCTTCTTCCATTTCTTCATAATCAAAGAAATTATCGATGTACATGTAACCGAATCTATTAATTCCTCTACGTTTGAGTCTCCTATAAACAGTAGGAAACTTCAAATGCAGGGTTTAGATGTGGATCCCCTACAGCGATTTAAAAATCTCATTTTCAGGTTGTAACCACCCGCAGAGTTCTCCCTCTTTTGCGAGATTCAACTTCGGGCTCACTAACATCTCCAACATGCGCATCTCTTTGATTTCCCATTTCCATTGATTCTAATGCGCTTGCATACATTGCATGAATTCCATCACTTTAGCATTTGCAATTGGTCTTCCTCTTCTTCGACCGGCCACCACCCTCCTCTCCCAACACTATGAGCCATATTGGATTTCTTTTCTCGATCTTTGAGATACAGCTCGGTGTCATAAACACTATTCTATTACCACTATTGGTGGGTCCGGTTGAAGTATTTAATGATAAATATGATCAAACTTTGAGACAATTCCTTCTAATTCGGGGAATCAATTCTGATTGAATCGAGTCCTTACCTTTATCGCCCATTCATGTATTTTGTCCTTTAGTCAATTGTCAAAATTCTAAATCGAATTTCGCAATGGCAGAAGTAAATATAGAAAATAGCCGCATTTTCTTTCTTTCAAAGTTTATTTCTTGATAGACTCAAACCATATTAAAATATTTACATTAAAATGTATAAGTCAAAGATAATTAAAATGGAGTTTATAAATTATTGCATCCAAAAATGTAACTAAGCCATGTACATATTTTTATGCGAAAACCATGAGATCAACAATCTTAATGTGAGATCCATCAGATCAAATAAGTGATGGATGGTCAACTCAATTTATTCAAACATGATTTATAAAACATCACATCCATTTGAGAGATTAAATAACATGAAACTTAAATTGCGATAATCATCGGGTTGCGGATCAGATGGTTATGAATCCTCTTTGACCTCCTTAACACTACTGCGACCCCATTTTCTTTAACTATGTCGAGATTCAATTTCTTGCGAGGTTATTCCTCTGAAGACCATGGTTTGGCATATCAGCGGAGTAACTCTTTATATTTTAAGAATAAAAATGGACTAATTCAATTTCCGTGGAAGTATAATTTAAATGAAAACATACAAATAAAAAATTAATTAAACGAGCTCGAATTAAATCAAACAGTCATAAATATTTGAAAGGAAAACAACCTTCGGGATTTGACATTTTATGCCCAGATTTCTCGATGATACAAAGAAATATCAATTTCTATGATTCCATCATTACAGCCAAAATCCTCTTTTCACGCTATCTAAACTTACCTAAATAACTTTCATACAACATTATTCATATACGATTCAAAAAGATCGAATTTGTCCAATTTTGGATAAAATCCTATTGCACGATATTCTCCCTATATCTATCAACTAAAACTAAATACAATGAATCTAATACAAAGATTTTCAAATCCTACCAGGAGTATATCAAATCCTATCCACCACAACAATAAATTTCCCGACGCTAAAGGAACCCCACTCGTTTCCTTGTAAACCTTTTTTGTATTTTTGGAATAAAATTGAAGTCTTTTATCTTGAAGCCTCATGCTTCGCATCAGAAACATCTACTGCTGAAATCAATGCATCTAGTTCAAATAGTCAAATAGGATTATAAATAGAAAATCCACACTAAATTCAATGCATCTATTCTGCAAAGCAATCAAATAGGATTAGAAATAAACATATACACTAAAACCCGGTGGATCCGGTCGCAAGCAATCAACTAGGAGTAGAAATCAATATATGCACTGTAATCAATGCATCTAGTGTAAGGTATTAAATAGGATTAGAAATCAACATATATGCTGAAATCAATGCATCTAGTGCAAGTGATCAAATACGATTAGAAATCAATATCTCCACTGAAACCAATGCATGTAGTGCAAGCAATCAAATAGGAGTAAAATGAATATCTAACTAAAATAAATGCATCTAGTGTAAGGTATTAAATAGGATTAAAAATCGACATCTACATCGAAATCAATGCATCTAGTGCAAGTTATCAAATTGGATTAGAAATGAACTTCTACAATGAAATAAATACATCTATTTTAGTGAAAATCAAAAATATTCCTAAGTTTCTTGATCTGAATTCTATGTCTACATGTGTCTTTGTGTGTCTTTTTTTTCTTCCCTCTCTCTAAACTTTCCATTTTGTGTCTATCTCCCTCCCTCTCTCCTTCTCTCACTCCCCCTCCCTCTCCCCACCTCCCTCTCTCCCTTGTGTATCTCAGACCACCTTTCCCTCCCTTTCTCTATCTTTATCTTCTTCCCTGTCACCCCTTCCATCTATATCTATACCTCCATCCATCTCTCCTTATTTGTCTCTCTATCCCATCCCCTGAAACACATGTCGTGATCTCTCTCTCTCATTTTCTTTGTCTCTCTCTTATTCTCTCTTCCCCCCCCTAATTCTATATCTCTCATCTCCCTCTATCTCTCACTTATTTATCTCTCTATATCATCTTGTATACATATCTCTCTATTTCCATATATCTATCTATCTCTCCCTCTTCCCTGTCCCTCTCTATCTCTGTCCCTTCTCTCTCTCTCTCTTTCTCTCTTTCTCTCTCTCTCTCTTTCTTTCTCACTCTCTCTCTCTCTCTCTCTCTCTCTCTCTCTCTCTTAGCCCCCAAAGATGCACACTATCTCTCACTATGTATCTTTCTATATATTTATCTCTCTCTCTCTCTCCCTCGCTCCCTCCCTCCCTATTCCTCCCCCTCTCTCTGCGACCCTTCTTCCTCTCCCACTCTCTCTCTCCCTCGTCCTATCTCTCTCTTTGTCTCTCTTCTGTTGGCAATGTGTTGTCCTTGATGGCAACCTACTTGATGAAATAAGATTGTTGGAAATATGATGCAATGTGTTGTCTTTGATGGCAACCTACTAGATGAAGTTGTCCTTGATGGCGGCTTGATGAGTTGTCTTTGGATGACAACCTACTTGATGAATTTGTTCTTGATGGAAACTGTGATAGGTTGCCTATGATAAGAAAATGATGTGTTAGGATGATGTATCTTGTGTTAAATAAGGAAGGATGATGTATCTACAGATTAGTGCAGATGTAATGGAGAAAGGAATTCTTGTAAGGGCCAGAGAAATTATTAAAATGGTATGTCACAAAGCATACACGGGTTTGTAAAGGTGAAGTAGTGTATGTACGTGGAAAAGTACGTACCAAGTAGCATATGCCTATTTGTGCTCTAAATTTATAAAACCAGGGGACATAACCATGGTATTGGCCCATAGTATTGAGCGCTGGATTATCTATTTGATCCTGTCCAGGAATACCATTGGAAGTTTTGTGGTTTTGGCTCATTGTATTGGTAAAAGCTAAATCTATTTAAGGAGAAGAAAGATCATAGTGCATGGGTGTGCATAGAGATGCAGGTTTTAATGAATACTTCACTTTGTAGGTATATATATCAGATGTGACATTGATTAATAATGCATGTAAGAAGAAAATGATGAAGAGGGATCTCTAGATCTGAAATGACTAGGTATTTTCTAGATCTGTTTATCGGATGTCTAGGTATGAAATGAGGCGAATATTTTCTGAGGTGAAGGGTAAAGATCTGAGCTATTTATTTGTTTACGAAGAGTTGCACAGCCCTACAATGTTTGAAGATCTATACGCAGGTTCGATTCATAAAAGGTGCATGCATACGCAAGTTGAAAGCCCGGCAAAAGTGCGTATGGAATGTGAGGTTGGTTACGGAATATGTGCGAAGTATCGCCCCGAGGTTTGTCTCTATGAAAGCGGCGTATATACGGGTTGATAAGTAAGCGTGACGTAAATAGGGTTTTTCTGAAGTGCAACTGGGAATGATATCGATCTCGTCTACGTCTCAGCTTTGCTATCTTTCAATAGTGGTATATCTGAGATCTTGGTTGTTTGAATGTTGATTGTCTTCTTGATTATGTTGATTAAAGATCAAAGTTGTTGATTGATTGGTTGATGATTCAATGAATGAATTGATGGGGTTATAAGTTTCGGTTTGATATATGTTGAGCTTAAATGTGGAGTGGGTCGATGCGAAAATCGATGAAAAAGTGGCCTACAAGGTATGTTGTATGGAAGGCTGAAGGATCCGGTATGAAAATTGATGAAATGTGGTCCCATGATGGTGCGAGGGTTGAAGCCTTCGGTAAGGGGGTTATGGCGCTCCTTCAGGTGGTAGGTTTGGTAAACAAGAGCGAGGGGGTAGTAGCTCCCTTCCGGTAGAGGTTGGTAAACGAGTAGGGGGTAGTAGCTCCCTTCTAGGAGAGAAATTTGGTAAACGAGAGCGAGGGGTAGTAGCTCCCTTCGAGAGAGGTGGTAAATGAGGAGCGGGGGGTTGTAGCTCCCTTCTAGAAGAAATTTGAGGTAAACGAGAAGTTTGTTGCCTTTTGCAGGTGGGTGCATGCTTGTATGAGTCTGCGCCAATACATGGTTGTAAGAAGTTTTTTTTATAGCAAATGACGAAACGGATAAGACGGCGGTGGTTTCTCCCGGAATTGGGTTTCCACCTTAAATCCTAGTGTTCATGTGTGTTGCTTATGTGTCGCAGTTGATTCTGTTCTTCTTTTGCACAAGTTCTTGCTTACTAAACATCTAATGAATGAATGATGCACTGATCTAAGTAAAGAATTATTTTCATAATGAGATATCTAGTAATACACAAGTTTTATTAAGGATATCCGCGTATATACGTGAGTTGGCTTGATCGTATTATTCATGGGTTTTAGAAAAGAAAAAATAAAGGTTTCGATCGACCCTAAATACGATTCACCCCCCTCTCGGTATTTTCCCAACAATTGAGTATCGAGAAGCGGTCCTTCTAAAGGAGCTTGATCGCTTGAAGGAGATCCGTCACAATGGGAAGGAAGCAAAAGAAGAAGGCTACTCAAAAGGAGATATCTCAGAAAAAATGTGCAGCAAAAATGAAGAAGAGGAAATAGGTATTGATTTTTGTCCTTGTGATTCACGTTCTTGTGCATACAATGGTGAAGATAGTGAAAGTAATTTTATGGATCTGAGAGAAGCTCTCAGATTAAAGTTGAAGATCAGCAAAGATCATTTAATGAGGGCCGAATCTATACTACAAGAATATGATCTCTAGAATGAATGAATAGATAGAAATTTATCAAAGACCTAAGTTTAAGCGACCTATCAAAATAGAAGACTTGAAGCGAGACATCATCTCTAAAGCGGTCTGAAGCATCAAATAAGAATAATGAATAACTTCTACAAACGTTTGAAGAACAAGAAAATGGGTTGAAGGAAGAGATTTTAAAATTGAATGATCAAGTAGAAGAAGGAAGAAGGATCGAATAAAGTATGAAGAATAAATGCCAAAGATTGGAGGTTGAGATAAACATTTTAAAAGGTAAATTAGAAGAAAAAATATAAACGCTTGAGGTTTCAAGATAGTACTAAGATTCTGGACAATATTCTTAGTAGTCAAAGGTCTCCTCCTATTAAATTTGGTCTTGGTTTTCATGAAAGCTTGTTAAAGGAGAATCTAGTTCACAAAAGGAAGTGCTAAAGATTCAAGGATATCAATGCAAAACCTGAAGTGTTGAAAAAAGCAGAAGATTAAAGCGACAATGTGAACTCTCAAAAGAAACCATTCCCTCCTTTGATCAATAATGTTGAATGCTTCAAATTTCATAATTATGGGCATGTTGTAATAATTGCGAGAAAGCGATTTTTTCCAGTCACAAACAAACGAGATTCTACAGAGAGAATTTTCCAGGTTTATTTAAGGGATATTGTTTTCATTAATACGATGGTCATGTGACTAATTGCAATAGAGAAGAAAGAATAGAAAAACACATTATGATCCCTATGTTTAATTTTCTGGTCACACAAGATGTTATTCTTGTAAAAAATATGGACATGTAGAATGAATAGATTTGAGAATTGGACAATTTCCCATTTTCTCTCAGGAAATTTCAAGCAAAGTTGGAAAAGAAGGAGGACCGGTCAGAAATGTAGGGAATATTGACCCTCTTTGCGAGTCATCGCTTCTAAAACTTACTTCTCATAATGATTGCGGGAGTGATGTGAGATACATTCTATGGGTTAGTAATGTATCATCACGGGAGAGCAATGTATGGTGATTCCATGATTGGTTTGGTAATTAGTTTATGTTTATTAGAACGGTGCATACGATGAGAAGAGAAGATAGGAACGAGGTGGCATAAGTTCGAGGGATATGGAGTTGTAAAATTTTACGTATTTCACTTTCCATACGCGGGTTTCATGAACTAAAGTGCGTATACCACGCGAGTTCCAATGGAGGCAGACGTATGCTTTTACATTAGAGAAAAATAGTGATTGACTAAAGATCGGGAGCACGGATTCGGGGAGCATCGGTCACGTAATGATTGCATTTTTGACATTGTATCTACTTATTACTTAGTTCTTGTAATACTCATGCTCAATTATGATGACATTATACATGGTTTCTTATGATAAGATGATGGATGAGCCACGGTGCTTTTGCGAAGAGTATCTTTTGTTTTCACACATGGATGAGATGAAATTTTTATGATGCAGAGATAAGGATAGATCATGCAAAATTTGTTGTTGATGACTATTGACATAATTCATACACATGTTACATCATGATTATGAATCATGAAGATCTTGGTGATATCAGATCACATTGATGATTGCTTGAAGTTGTTCTGGTATGATAATTCCTCTTGAGAAGAATATGTTGATCTTGCAAAGAACTGAAGACTTGGTTGCGATGTGCTTATGCTAAAGCTTGTTGGATGACACTTGAAAACACAAGCGCATTGTCCTATCTTTCTTCTCATATATTCCGGGAAAACATGAATATCTCGGACGAGAAGCTAGGAGATTGTCTACGCCTCTTAGAAGATTAGATGCTTAAATTCGAGAAGATTAAAGTGGATACATGGATTTACTGAATGACAGTCGCGTATATACATGAGTTTATACACATAAAACTGTGTATGGGTATTTCTTTGACAAATTTCTCTAGGTCAGCAATCTTCAGCACAGCTGTGGTGCTATTGGGTATCTCTAGTGATGTTCTAGTTCTCATAAACTCTGGTTCATTCTCTGATGTTTTGATCGTTGATGATTTGCTGTTGAAATTTTTCAGGATGCACAAGCTAAGGAGGAGCATTGGTCATGTGGAAAGTAATGTATTGTTGGAATTATGATGGTTCTGAAATATGATCTCTCTTGAGGTCTTTTTGGTCTTGATTATAAAAAATCATATTTGTATTTTGATGAAAAGGTCATGCTGAGACCTATGATGTAAATTGTAATATTGAGTCATGTAAGGACTTGTTCAAATGTGTAAACCCACTTTGTTGGGTAGTTGAGTCAAAATGTGTAAACCCACTTGGTTGGGTACTTGAGTCATATATGTAAATCCACTTGGTTGGATCCTTGATGTAAGTATGAGTCCCTGGTGATAGGAAAGGTCATAGAGTCATGTACTACATTGAAAAATATGTTTGAAGATTGACATGAACTCGGGAGGATCATGGTAACCCGATCACATCAGATCTACAGAGCTCTTCGTCCTACATGAGAAGAAAAACCTTGTTTTGGTTTTGATCCGCCCTTTGCCCTTGATTTCAAAGGGGGAGAGTAACATGGTGTTTGAATAGGGGGAGACTATCATGGTGTTTGAATAGGAGGAGAGTATCATGGTATTGGTTATAATCATTGTATCTATCTGTTGTGGTGATCAAACATCATCATGGTTTCCATCAAGTCCAAAGGGGGGGATTTTTGGCAATGTGTTGTCCTTGATGGCAACCTACTTGATGAAATAAGATTGTTGGCAATATGATGCAATGTGTTGTCTTTGATGGCAACCTACTAGATGAAGTTGTCCTTGATGAAAACTGACTTGATGAGTTTTCTTTGGATGACAACCTACTTTATGAAGTTGTTCTTGATGGAAACCTGCTTGATGAGTTGCCTATGATAATCAACCTATGTGTTAGGATGATGTATCTTGTGTTAAATAAGGAAGGATGATGTATCTATAGATCGGTGCGGTCTTAACGGAGAAAGGAATTCTGTGAGACGAGGAGCAATGATTAAAATGGTATGTCACAAAGCATACATGGGTTTTTGCTAAGACGGCGCATATGTACGCGGAAAGTGCGTCTGCGAGTAGCGTATGCCTATTTGTGCTCTAAATTTATAAAACCAGGGGACATAACCATGGTCTTAGCCCATAGTATTGACGACTGGTTATCTATTTGATCCCGGTCGGGAATACCATTGGAGATTGTGTGTGGTTGTGGCTCATGGTATTGGTAAAAGATAAATCTATTTAAGGAAAGAAGATCATAGTGCAGGAGCATGCATAAGTACGGGTTTAATGAATACTTCACTTTGAAGTATATACGTATGGAAGGGTAACATTTTATTGATTAATAATACCTAAGAAGAAAATGATGAAGAGGGATCTCTAGATACGGAAATGACTAGGTATTTTCTGATCTATTTATGGAATGTTTAGATGCGAGATGAGGCGAATATTTTACGAAGTGAAGGTAAAGATCGAGCTATTTATCTGTTACGAAGAGTTGCACAGCCCTACAATGTTTGAATATATATATACACGAGTTCGCTTCATAAAGCGTGCATACGTGAGTTGGCTCAGCAAAAGCACGTATGGAATGTGAGGTTGGTTCTGGAATATGTGCATAAGTATACACGGGTTTGTCTCTATGAAAGCGCGTATATACGCAGGTTCAATGAAGTAAAATCATGTATGAAAGCTAGGGTTTTTCTGAAGTGTGTGGAATGAAATGTTTGATCTAGTCTATTATTTCACTGCTATCTGTCAATGATGTATTCATACAGATATGGGTTGTTTGAATGTTGATTACGTTGTTGATTATGTTGATTAAAGATCAAGTTTTTGATTGATTGGTTGATGATTAAATGAATGACTTGATGGGGTTATAAGTTTCATTTTGATATATGTTGAGCTTAAATGTGTGGAGTGGGTCCCGGTCGAAAATCGATGAAAAGTGGCCTACGAGGTATGTTTAACGAGCTAATGGATACAGAATGAAAATTGATGAACGTGGTCATAATGGTGTTGAGCGTCGAAGCCTTGATGGGGGTTGTAGCTCCCTTCAGTGTGTGGTAGCTTGAGACGAGGGTAGTAGCTCCCTTCAGGGAAGGCCGGTAAACGAGAGCGAGGGGGTAGTATCTCCCTTCTAAGAGAAATTTGGTAAATGAGACCGGGGGTAGTAGCTCCCTTCCGGGAGAGGTGGTAAATGAGAGCGAGGGGGTTGTAGCTCCGGGTTAGAAATTTGGTAAACGAGAGAAGGTTGTTGCCTTTTGCGGGTGGGTGCACAACGTCTTGGTATGAGTCGCATTGCCGGTACATGGTTGTAGAAGTTTTCTTTATAACAAATATTGAGGAAACTAGGTCTGACGACGGCGAGTGGTTTTCTCTAGAGATTGGTTTTCACCTTAAATCTGGTGTTCTGTGATGATTTATTAATTCTTACTATGATTCTTTAACACTAAACATCTAATGAATGAATGATACGATGATTTAATTAAAGAATTATACGCATAATGAGATCTCTGGTAATACACAAGTTTTATTAAGGATATCCACGTATATACACAGGTTGAAAGCCGGTAAAGTGACGAATGGGTTTAGAGAAAGAAAAATTAAAAAAAATTCGATCAGCCCTAAGTACTGCTTCACCCCCCCTCTCAGTATTTTTCCCAACAACTTCCCCTTCTCTCCATATATATCTCTCTTCCTCACTCCCTCTATTTTCCTCTCTCGTATTCCATCTCTCCCCCATCCATCTATATCTCTATCTCCCATTGTCTCTACTTATCACCCCAAAAACATACACAGCCTCTCTCCATATCTATCTATCTCTCTCTCCCTCCCTTTTTCTCTCTGTATCTCTCTTCCCCTTCTCCCTCTCCACCTTTCTCTCTATGTATTTCTTCCCCTTCCAAATCCATCTCTCATCTCCTCTCTCCCACCTCTCTCTCTCCTCTCTCTCAAGTCCTCTCTCTCACTTTCTCACCCACCTCCCTCTATCTCTCCCTCCCTCCCATCACACACCAATGACATAATATCATATTAATATTTTTTCCACAATTTAGATTGAGAGATATACTTATATTTTGTTATTATTATTATAAATATATCCATTACAAATATATTGAGCCAACATTAAAAAATTTTACAAAATTTCTTACATTACATCTACACAATAATATGAATGTTAGATAACCAACCTAGATCCATCTTAACCATGGATCTATCAAGCGCCCAGAGAGATCAAATCTTTGGAGGTGAAAACCTCTTTTTTGAGTGCAAAACTTGAGGAAAGGTTTGCACCTCGAGAGGTCTGATCCACTCTCGAGCGGATTTGACAAAAGATCCATGGTTAAGATGGATCCCGGAGTTGGTTTCGGTCGTGTGTAGTCATACAAAATTTATTTGAAAATATAATTATTTTTATAATTTTCAAATATCCTAAAAAATTTCTAAGATTAATGATGAATGATGAGACAAATTTACTAACTTGAATGATGAAAAATGATGAAATAAAAATTTTAATTGCAAAGCGACAATGTAACAATGTTGAATGATAGAAAATGTGAGTATTAAGAATGAAGTCAATTACAAACAATATTCATTGCGATCAATATGAAAATATTTTATTTTATTGTTCTTATTGTCCCACATTGAGTTATTCTCTATTATTACATTTGAATGAAAATTTATTAACAATGTTCAATGATGGAAAATGGAAATAATAAGGATGTAACCAATTACAAATGGTTTATAGTTCTAAGAAGAAGCCATTTCAGGTATGTGAAAATTTTATTTAGGATGAAAAATCAAGTTTTGTATTTATGGTTGAGTAATTACTACCTTGGGTTTGCAAATTAATGCAAATTTTACCTCATCATCTTCAATATGTTGCTAATATTCTTTTTCGACTCGATAATAAAGCTTTTTTGGATCGGGTCTTTTTTTATGAATCTTCTTCTTCTATAGAGAACAATATATGATTAACACCATCTCAAAACTTACGTGTTTGTTTTCCCATCATGCATAGCTCCTCTATCATATCTGCAAGAGTCTACCAAGCAATATGTGACATATACGTCCATAGACATCACATCACACATAATTTTTTCTTTGTAGCTACCGAAGTACAGAATTCCACTTCACACTATTAATTCTCTAACAGATGATATCCTTTCTGAAACCATGACGCCTTGTAGGGTGTTGGTTGTTTCTTGGTCTTAAATTTCAATTTCTCCACATTTTCTTTGTCCCTCTCTTCTTCCCTCTTCCTCCATAATTATATATCTCTATCTCCCTCTATCTCTCATTATTTATCATTCTATATCATCGTGTATACATTATCGCTCCAATTCTATCTCTCCCTCTTCCTATCCCTCTTTATCTCTTCCTCTTCTCTCTATCTCTCTCTCTCTATCTCTCTATCTCTCTCTCTCTCTCTCTCCATCCCTCGCTCCCTATTCCCCTCCCTCTCTCTCTCTGACCCTCTTCCTCTCCCACTCTCTCCCCCCCTCCCTCGTACTCTCTCTCTCTTTGTCTCTCTTGCTATTCTCTCCATATCTATCTCTCTTCCTCACTCCCTCTCTTTTCCTCTCTCATCTCCCATCTCTCCCCCCTCCATCTATATCTTATGCTCTCCCCATTTTCTCTCCTTATAAACCCAAAAAAATACACACCCTCTATCCATATCTATCTATCTCTCTCCCCCTCCCTTTTCCTCTTCCTCTCTCTCTTCCCATTCTCTCTCACTCTCTCTGCCCCTTCTTCCTCTCCACCTTTCTCTTGGTGTATTTCTTTCCCTTCCAACTCCATCTCTCTTCCCGTCTCTCTCAAGTCCTCTCTCTCACTTTCTCACCCACCTCCCTCTATCTCCCTCCCTCCCATCACACACCAGTGATAGAATATAATGTTAAGATTGTTTCCACAATTTAGATTGAGAGATATACTTATATTTTGTTATTATTATTATAAATATATCCATTACAAATATATTGAGCTGACATTAAAAAGTTTACAAAACTTTCTTACATTACATCTACACATTAATATGAATGTTAGATAACCAACCTAGATCCATCTTAACCATAGATCATATCAAGCAGGAGGGGATAAAACCTCTCAAGGTGAAAACCTCTTTTTGAGTGCAAAACTTGAGGGAAATTTTTGTACCTCGAGAGTTTGATCCCACTCGACGCTTGATAGATCGCGTGGTTAGAGATGGATCTGCTAGTTTCGGTCATGTGCGGTCATACAAAATTTGTTGAAAATCTAATTATTTTGATAATTTTAAATATCCTAAAAATTTCTAACATTAATGACGAATGACGAGACAGTTACTAACTTGAATGATGAAAAATGAAGAAATAAAAATTTTAAGTGCAAAGTGAGAATGTAACAATGTTGAATGATAAAGAATGTGAGTATTAATAATGAAGTCAATTACAAACAATATTCATTGCAATCAATCTGAAACTATTTTATTTTATTGTTATTATTGTCCCACACTTATTTATTCTCTATTATTGTGTTTGAATGAAAATTTATTAACAATGTTGGATGATGGAAAATGGAAATAATAAGGATGTAACCAATTACAAATGGTTTATAGTTTTAAGAAGAAGACATTTCAGGTTAGTGAAAATTTTATTTAGGATGAAAATTCAAGTTTTGTATTTATGGTTGAAGTAATTACTACCTTCGGTTTGCAAATTAATGCAAATTTTATCTCATCATATTCAATATGTTGCTGATATTATTTTTCCTCGGTAATAAAGTTTCGGATCCAGGTCTTCTTTTTTATGCGTCTTCTTCTTCTTTAGGGAGCTATGTATGATTGACACTATCTTTACAAAAACTTGTGTGTGCTCTTTTTCCCCATCATGCATAGCTCCTCTTTCCATCTTGCCAAGGTCTACCCGGCCTTAATATGTGACATACATCCATAGGCATCACATCACACATAATTTTGTCTTTGCCTATACCCAACTTGAATTCCACTTCACATTTTTCATTCACTAACATATGATGTCCTTTCACAAGCCCATGACTGCTTGTAGGGTCGTTGTATGTTTCTTTTTATTCAATTTCAATTTCTCCACCACATCGCTAGAGACCAAATTATGCAGTCTTTTACATACTACTCCAATTACCATTTGATAGCATTTTTATTGAACTTTGCACACACTACTAAACAAAGTCTTTCTCTATGCTGGTTCAGCAACTTCCTCTTACTTTGGTTTTAACAAAACTTTGTTAACTACCAAAGGTTCAATTTTGTGTCTATCTCCCTCCCTCTCTCCTTCTCTCTCTCCCCTTCCTCTCTCCCCTTTGTCTCACTCACCACCTCTCCCTCCTTTTCTCAATATTTATCTTCTTCCCTGTCCTCCTTTCCATCTATTTCTATAGCTCTCTCCATCTCTCCTTATTTGTCTCTCTATCCCATCCCATGAAACACATGTCATGATCTCTCTCTCTCTCTCTCTCTCTCTCTCTCTCTCTCTCTCTCTCTCACACACACACACACTCTCATTTTCTTTGTCTCTCTCTTCTTCCATCTTCCCCCCTAAGTATATATCTCTATCTCCCTCTATCCATCCTTATTTATCTCTCTATATCATCTTGTATACATTATCTCTCCATTTATATCTATCTATCTATCTCTCCCTCTTCCTGCCTCTCTCTATCTCTTCCTCTCTCTCTCTCTCTCTCTCTCTCTCTCTCTCTCTCTCTCTCTCTCTTAGCCCCCAAACATGCACACTATCTCTCCATATATATCTATATATGTATCTCTCTCTCTCTATACCTCCTTCCCTCCCTATTCCTCTCCCTCTCTCTCCGACCCTCTTCCTCTCCCGCTCTCACTCTCCCTCCCTCATCCTCTCTCTATCTCCTTGTCTCTCTTCCTCTTCTCTCCATATCTATCTCTCTTCCTCACTCCCTCTCTTTTCATCTCTCGTCTTCCCTCTATCCCCCCTCCATATATATATTTATCTCCCATTGTATCTCCTTATCTCCCAAAAAACATACACACCCTCTCTCCATATCTATCTATCTCTCTTTCCCTCCCTCTTCGTCTCCCTCTCTCTCTTCCCCTTCTCTCTCTATCTCTCTTCCCCTTCTCCCTCTCCCACCTTTCTCTCTATGTCTTTCTTCCCCTTCCAATTCCATCTCTCTTCCCCTCTCTCACCTCTCCCTCTCCTCTCTCTCAAGTCCTCTCTTAATTTTCTCACCCACCTCCCTCTATCTCTCCCTCCCTCCCATCACACACCAATGATAGAATATAATGTTAAGATTGTTTCCACGATTTATGTTGAGAGATATAAATATATTTTTTTATTATTACTATAAATATATCCATTAAAAATATATTAAGCCGACATTAAAAATTTTTACAAACTTTCTTACATTACATCTACACATTAGTATGAATCTTAGATAACTAGCCTAGTCCATCTTAACCACAGATCTACCAAGCACTGAGAGGGATCAAATATCTCGAGGTGAAAACCTCTTTTTTTGAGTGCAAAAATTGAGGAAGGTTTTGCACCTCGAGGGATTTGATCCTCCTCAATCGCTTGATAGATCCGGGGGTTAAGATGGATCAGGTTGGTTTTGAGTCATGTGCGATCATACAAAATTTGTTGAAAATCTAATTATTTTGATAATTTTAAATATCCTAAAAATGTATAAATATTAATGATGAATGATGAGATAATTACTAACTTGAATGATGAAAAATGATGAAATAAAAATTTTAAGTGCAAAGTGATAGCATAACAATGTTGAATGATAGAAAATGTGAGTATGAAGAATGAAGTCAATTAAAAACAATCTTCATTGCGATCAATTTGAAACTATTTTATTTTATTGTTCGTATTGTCCCAAATTTAGCTATTCTCTATTATTATGTTTGAATGAAATTTTATTAACAATGTTGAATGATGGAAAATGGAAATAATAAGGATGTAACCAATTAAAAATGGTTTATATTTTTAAGAAGAAGACATTTCAGGTATGTCAAAATTTTATTTAGGATGAAAATTCAAGTTTTGTATTTATGGTTGAAGTAATTACTACCTTGGGTTTGAAAATTAATGAAAATTTTACCTCATCATCTTCAAAATGATGCAGATATTCGTTTCCACTCAGTAATAAAGATTTTGGATCAAGTCTTCTTTTTTATGCATCTTCTTCTTCTATAGGGAAAAATGTATGATTGACACCATATTTACAAAACTTGTATGTGTTCTTTTTCCCATCATGCATAGCTCCTCTGTCATATTGCCAAGTTCTACCTAGCAATATGTGACATACATCCATAAGCATCATATCACACATAATTTTGTCTTTGTAGCTGCCCAATTGGAATTCCACTTCACATTGTTCATTCACTAATAGATGATGTCCTTTTTGAAGCCATGATGCCTTGTATGGTGTTGGATGTTCCTTTGTCTTCAATTTCATTTTCTCCACCACTTTTTGTAGAGACCAAATTATCGGTGCTTGCTTTACTATAAATTACCATTTGACAACATTTTTCGTTGAACTTTGCACACACCACTAAACCAAGTCTTTCTCTGTGCTAGTTCAACAACTTCCTTTTGTTTGGTTTTAACAAAACTTTGTTAACTACCAAATATTCTCCTTTTACTGCAGTATATTCTGCTTAGCATGCACTTTTTCTACTTCTAGCACTTTTGTTGCTTCTTCTTCATTATGAGAAAAAATTTCATTTCTATGATTTGTCCCCATATTATCTGGACATTCATAAGATCTATGTTCAATCTTATTACATCTATAACACCTGATTTCTCTTCCTCTAGCTCGGCCTCCTCTTCCTCTAGAAAAACACCTTCTTCCGCTTGCATCACCTTTTGTGGGTGTATGATGACTTGATTTGTTGCTAGCTCCTTCCTTAGGTGTTGTAGATCTTCTTATACCACCTTGAATTCATATTCATCAAAAAGTACCTCTACCTCTGGCAGATTGCTTCCTCACAAGTTCTTCTTCAACCTTCAAGGCCATTTGATAAGCCTCTTCCACTATTTTTAGGAGACAGTAGACTTATCTCATCTTGTATCTCCATTATAACACAATTTATATATCTTGCAATATTCTCTGTTGTATCTTGAATTTGTCCTACTCTTATGGTCACTTTGTAAAATTCATCTGTATATTCTTTTACTATCATTAACCTCTGTCTAAGGTTCTTCATCTGTCTAAATAATGAAATTTGATAATCACATGGAAAAAATTTACCTCTCAACTTTGAACCATTTTTTATTGGCTGCTTACCAAGTCTCCTTCTTTCTGCATGCACACCATCCCACCAAAGTTTTGCATGTCCTTTCAATTTTGTGACAGCAAATTTCACTCTTTTTCCTTCTTCCATTTCTTCATAATCAAAGAAATTATCCATGTCATTAGCCCAATCTATTAATTCCTTTGGGTTTAACCCTCCTGTAAAAAATCGTTCAGTACAGGTTTAGATGTGGATCCCAACACTCATTTAAAAAATATCATTTAAGGAGTAACTTCTGTAGGTTCTCCCTCTTCTGCAGATTCAACTTCAGGCTCACTAACATCTCCAACATCTACATCTCTTTGATTTCCCATTTCAATTGCTTCTAATATGGCTTGCATTTGTTGGATAACTTCCATCACTTCAGCATTTCCAACTAGTCTTCCTCTTCTTCGACCAACACCACCTTCTCTTCCAACTCTATAAGCCATGCTAGATTTCTTTTCTCGATCTTGAGATCTCGCTCAGTTTCTAAAGGCTTCTATGATACCACTATTGGTGGGCCGGTTGCAGGATTTAATGATAAATGATCAAACTTCAAGAAAATTCCTTCTAATTTAGGAGTCAATTCTGATTGAATTGAATCATTACCATTATCGCATATTCATGTATTATTCCCTTTATTTAGCTGTCAAAATGCTAAATCGAAGTTTTTTAATGGCAAAGAACTAAATATAGAAAATAACCGCATTTTATTTTTTTCGAAAGTTGATTTCTTGACGGACTCAAACAATATTAAAAACCTTTACATTAAAATGCATAACTCAAAGACAATTAAGTGGAGTTTTTAAATTATCACATCCAAAAATATAGCTAAGCCATGCACATCTTTTTATGTGAAAACCATCGAGATCAACAATCTTAATGTAGAGATCGTTGGATCAAATAAGTGTTGGATGGTCAACTCAATTTATTCAAACATGATTTATAAAACATCACATCCATTTGAGAGATTAAATAGCATGCAGCTTAAATTGTGATAATCGTTGGATCGCAGATCGGATGGCTATGACTCCTCTTTGACCTACTTAACACTACAACAATCCCATTTTCTTCAACTTTGTCAGATTCAATTTCTTGCAAGGTTATTCCTCTAGAGACCATGGTTTGGCATATGAGCTGATAAATATTTATTTTAAGAATACAACTAGACTAATTCAATTTCACGGTGGATATGGAATTTAAATTAAAACATACAAACAAAAATTAATTAAACGAGCTCAAAGGCTGAATAAAAAAAACTCGAGAAAGATTTCGAAGGAAAAAAACCTCCAACATTTGACATTTATGCCTAGATTTCTCGGTGATACAGAAAAATATCAATTTTTATTATTCCATCCTTCTAGATCCAAAATCCTCTTTCACATTATCTAAACTTACCTAAATAATTTTCATACAATTATTCAGATCCTATTCAAAAGATCGAATATGTCCAATTTTGGATAAAATCCTACCTCACGATATTCTCCCTAAATCTATCAACTAAAACTAAATACAATGAATATAATACAAAGCAGTTCAAATCCCTACGGAGTATATCAAATCCTATCTACCACAACAGTAAATTGCCAGTTAAAGGAACCCAATACTTTGCTTGTAAACCTTTTTTGTATTTTTGGAATAAAATTGAAGTCTTTTATCTCAAAGCCTAATGCTCCTGCATCAAACATCTACTACCCAAAATCAATGCATCTAGTTCAAACAGTCAAATAGGATTAGAAAGAAAAATCCACAATAAATTCAATGCATCTGTTGAAAGAAATCAAATAGGATTAAAAATAAATATCTACCCTAGAAACCAATGGATCTAGTGCAGAAAGCGATCAAATAGGAGTAGAAATCAACATTTACTGGAATCAATCGATCTAGTGTAAGATATTAAATACGATTAGAAATCAACATCTACGCTGAAATCAATGCATCTATTGCAAGTGATCAAATACGATTAGAAATCAATATCTACACTGAAACTAATGCATCTAGTGCAAGCAATCAAATAGGAGTAAAAATCAACATCTAACTAAAATAAATTCATCTAGTGTAGGGTATTAAATAGGATTAAAAATTGACATCTACATTGAAATCAATGCATCTAGTGCAAGTGATCAAATTGGATTAAAAATCAACTTCTACACTCAAAGAAATACACCTATTTTAGTGAAAAGCCAAAATATTCCTATGTTTCTAGATCTGAATTCTATGTCTATATGTGTCTTTGTGTGTCTGTTTTTTCTTCCCTCTCTCTCCACCTTCAATTTTGTGTCTATCTCCCTCCCTCTCTCCTTCTTTCTCTACCCCTCCCTCTCTCCCTCCCTCCCTCGGTTCTGTGTCTCTCTCACCACCTCTCCCTCCCTTTCTCTATCTTCATCTTCTTTCTATCCCCCCTGCCATCTATATCTATACCTCCCTCCATCTCTCCTTGTTTGTCTCTCTATCCCATCCTGAAAACAAATGTCATGACCTCTCTCTCTCTCTCTCTCTCTCTCCCTCTCTCTCTCTCTTTTCTACATCTCTTCCCTCTTCCCCCTAATTCAATATATTTATCTCCCTCTATCTATCCTTATTTATCTCTCTATATCATCTTGTATACATTATCTCTCCATTTCTATCTCATCGATATCTCCCTCTTCCTATCCCTCTCTATCTCCTTCCTCTTCTCTCTCTCTCTCTCTCTCTCTCTCTCTCTCTCTCTCTTTCTTTCTCTCTCTCTCTCTCTCACTCTCTCTTAGCCCCCCAAAAAGATGCATAATATCTCTCCATATCTATCTATATATTTATCTCTCTCTTTCTCCCCCCACTCCCTCCCCTCCCTCCATATTCTTCTCCCTCTCTCTCGACCCTCTTCCTCTCCCTCTCTCTCTCCCTCCCTCGTCCTCTCTCTCTCTCTTTGCCTCGCCTCCTCTTCTCTCCATATCTATCTCTCTTCCTCACTTCCTCTCTTTTCCTCTCTCATATTCCCTCTCTCCCCCATCCATCTATATCTCTATCCCCCATTGTCTCTCCTTATCACTCCAAACACATACACAACCTCTCTCCATATCTATCTATCTCTCTCTCCCTCCCTTTTCCTCTCCCTCTCTCTCTTCCCCTTCTTTCTCTCTCTCTTCCCCTTCTCCCTCTCCACCTTTCTCTCTATGTATTTCTTCCCCTTCCAAATCCATCTCTCTTCCCCTCTACCTCGCCTCTCCCTCTCCTCTCTCTCAATTCCTCTCTCTCACTTTCTCACCCACCTCCCTCTATCTCTCCCTCCCTCCCATCACACACGAATGATATAATATAATGCTAAGATTTTTTCGACGATTTATATTGAGAGATATAATTATATTTTTTTATTATTATTATAAATATATCCATTACAAATATATTGACCAGACATTAAAAAAGATTACAAAATTTCTTACATTGCATCTACACATTAATATGAATGTTAGATAACCAGCCCAAATCCATATTAACTCCAGATCTATCAAGTGCCGAGAGGGATCAAATCTCTCGAGGTGCAAACCTTTCCGCACGAGAGGGATCAAATCGTCTGCGAGGTGCGAAACCTCTTTTTTGAGTGCAAAAAATTGAGAAAAGGTTTGCACCTCGAGAAGATTTGATCCTCTCGGCGCTGATAGATCGAAAGTTAAGATGGATCTAAGTGCAGTTTCGATCGTGCTTGTGATCATAAAAAATTTGTTGAACATCTAATTATTTTGATCATTTTAAATATGCAAAAAATGTATAAGATTAATGATGAATGATGAGACGAGTTACTAACTTAGATGATGAAAAATGATGAAATAAAAAATTTAAGGGGAAAAAGTGACAATGTAACAATTTTTGAATGATAGAAAATGTGAGTAATAAGAATGAAGTCAATTACAAAAAATCTTCATTGTGATCAATCTGAAAATATTTTATTTTATTATTCTTATTGTCACACATTTAGTTATTCTCTATTACCATGTTTGAATGAAAAGTGATTAACAATATTGAATGATGGAAAATGGGAATAAGTAGGATGTAGCCAATTACAAATGGATTATTGTTTCAAGAAGAATACATTTCAGGTAAGTGAAAATTTTATTTTGGATGGAAAATCAAGTTTTGTATTCCTGGTTGAATTATTGCAACACATAAGTCAACTTGTGTCATGAATAATGTTTATGTGCTCACACTATGAGTGTGTGTGTATATGTTTTGGGGGTGAGATAGAGATATAGATGGAGGGGAGAAGAGAGATGCAAAGACAGGGTAGGAAGGAAGAGATATAGATATGGAGAGAGGTGTTAGAGAGAGAGAGAGAGAGAGAGAGAGAGAGAGAGAGAGTATGTTTTGTGGGTGAGATAGAGAGATAGAGAGATAAATAAGGAGAGGCAATGGGAGATAGAGATATATATGGAGGGGACAGAGATGTGCTTACACTGAAATCAATGTACACTATTAATATACTTAATTTTAAATTAATGTACATCATACATCTAGTTGCATCAAATCATAAATAAAAATATACACTGAAATAAATGCATCAAGTGAAAAAAATCAAACAAATCAACTTCTACACTAAAATCAATTCATCTTGTGCAAACAATCAAATAGGATTAGAAAGAAAAATCTACACTAAGTTCAATCAATATATTTCAAGCAATAAAATAGCATTAGAAATCAATAACTACATTGAAACCAATGCATAGAGGGGTGAAGAGAGATGAAAATATAGGTTGGGGTGGAAGAGATATAGATATGAAGAGAGAAGTATCATAGAGAGAGATAAGGAGAAGAGAGAGAGAGAATAGAAAAGGGAGCGAGAGGGAGGGAGATAGATATATATGGAGAGAGTACATTGTATGTCTAGGGAGGTTGGTACAGAAGATAAAGAAGGGAGATACAATGGGGAGATAGAGATATAGATGGAGGGGGAAGAGATGTGCTTACACTAAAATCAATGCACATTATTAATCTAGTACTTTGAAACTAATGCACATCATACATCTAGTTGCATTAAATAAAAAATAAACATCTACGCTGCAATCAATACATATAGCGCAAAAAATCAAATAGGATTAGAAAGAAAAATCTACACTACAATTCATGCATCTATTTCAGCTCAATCGAAAATAGGATTAAGAAATAAATATCTATACTAAAACCAATGGATCCCATGCAAGCAATCAAATAGGAGTAAAAAATCAACATTCACATCTAGAATCAATGCATCTAGTGTAAGGTATTAAATAGGATTAGAAATCGACATCTACCACTTTGAAATAAATGGGTTTAGTGTAGTGATAAAACATGATTAGAAATAAATATCTACAATGAAACCAATGCATCTAGTGCAAGCAATCAAATTGATCAAGGTGGATATTGGTGAGCGCCCAGTCTATTCCACTTGGGGCCCCACCATTTTCTCTTTCCAATTTTTTTTCATGGCTTACTATTTTTAGCTAGATTTCTTGGATCACGAACTTCGAAGCCATTTTGAAGCCCCAAGCGAGGAGATAGTATGCAAAAAGTTACATCCCCAGAAGTTGAAAACACCAATTTACCCAAACGGGGCCCATAGTTTTGGCAGCTTCATCTCCTAGGGTTAGGTTTTTGGACGTTTAGAGTTCTCCATTGTTTCTCCATAATAAATAGGCCCTAGAGCCTCATTGTAACACAGTTCAAAGGTCTGTAGTTGCTACATCTCTTCTCAGATATTCTCTACCGGCACCGTAGCTATTTTATTTCCATCATGTTTGTAAGAATATTTCTGTGATTTGATATTAATGAAACAAAGCCTTATTTCCATTGTATTTCTATGTGTATGGTTATTTTTGTATTCTTTTGCATTCCTGCATAAATATGGATCAGCTACTTGGTATCAGAGCGGTCTATTTTTTCTCGATCCTTCTTTTCATGTCCCCAACGAGGTCGAGGTATAAGGAGTTAGGGCTCGATCTCATGGAACCTTTGCGAGATCTGGCCTCACAAACTACGATGGACGCACATGGGGGACGAAAAGAAAGATGATGGAGCAAGAGATCCTATCAAAATATTGCTCGAGGAGGCCCTCGAGTAGATGTGATGATTGATAACTTTTTCCCAAATCCTTCAACAACCCCTGTAGCTGGCATATCTGCATCCGGTAGCCACTACGGAGGCGCGACTCCCTTTAAGGTACAAGTAAACTTTGACATTCCCATATTTGAAGTTCAAATAGATGCGAGGATGCCATATATAGATGGTTTGAATCTATTAGAAGGATATTTCTCGGTTCACGACTTTTCCGACCGGGAGAAGATTATTTTTTCACTCACTCAAAGCTACCCCCCATGTCAGGGCCCGGTGGGAAACATTCTTTAGTGAGAAAAAGGGACGAGACAAAACTCTCTACGTATTCTCGATTCTTACCCTACTTGGAATTCTTTACGAGATGCCATCAAGAGAACAATACTATCTCATGCGGAGCTATGAGGGACAAGTACATACAATGGACCACCCATGTGCGGCAACAAAGGGATCAAGATGTGCATGAGCTAACAAATACATTTCCCATGCTCTATGTGCACAAAGTTGGGTATCAAATATTTAGAGAAAAATTTGGTGGTAAAGTATTGCGGTTGTACGCACTTGCAGATACATTCATCGAGGAAATGGAGTTCCTCGACATCTCCCCATTTGGTACGACATACCGATTATGCTACCAAAATTGAGCGAGAAATTCAAAAACGAGAGAGAAGCGAGACTTTGGATGCGTGATTCAAAAGCGAAAGGGAAAAGGTGTGCCCCCAAACCACGGGGACAAAGGACAAAGCTAGGCCATGGCGGCCCCAATAAAACCTACCAAAGACACGAAGCAAAGAAACAACACCGTAACGAAGCCAAAGAAGCACACGGGAGAGTGGTGTGAGTTCCATAAGAGCTCCACTCACAACACAAGTGAGTGTTGAGCCAAGAAGTCGGCTGAGTGGCGAGATGAGGACTTCTAAATTAAATGCATGCTCCGACTCTGAATCAGAACTTGACAAGATGAATGACAAAGGGAGGTAGATTATTGATGCGGAGCCCAACGCCAATTTTGCCACTACAAAGATCTAGAAGGAGGAACCCCGGAAAGATCCGGAAGGAGAGCAAACGTCTCTTCCACTCCGGATAATAGGTAAAGGGTTCCCCACTACGCTAGAAGTTATCGATAATGGGAGCAAAAGAACCTCATTTTAGCCGAGATGTCGTAGAAGCGTTCGAGCTTTGTGACACCATTTCTTTGTACAACAACCACTCCCTTTTTTCCAAAATTTTTAGAATAAAATTCATTTGATAGGGTCCTTTTTCTTCTTTTAATAGGGAATAAAGACTTAGAAAAAGATTCATTGTTTGAATGAATCATTATATCTTTGTTTACCAAGCGTGTACCAAAAAAATACAACATTCAAGCAGATCCGATCAAATATAAGGAACTTTATTATGAAAATAAATCAATTGCAAAAGTCCATGAATAGTAATCGAAAATCGGAAACGGAAAAATCTTAGAGAGAAGTTTTACATACATGTTCAAAATCTCTGATGCGATTAGTCCAATCGCAAATCTCAATGTAAAAGATTTATTTATTCGTTCTATCTGCGATGCGATACGATCGATCGCAATCACATGATCGGGAACACTTTCAATAAATTCCTTTTGGTCAATCAAAAATTCCCAAATAAGTCGCTTTATTATAAAACACTTTTCAAAGGAAATAAACATTTGTTTTCTCTTAAATGAGAAGAATCTCTATATGGTAGACCCCACCGCTTATCATATTCGGAAATCGGGAGAAAGTCATTAATCATTCTTTTCGATTGACTCCCGATGCGATATACCATCATCGCAATCGGAAATCGGAAAGTTCGGTTAACATAATCGGAAATCGGAAAAATATTGACAGCAATGTTATACACCCATTTGAATGCTTTTGATGCGATTGATATTCATATACTATAGACTTGTCACATCGGAAGAGAGTTCATAATGGGTAATTTAATATTATTTTTCACAAGCTAAAACTCCAATAAGTACGATCAACATTGAATAGCAAATCAAATGATTATTGGTTTTACGATTCTGTTTTGAATACGTGAGTGTGACCCAAACAAAATATTTAAGTGTTACCACGGATTCAATAAATAATGACTCATGAACCCATAATTTTTATAATCGTTCTTTTCAGTTTGTTGTTTATCACGTGGGGCTTATTGCTTTGCGGAATCAAGGAATACCAAATCCTTTCATTAAGTAGACGAGGAAACAATATACGACACGAGAAATGTCGAGGAACAAGAAGAATGAGGCGCGGTGGCCTTCAAATTTGTTTAGAAGTCTACGATCAGAAGAAAAACCAGTCGAAAATTTGGCAAAGTTAGTTACGGATACACATCATGTCAGGGCTACAGCCCGAATGACATGGGAAGAAATTTATAATCTATTAGAGGTAGAAAACCTAAAGTCACCAATAGCAAAAGTGTGGTTCCGAGATGAAGATACCTCGATTCCGACACAGTGCAGAAAGAACACTTGCGAATTCATTCCTACATGGTGTGTGAGCAAACATCATTCCTTATTATGATGTGATTCGATGGGTCATCGATAGTGTAGAAATTAAGGACATAATGTTTATTTAAACCACGGAAAATATTTTGGATAATTCAAGAAAGACCTCAAAGAAATGTATCATCTCCCTGATCATGAAAAAGGTCTATAATAAATAATTTGTCAAAACTTTTGATAGCAGGTAATAAAGTTCAATCCCGAACCTATCAAAGATTGGAGAAAAATCTGAAAAAACACAAAAATGAATCATCAAGTATGTATTCGGTAGATTCTCTTTCACCCCCATACGTATGTACGTTGCTATGATTTGTGAATTATTTGGCAATAACAATTACTACTAAGAATTTTCTATACAAATGGTTCCTTTAATCCTAGGCTGTAAATTTCGAAATTATGAATTTAGTTGTTATTCTTCTGATAGGATAGCTAATAGGATTCTCGAATACAAACAAGATAAAATCTCTGGAAATACCACTCCTTTTTCTTTTGTGCTTGTATTCTAGACGCTCTTTGTTTAA
Source organism: Pinus albicaulis (assembly GCA_034641835.2). Taxonomy (NCBI): domain Eukaryota; kingdom Viridiplantae; phylum Streptophyta; class Pinopsida; order Pinales; family Pinaceae; genus Pinus; species Pinus albicaulis. The sequence goes on from CM076578.1 coordinate 316,845,767, forward strand.
TTACGGGGTTTCCTTGTTAGGTTGGAAATGGACTACCAAATGTCCACTGCGATTCATATATATCATAAACTCCTTTGGAAAGTTCATTTTCAAGATCATGTGTATAGAATATGTCATGGTTTCCTTATTCCATTTTTTCAAACCATTTTCAATCGCTTTCCCCCTAGATTCTCCGGCTCGCTACATGTGCCCATCCTCGATAGGATGGTGGTTTTGGAGGAAAAATTCACGTATGTGAGTTTGTGGGGTATTGTGGGGCCCATGTTCTCCCTCTTTTGTTCCGGATAAACTTATAACTCGGAAATCCTAGGTCAATTGACGTTGAAGGAATGTCCGTCTTTGAGAAATAATAAGAAAGGATGTGGCCTTCGTTTCCATTCAATTGTGGACACATTTACTTTGAATGACTTCAAGCATGTAGAAAAGGAAGTCACGAAATAAAAGAGGGTTTAAATTGGCAACAATCCAGAGATGGAGTATAGTCCACAAAATATAGCTTTTAATGTTACTTCTTGATTTCGATTTAACAAGTTCGAGCATGGTAGATGAATTTTATGATTTGTTTGTTTCATTAAATGACGTTTCTCAGAAGTTTATAATTTGACGACTGATCCAATTCCGGAAAGAAGAATAATTAAATTTATACTGTTATAAATCAGGTGTTGATTCCTCTAGACCAATTGAGAGTTCCTATACAAGGGTCGGCCAGAGGATACATCTTGGAAAAATAATGGAGAAACATCTACTGATGAGCCATTACAGTCATCTACGCCCATTATTATACATACACAAAAATAAACAAAAATGATCTGATTGTACATTAAAGAAATCCTTTGTGCTTGGCCCAGTAGAAATCACTGATGTAATCCAAAGTTCAAATAGTGAAAGAATGCACAAGTCTTGATACTAATGTACATATTCAAAAGGAAAGGTTGACAGCCATGATAAACAAGAAAATGGAAGAAATCGGATACAACTTGGAGGAAGCAAGAATTGATGAAATTGTAGACTGTTGATCTTAATGTTTCATCACAGAACATTGGAAAGCAATATAATCAATTTGATCATCAATTAAATTTATGAGGATAATCCTAGAGAAAAATCCGGAAGATCGGGATGTTTAAATCATTTACAGACATCCTACGGGACAAATTGTGTTGAAAATTGAAAATCCCTCCTCTAGATGTATTCTCTGACCCTAAACATAAGATTTGTTGTTAAAAAATAGAGAAAAAGAAAGAAAATGGAGTCAAGACACAATTTTTTTTTCTTCACGAGAGAATTCACATGAGTATTGTTTATAAGAATGCTGAGAAGTGAATCCAAAATACGAGATCTCACTAATTTATACCAATATACCAGAGCATCACAGTGTTGCTACAATAGATAAAGATGCGAGAGGTTTCTCGGTTGATGACTGGGAAAGATCTACATCGCTTTTACTTCAACGAAGCTAGTGAAAATCGGCGAAGATTGGCAATTTGAGTGACAATTTCAAATCAAGAGCTCGAATTAAAGGAGGTAGAAGAACGGGCGACCACCAGAAAGAAGAAAAGTTGATGAACAAGCTCTAAACAAGCATCAACGGATGAATCAGAAATTTCAAAGTTACAAATTTGTTGCAAGATGAAAATACAAAGATTGTACAAGAAAAAGAATTTCAGAAGCTTTGAACAAATTAAAGTTTCCAAATTAAATGAATTCAAAGCGAAGCTCTTGAAGCCGATAAGCATTGTCTCGGCGAGTTAAATAATTTTAAAGTGTCAAGCAGTCCATTTATTGATATCACATCATCTAATACGGAACATAGTTACTCTCGGGCAAAGAATTATTGATGCCGATGAAAAAGCTTTGAATTTCTTGTTGTGCGAATGCGAGAGAAGGGAAAAGAAACTAATATACCTCGGATAGAAAGAAAGACATAAGGAAATCCTGTTTACGAGTGGAACTGCACCAATTGATAAGCAGAAGCTATATCAAACTAGAAGTATGATGGGTAATGTAACACAATTTATCAATGACGACACATGCCTCTAATCTCATTTGATTGTGTTCCGGAAGCGATTTTACTCAAAGTCAAAAGAAACTGATGGCAGATGGAAAGAAGAAATGATGAATAAAAATCAACGGATCAATAAACTTCAAACAATATCTTGGGATAATATGTGGACTGCTGAATTAAACCACTCAATCAACAATCAGCTATTAAATACCTATCAAATGCTATTGATTGTTGATTCAATTCTCCGATGCCACATACGCTGAACGATTTCAAGATAGGTCATCCATCACAAATGCAGGGAAATGTTGAGGTACCACACAGCTACATCGGCAAGAAAAGCAATGAATGGGTTTCATTTTTAAATAGTATTTAAACTTTTAATTTGATGAATTGTCGCGGTAGTAGTAGGTTGTTTTCATGTAATTTAATATTTAAGGCTTCCTTCTCATGCATTGGAGAAAGGGTCACGAGTTGTAATATTTTGACTTGGAATTACATTTAACGTACTCCATTACCTCTTATATTTTATAAAGGATCACATCGGTGATTTTATGCGGAATTATCTTTAAAGTGTTGCATTTATTTGCTTCCTTGGATTTGATTTTGCATCGAATTACACAGTTTTAAGGTATGTATTTCATTTAGCTTTCAAGATGGATAAAATTATTTTTGTCATCCTTCATTGGTTATTTTCTCATATGATATTCGCTTTAAAATTTTACTGTCCATTTATATATATATTTGGTTTTCTAGCATTTCTTTAATATATCATTTTTTCGTATAATTGAAATGTTATCTTTCATAAGTATATATAGATAATATACAATGATGAATACAATATGCTAATATAACTGTTTAATTTCTTAAACGAGAGTTAATATTTTATTACCTAACACAATTTAAATTAAACTTTAATACATTTTTATGGTTGTTAAATTGGAATAATTCTGGATTGTATTCACATGTGATACAGTTAACTTTGAAGATTTCTTTATTAGTATTTAGATTAAATTAGATAGTTTCATTTAGTTATTTAGTCCCATTTTCACTCATCCAAATCAACCCATCACCAACTCCTTCAATTGTAAAACTGGTCCTTTCAATCCGATCGAACACACCATACCAAACGGATGAGTTGTCCTAAGGTCCGGCCAGATGTTTTCCCCAATGTTTGAACGGAAGATTTTCTAGGCTTCAACATTTTAGCGCTAGAAAGGAGGGTCGAGCTATGAATGGCAAGTACATCTTTGCCCATAAGCCATTAAACTGCCCTCATTACTTCTTTAATTTCTTCTGAATTACAAAATCCTATAGAAAGAATTGAGAAGAAGAATATTCCCGAACACCACTACCAAAATCTCAAAATAATCGAAGAAAACCAAAATCAAGTCTCCTGAAGTACAAAATTTAATTCATGAAATTGAAAAGGATTACTCATTATCTCTAGAAAAATCGAAATATACGAAGGTGGCTATTAGCTCCAAATTTGTTCCTTGAAGAAACCTCTTGCTAGAACTGGAAATGAAAAAACTTGGTGTTTCTCCGAAAGAATTCCCACTTCACCTGGTAGATTCAAGACAGAAAGAGCTCCAATCGGACTAGAGGAAAGTGATATAAGTTCTTCATCATATTCAATCACCTATTTCTGAAACTGACTCCATGAAAGTGCGATTGTTTCCCGTCATCTGCTCGATCATCTTCGATCTCTTGTCTGTCTATTCAACAACACGATTTCCCAACGTCTGCATTCTCTACTACTCCTCCAACGATTGTTGCAATAATAGCTGAACATGAGCTAGTCCGGGGCCTATAACCATACACTACACCTTTGCGCGGTACACAACAATCCACAGAGAAAATAGCTTCAAAGTTCGGTCAGGAAGCAGCATTCCAAAAAGTGAAAGAAGAACACATCAATAACTGTCTTTGGTGCAGCAAATTTGAATGAAGTCGTGAAGGATGTTGTAGTCGGACTATTCATATACTCTTCAAGGAACTGACGGAGATCTTGGTACTTTTCGTTACCTTCGGGATCCATAACAAGTTGGGCCATTTTCACGGATAATTTTTTTAACTAAATTTGAGTAGCGAGATCAATAACTTTACTTTAATCAACGATCTCGGAAATTTAATGAAACCGAGCCCGGCTAAATATTTCAACTGGGTCAACAAACTCTTGAACAAAATCACAGTTCAAGGGCCTGATGAACAAATCAGTGAATAGTACATACTTTGCTTTTCCCTTGAACCTGTGATTTTTTGTAGGTGGGCACAAAACCGACATTAGCCGTGAATATGAAAGAGGCTATTGCGGTAGAAAAATGAATTATTTCTCTATGTTGGGTCCTATGTTACTAGTATGGTCCTTATTGTTATTAGTCATAACCCCTTATTGTGTGTGCCCTTGCCTTCATTTTTGTTATTATTGTGCCCTTAAATTATTATTGTTAGGTCGGCTAGGATTACATTGTGGCCCACTAGGATTACATTGGCCCCCATGGACTCCTATGTATAGAGGTTTGTAAATTGTAACTCATGCAGAAATTGTTCATTTTATACATTTAATGTCATTAAAATTGCCCCCTCAAGTGGCTTATTTCTAAGCGTTGATATCTTTTTCCTTCTTTTGGACTGATTTCTGCAACCCATTTTGGTATAGAGGTTCTTCTACACTACTCTTTTAATCTCTTATTCATCTCTTACTTGATTATCAGTACGGTTGGATAATAGAAATAACTTTCATAATGCTTCCACCTCTTCATTCTTTCTTGGGAAATTGCATCACTGCAACAACATTAAGCTTTCCTTTTTTGTGAATTATTTTCAAGGGGTCACTTCTTCAACATCTTTGTGACCATTTCTTTAGTGCATGCGATATTGCTAACATTTATTTCTCATAATGAGTTTGTAAATACTTCCTTTTGACTTCCAAAAAATTGAATATAAGGAGTGGCTGATATTCCCGAGAGGAGGCTGGGATTGATCTCTTCATAGGCACTAAAGGATAACATTCAACATGAAGTTCGTGTTCTGGAACACGATTCATTGGAGAAGGCATTAAGGTTGGCAGAAAAGTTGAATGTAAAATTGTAGCCAACGAAAGCCTACTCAAATTCTATAAGAAAAAGGAAGTGTAGCTACGCCTAGATTTCACAACCTACAAGGTTGACACCACAAATTGGAATAAAGAAATAAAAAAGGGGCTTTCTAACATGGTTGTGATAGAAAATACACTGAGTCGTAGGGTGTCTTTGAGAAGAAATTATTTTACATAGATTGTGAAGAGGAAGAAAATAGACAAGAGAAGATATACACCGGAGACCAACCCGGAAAGAGAAAGGAAATGAATCCGACCATATCGTGTAATGCCTTTGCTTGGGAATTACCACTCCTCAAACTCTCAAGATAAAAGGACAAATCAAGAAGAGAAAAAGGTAATATGTCTTTGATTGATTCAGGTAGCACCATAATTTTATTCATTGTAAAATTATTAAAGAAGAAATTAATTGCTGCCCTGTCTTGACACCGAGAATGTCAAGTGATGGTTGCAAATGGAGGAACTATAAATTGCTCTAGAAAATGCCATAATATCAAGTAACCATGGGGGAATATGTGTTGAATAGTCCAATGCTTTCCATTCTATAGGAGAGTCTTGATGTTATGCCGAGAATACAATGGTTACCAATCATTAGGAAGACGGTAACTTTAATTTTCGAACTTTCTTGAAATTTTTGAAAGGAAGGAAATTAGATGCAAGAGGGAGTATTGAAGAAGCCGGAAGGATAATAAACTCTAATGTCATGACAAAGCTTCTAAAGAAAAGAATAACGAGGCGTATTGCACAGATATGTTCACTAGAAGTTCCGACATCAAAATCGTCTATTTATATGAGATCTCCAGCTAAGTCTTGGAGAAAATCATTCCAAGGTGTTTTGAGAAACTCAAAGGACTCCCACCTATTTGTGATCATGATCATGATATTCATTTGATTCCGGGAATTGTTCTTTTAAACATCGGAGCCTTATAGATATCCTTACTTCCAAAGAGAAATTGAATGTATGATTGCAAAAATGTTAGAGGCGGGTATAATTCAACCTAGTCAAGGATTCTTTCTCTTCTCCTACTGTGAAGTATTGGTACACACAAGAAGGATGGATCCTTGACAGAATGTGTTAGGATTATGGGGAGCTTAATAAGCTCACCATTAAAGAGATAAATTTCTCATTCTGTGATTGATGAATTATTGGATGAATTACATGGAGCAATTTTATTTACCAAGTTGGATCTTCGTTTAGGATATCATCAAATTAGAATGAAGGCAGAGATATTCCAAAAACAACATTTCAAACCTCATGAGGTCATTATAGATTTTGGTCATGCCTTTTGGCCTTACCAATGCACCTTCTATATTTCAAGGATTGATGAATTCCATTTTCAAACTGTTTACATTGGCACTCAACCTAGTCTCCCAAGTGAGTTCATTTTAATTGTCAACCCGGAGCTAGTAAACTATTGAAGTGAAGTGCTGTATGTGCTAAGTAACCTTTTCCTACTTAAATTGTGTTTAGTGTTTTCTGATGTTTTTTGGTTTTATGGTTTTATTTGAAAAACGAAAAGAAATAAGTGATAAATGAAAGGAGAACTATTGAGTGAAACGGAAGTGAAACTAAACTATGGATATTAACAACAAATACAAAGCTTGATAACCCAAGCTCTATAGCAAGGAAAAAACAAGTCACAACATGAACTTGGAAATGAATTAATTAATACGGTGAAGCATATAAAACCAAGAAACCATCATCAAAGCTTGGAAATGAGTAACTAAAATTCAGAAGCGGAATGCATTCTACCTCACGGATGCCTATAACTAAATTAATCATGTGTATAATTCATGGAATTCTACAACCTATTTGTCCATCATATGAATGGTATTTTGGAAGAGCTTGTTAGAATAATCTTGTTTTGTACAATTCAATGCATTTGAATGAAAACTATAAAAACGTAAATACAATTTAAAAACTAAGATATCACAGCTATTTCCTGCATATTTATTATGATGTTTTGGAAGAGCTTTGCAAGTAAGACTAGCTATGTTACTTAGTATAAACAAACAACGATACATCTGATACACGATTATACATTATTCATCATAATGGTATCTTGGAAAAATTTATTAGAATAAGTTTCCATGACCAGCAATAAGAAAGAAATTACAACTAACACTTTAACCATTCCCCTATTCATAAATTGATCTTTTGGAAGATTTTATTAGAACAAGTGTAGGCATATTGATTAATGAAATTAACTATGATTCAAAAACTCAAAAAAAAAACGGAAGTCAAGATGTACATCTAAATTATAAAAAACAGAGAAATTTTGTAGGCGGGGCCCCCATCACCACTGGTGGCACACAATCTAACTCAAAATTGACTCAACACGTTCACGAAATAGTGTTTCTTCATTAAGGAAAAAAGTGAAAAACGGTATTCACGGTTACGAAACTTAACGACAAAAACCAAAATCTAACGACGTTGCTTGGTCTCTAAGTCACATTTTATAATGAAATTACATAACGAACTTGAGATAATGCGGGGATTACCTCTTTCATTCCTATTTGAATTAAAACTTATTGAAGGTTGTGTGCTAGCTGAAGTTCTTCACGTAAGGTACGTGTCTGACAGAACTCTACCTCTTGGTTTTAGTTTCCGTACATAACCACATGTAGAATTGTGCTCGGACTTTTAGCAAAGTTTGAGAATGATGTGGATGAAGTACGGAATTTTCCCATATGTGCCTGTTGAGGCACGACACATGTAGCCACTTAAACTCTAAAACGGTACATAAAAATGCGGGATCGTACGGAATGTGATCGGCTATGGAATGCATGTTCATGTAGCTATTTTACGAAAATTGTTAAAATAGAAAAAAATCATGAAAATACAATATGTTAATCAATTTCATATGTGTTCTTCACTTAATCAATCATTCTCGGCCAGTTTAGGCTTATGATGATAAAATAGTGAAATGAAATGAGTTTTAAAAGGCAATTCTGGGGCTCAACATACCCCCATGAGACTATTGCATGTCCTCATGCAATTTCCATCAAAAACATTCCATACGCTCTTGTAACCTACGGTAAAAACCTCAACTTTATCTTTACGCTATTTTGGCCCTAATCTATTTTCTAATCTCTGTTAACTTTTTCCAATCAGTTCTTCAATACTTCACATCTTGTAGTGGAGTGTCGAAGTTTATTTTCAATAACCATGTCGAGTTTTTCTTCTTCTTCTCCATCAAAAATATTTGGCAAAATATTTTGTATATCTTATGGAAATGCATCCATTCTCTATAAATTTAGCCTCCTTCTTATTGTAGTAGCTCCTTGACATGGATATCCTTCCAAATGTAACACAGTGATTGTGTCTGACAATTAGCCACATTCCTCCTTTGTGCAAATTATCTTCCTTCAATGCTTTCTATGCTTGGCTTCAGATTATTCAGTCTAATGCTTTATTTTGGCTTGTATCTCTATGTCTGAAGATAGTTAGTTGAAGAATGATGTACGACCTCAGAATTACCTTTGCACTTGGGAATGGATTGAACATGAGTGTATTAGTGAATGGATGGAGGTAATTAAGCCTATAAGGAAAAATAAAATGGCTATGGATCTGATCGGTAATTTATAGTATTATTGTGGTGAAATATGGAATGTTGGATAAGGGATATGGCTAATCAATTAGAATGATAGGTTGTTTGAGAGCTTATATGATTATACACATTGTATCTATTTCATGTTTGTTTTTTACAAAACAAATCATTTTCTGGTGCAATTTTGACCTTGATGATTATTTGTGTGATATTTGTTCCTTTGGTCCTCTTTGAGCATGTTGGTCTTCAAAACAGAATCCCAACTTCAATTTTCTTAATAATCATCATCTCTTTATAGGTTGTACAATTATGTATCGGAAATACATTGAATGAATGTGGGCGCATAACATGCAATGTAAAAAAAATGAAGGTATGAATATGGAAGATGGATGTGAAATGTAATGGAGTGAAAGTGGAATACAGGACTTGTGAAATGAAATTAAAAATGGCATGAGATGGGTAAGTGGAATGGACTTGTGAAATGAAATGAAAATGGCGTGAGATGGAGTGAAAGTGGAATGAGATGGAGTGGAATTATATGATAAAATCAATTTTGCAATTTCTCTCAAATGGTACATTAGACTTCCCTAAAGATTTTTTTAGGTTGTCACCAACATGTGTATGCATCTTCCGACGAAAATCCTACACCTTGCATTGGTTACAGGATCTCCGAATAGAGAAATGGGCGTAAGTGAAAAGTGAAAGCCAATTTCTTGAAAAATACACACACAAATTTTCTGAGAATTTTCTGTGTTTATTCACCTACAGCAATGCATTTACCATAAACATTTCGGGACCAACGGATGCCGGTTTGAAAGTTATGATAAAATCAATTTTACGTCATTTCACCTTCATTACTGCTTTAATGTTGCAACAAAAAAGTACGCTTCGGACTCATTTTAAGGCCAAATTGAGTGATTCCAAAGGGAAACTGTGTATTTTTACCTTCTCTACTGCCACATGCTTTCAAATTTTATTTTGTTGAAAGGTGCTTCTGTACAAAAATACTCAAATCTGTCTATTAAATATAATGCTGAAAATTGAAAATACGAAAACCATACATTACTTGTAAAAAAATTGTTTTCAAATTTTGTCATATTACTCAATTTATCATATTCTAAAAGAACCAGAAACTCAAATTTTTATTCTGCTCCAATCTCTTACACAATAATACAAGCAAACTGTATACGGAAGGGTACAAAAAGACGAAAACATGTTGCTTGTAATAGTACAGCCTTTTCATGTTGTGGTTGGATATAGAAGATGAACATGCTGCTACAGAAACTAATAAATGCCTACGCAAGTTGTTGTTGATTCCATAAAACCATTGAGTCTTCATCAAAGCCAACATTCATGGTACAATTCTTACCATGCAAATAAATGTGTCGAAATCCGAACATGGGAAGGTATCATTGGATTAGATCAATAATGAAAATAGTTAACCAATGTGAGACAGCTCACCGATAATGTAAATAGTGTCAAGGTACCTCGGTGCATCTTGGCAGGGACGAATGAATATTAGGGAAGTCGAGTCGCTGCCAAGATTTGACAATCATGAGACATTTGTATTCCCATTGTTATCCATGAGAGGCTTGCCATTGATGAATGCAAAACTCCAAGGCACTCCAAATAAATCTGGTCGGATAAAGTGTTGAGTTCGATGGGACAAGATCTTTGGAGGTGGACCTTAAGGAATTCCACATCATCCAGCTCGAGCATAGAACCAGAATGATTTGAAGAACCATGAAAAGATTAGAGGAAATACATCATGAAATTGCGGAACTTATTGTGAACTTTTCCATGATTGCACAGTTTCAAAGCAAAGCTCATAATCAATTACTGACAAGGCTGGTTTTCACAATAGGACTTACTTTTCTCTTTATTTATTTTCTTTTTTTTCTTTTCTTTTATGTCCTTACTCTACTTGAAAAAGAAAATCACATTCAGAAATATATGAATACTTCTAAATGGAGACACATGTCTATGCTGGAATGATAGATAAACTCATGTCTTGAAAGGTTTTAAGAAAAATATACTCTTTTGAAATGTGCCAATATATGAGATACCAAGCTTGTCTTGATTTGGATGATGTAGAAAGATGAATAATTGAGCATTGGAATCAATGAAATTTGAATTGAACTGAGATTCAATGTAATCTTATCTTCCTTGTCTTTTCCTCTGTCATGAAATACAAGTATTCGGAGATGTGATCTTCATTCACTTAGAGAATACAGTGATAGGCATGCATGAGACTTTTTCAATCTCTGGTTCAATATCTCTCTTTAATATTAGACATCCATGATTCTTGGACCCCATGCTCCAGGTCTTCTGTTTCTTAGTTTGTTTGTTTTCTTCAATGATGGTACAGTGAATCATTTTGCAGTGATACCTCGGGGTATGGTTGATTGAAGGGTGTTTTGTTGTTGGGGATATGAAATGGTTGTGGAGGTAGTGGAGTGGGAATGAATTTTTGGGGTGCTTGAGTGGATGATAATGGGAAAGGTTGAATTGAGGTCAAATGAGGGTGATATTGATGTTATGGTAAGAGGCAAATGGTATGAATAACATTGATGATGGTATTGAGATAGAAGGAAAAATTGAGGATATGGTGGATTTCCTTTATAGGGAATTGCCAACTTTATTCTGCAAAATTGGTTTTGAGTTGGGATTGAGATGACAAGATTTCAGTGGTTTTGAGTTCAGGATTGAGATAGCGAGGTTTTCAAAGTTGATTTCTGAGGTTGGGATGAGATAGCCCAAGGTTGCCAAAACAGGTGTTTTCAATTACTTTGAGGTTGTTGTACATAACCTTAGCGTATAAGGATATTGCATCATATTGAGTTGATAGAGGTACCATAGTCCTCTTGGAGCTACATAACAAATTTGCTCTTGTGCTTGATTTGCTCCATTATTCTTCTAGTAAATTGCCTTCAACCACATTAATGATGGGCAATATTCGGTAGTATGTGATCTGCACAAATTTTACACATTTTAATATTTATCAAGTGGACATTCATAAGCATGTTTCTACATTTGGACAAAATATATTGAGCAACTTTTTGCTTGTTTTGCATTCTTAGCATGTCGGTTGTTCATTTAAATTACCAAGAATGTTCAGCAAATTGTTGAAGTTGGGATTTGAATTACCAATCGTCTTTGACTTACTTAATTTTTCCATAAATGAATCTTGAAGGACCTTACACATTTTACTTTTCCTCTTGATATGTTTTTATGATTCACAAATTTCTTGAAATGGCAATTGATAGACATCTCCTTTTTCTAAGATTAAGAAGATCAATCCATTCATCCTTTATAGCATTTTATTAGGAGAGTTTTTAATGCATCGATCCTAAATTATACTGCAATTTAGATCTTTTGATATTATAACTAAATCTCTCACTAAATCTTCTGTTTCATCCTCTATTTGGTTCATCTTAGAACTTCATTTCTAAGGTCATGGTGCATGGAAATAACCTTTATATTTTTCCAAAATACTCTTTTCATATCATTCATGTCCTTGTAAATTTAATTCCTAAATTCATGAGCCATCTAAAACTCTATTCAATGTTGCAGGAAACAAATTCCAATTTTTGCATATGCAATGAGTAACCATAAGATCTGCAAAATATTTCAAATTCAAAAAAGGTTTAAGATGTACGATCTCATACCTTTGAAGTTAGGAAATACGGATAGATGGATGTTATTCATTTGAATGTTGATATCGGTTTCTTGAATGGGGAAATCCAGATCTTCCCTCAGTGTCATCATCTCCATCATTTCTGAAAGCCTCCTTTGTCACCTCTTCTTCTACCTACAAATATGAATTCATGATGTGGATGTGTGGTTCTTCTTGCACCACATGATATAGTGGGTGGTAGGTGATTGAAGTTTTTTTTTTTTTTTTTGAATGTAAATAAGGTTACCTAGTTACACTTCCCCGGCAACGGTGCACCAAAATGTTTGTGCTCAACCTAGTCTCCTAAATTGAGTTCATTTAGTTGTCAGCTTGGAGGCTAGTAAGCTATTGAGTAGTGCCATGTATTGCCTAAGTAACCTTTCCTACTTCGTTGTGTTTGGTGTTTTACGATGTTTTTGGTTTTATGGTTTTATTTTGAAAACGAAAATAAGTGCTAAATGAAGAGCTATTGGTCGAAAACGAGTGAAGCCTAAACTATGGATAGTAAACAACAAATACAAAACTCGTGTGGCCTCTATGGCAAAGAAACAAGTCACAACATGAACTTGAAATGAATTAGTGTCACAGGTGACACATATGAAACCAAGAAGCCATCATCAAGTAGAAATGAAGTAACAAAATTTGACCCGAATGCATTCTACCTCAGGAAGTCTTTGTAACTAAATTAATCATACGGCTAATTCATGCAGTTCTCATTCTTTGTCCATCATGAATGGTATTTTGGAAGAGCTTGTTAGAACAATCCTGGGCATGCAATTCAGTAGGCTGAATGCAAACATAAAAACTGAAAGCAAATACAATTTAAAAACTAAGATATCATGACTATTTCCTACTCATTATTATGATGTTTTGGAAGAGCTTTTTAAGTAAAGACTAGCTATGTTACTTAGTATATAAACAAACATGGCAATACGGTACCACAATTATACATTATTCATCGTAATGGTATCTTGGAAAAGTTTGTTATTAGAATAAGTTTTCACTGTGATAACCATGAAAAATTTGCATGCTTACTACAACCATTTCCTATTCGCTCGTATTGATCTTTTGGAAGAGTTTATTAGGACAAATTAACCAGCACCAGCAATCATTAACGAAATTAACTACGATTCAAAAACTCAAAAAAGCAAATCAAGATACTTATCTAAATTATAAAGCAGTGCCTGCAAGAGCGAACCTCCACCACCTAGTAGCACGTAATCTAACTCAAAATCGACTCAACACGTTCTGAGAAATGATGTTTCTTTCATTAAAGGAGAAAAAAAGACTTAAAAACAAAGTATTCAACGATTCGAAACTTAACGACCAAAATCCAAAATCTAACCGAGGCGTTGCTTGGTCTCCCAAATCATATTTATAATAAGTGCATAACGAACTTGAGATAATGCAGGGATTCTTTATCTTTTTACCATTCTAGCTGAATTAAAATTCTTATTGAAGGTTGCGTGCTGCCTGCAAATAGGCCTTAGAGTCGTGTCCCAGTGGGAACTCTACCTCTTGGTTTTGGTTTCACATGCATAACCACATGTGAAATTGTGCTCAGACTTGTGGGAGCAAGATGATGTGGATAAACCTCGGTACCATATGCGCCTTTTTTTGAGAACGACACACCTTGGCTTGGCTAAACTCTGTGTTTTGCAGAATGCGGGATCGATACGAGCCGCCCAGTCTGACTCGCAGGAATACTGTATTATGTAGCTATTTTGCGGAAAATTGTTAAAAATAGCAAAAAATCCTTGAAAATCACAGTATGTTAATCAATTTCATGTAACCTTTAATGACCCTAATCTCGTTCTTTCATTGATTTTTGAGCTTATGAAGTGATAAAATAATGATGAAATGGTGAAGGTTTGTAAAGAGAGAGAGCAATTCTGAGGCTCAACAAAACCCTTTTAACCCAGAAAATTTGTGCTATTATTTTTTGATGATATACTAATCTACGAGCGAGTCTTGGAAGGATCATGTTGAACATGTTGACAGGGAGTGCTCAAACTATTGCCGGGGAGAAACAATTATATGCAAAAAACATCCATTTTTCTTTGGAGTACAGAAGGAATTGAATGTCTGGGTCCTATTATGTCTGCGAGGGTGTTAGTGGCAGACCACCCCAACAAAATTAAAGCCATTAGGGAATGGAAAATCCCCAAGACAATAAGCGGTTACGAGGGATTTCTCGAGTTAACGAGGCTATTGTCATAGTTTGTTAAAATTATGGGAGAATGTGACACCTCTAACAGCATTATTGAAGAAAGATACATTTCACTGGACTCACAAACACTAAGGCCTTTGAACATCTTAAGAAGGCAATGTGCCTAGCACCCGATCTTAGCTATGCCGGGACTTCACCAAAAACTTTTAATTGTGAATGTGATGCCTCGGGATTTTTAAGCTTTCACATGGTGAAGAAAGATTTTTTTTGGGATGGCCTTAAATCTGATATTCAAAAGTTTGTGGCGGAAAGTTTGGTTTTCCGGCGAATAAGTGGAGACAATTAAGACCACAGGACTTCTACAACCTTTATCATTTCAATTCAACGTTGGGAGGAGATTTCAATAGATTTTCATGGAAGTTTGCCGAAAGTCGAAAGCAAAGAATACCATCATGGTGGTAGTTGATAGACTTAGTATGCACACTTTTGTAGATTATCTCATCCATTTTTAAAGCAAGTACGATTGCTACTACATTTGTAAAGACGAGGAAATTCCAGCTACATGGAGGCCCAGGGTTATTGTAATGATCCATTTAAGGAAAATTTTTGAGTAATTGTTACTTGTTGGGTACTCAATTAGCTCATAGCTCATCTTGTCATCCTCAATGCGATGGTTAAACGGAGAGATGGTAAATAAATTTTTGGAGGATATCTTCGTTTGTTTTATCGATAAACAAACACAATGGGCCAAGTGGTTACCTCTAGGTAGGATAGACATTAACACTTCCTTCCATACTACAGCAAAAAATGACCCCATTATGGCACTTTATAGATGTCATCCGGCATCGATCACATCATCTTTGAGAAAATTCGAGGTTAAAAAGCGTTGGAGATCATATCAAGCATCAATGAAAGTTCTCAACTCTTAAGGATATTTCGAATTTGGCACAAAATCGAATGAAACAACGAGGCATATCAACATCGCGGCGAGAAGTTTGATGTGGCGATTGGGTATTTTACGGCTACAACCATATAAACAAATTTCCCTCAAGCAAGCTAAGAAGGATAATAAATTATCACCAAAATTTTCATAAAAAAGTCCCATGAGGTGTTGCAAAGGTGGTACTATAGCATACAAGTGGAGCTTCTGGCTAACCCACAGCAGCGAGGTACATCCGATTTTCCATGTTTTATTAGCAAAGAGGATTATAGGTGAAAATATTCCAGTTCAAACAATATTGCCGAACTTGATGAGGAAGGAAAAATCATATTGGAATCGGAAGTGGTCGGAAACAGAACTTGAAAACTACGAAATCGTCGGTGGGAGAATATCTCATCGAGTGAAGAACTTACTGCTTGAAGATTCTACACATGTGAGGATAGGAAATTTTATACAAAATCACCAGGCTACTCGAACGTTGGAAAACACTTTTTTTGAAGGAGAGGGCATGTTGGAGTCCCTATATTACTAGTATAGTCCCTTATTATTGTTAGTGTAACCCCCTTGGTGTTATTATTGTACCTTGTAACCCCATTTTATTGTGTGCTTGTAATTATTATTGTTGGAGTCGGTTGGGGATTACATTGTGACCCACTAGGATTACATTATGACTGGACTCTATGTAGAAAAGGAGGTTTTGTAAATTGTATCATCAAAGAATTGTTCATTTATGTAATGTATTGGAGGTTGCCCCCTAAAAGTGGCTTATTTCTAAAGTTGACCTCCTTTTCCTTCTATTTTTAATTTAAGTTTACACAACACTTTTAGAAAAGAAAAAATGCTATTGAGAAAGGAGGAAATCAGGAAAGGCAGAAGCTTCAAAAAAGATGAATTCGGCAGAGAAAAGGCCAAAGACCCATACGACATGGAAGGTTTACGGAAAGTTCTTAAAACCATGTCGAATGCCAAATGGTTGAAATAAAAAAACAAGTAGTTGAAACTTCTACCAAAAAACCATTCCAAAATTTCAAAAGAAATCAACTTGAAACTAAACCTCCCAATTCAATCTCTAATGCAAAATGAGAAGAATAAAGAAGAAGATACATCTCTAGTACTCAGATGAAGAAGAAGAATGAAGAAATAATTTGGTGCATGGAATGTGGGATTTTATTCTCCCTAATTCGATAATGAGTAGATCAAGAAGTCATGCCTGTAAGTACTAGGGAAGTAAATCTACATCGGTCTGGCCACGACATTTCCTAAAAAGAAAACTACAACTCCAAGTACCAAAGACAAATCCACAGCAAAGAAAATTCCTCCGTACCTACTCAAAATGTTGCATCTTCTTCTAATCCTCATGGGCATCAAAAACTTTAGTGGTGTCTGAGATCCTGAGTATAACGTTGTTGAAGACATGAAAAAGATTAAAGCTAACATTTCTTAAAAACGAACTCGACAAGCTAAAACACCAACGAAGTTGCTATTAAAAGAATTAAATGCTACACCAATTACTCCTTTACCAAGTGGCGCCAGATTTGCCAAAAGCGACTAAAGGCCCGGTAAGCCACCCAGTAGATGCTACGTCTGTGCTCATTGGAGAAGATCAAATTCTCGGACTCCTCCTTTTTCTTTGACTTATGAAATATGCAATAAGAATGCCGCGCCAATTGTTAATCGATTACGGAGCATCCTCTAATATAATGCCTATACATTTTGTGCCAAATTGAATGTTGAACCCATGAGAAATCGGCGAGTTCATATTGTTCAATTGGATCGCTCCTAAGTTCAAGTTGTAGGAGAAGGTAATTCGGTTACTATCCCAGGACTGGCTTCCGATCCCTGAGATTGTCCAAAGAATTGATATTTTGATTGCAGAGATATTCACCAGATTCTGGATTGTTTTGCAAAGCGGTGGTCACATGAAAACTTAATGGCTATATTGCAATTGATTATTCGCATATGTGCTTCCTTACAAAGGAAACCAAATCAAATCAAAGTTGAACGAGAAAAAACATATATGATGCGTAACATCCTTTGAATTTAGACAAAAATCAATGAACTATGGCTTTCAACAATAATATTCTTGGAGGTTATTCTGTGAGTCATTCCTTGGAAACTTTAAGCACCACAATCACCCTTTTACGTAAATACTTTGTTTTACTCAAATAGAAAAATTTTCTGATACGATTCTTCAAGAATTGTAAATATTTCTAATGTGTTATGAATAAGCCAATAGATAAATCTTTATTTGGTCATTATATTTTGATGAATCCAAAATCTAGTGATAAAACTGCGAGCATGATGCATCTTAATTGATCTAGATGAGAAAAAACCATGCTATCATGTAGGTTAAAATTTGAGTGTACAAACAATAATCTTTCGCGAATATGAAGAGCCTTGATTCAAGGACTTTATAAAACTATAAGGTTAGATGTTAAATACTTGAAGGAAAAATAACTTTAGTGATTCACGGTGTCATAAAACAAGTTAGGAATACTGTCGATACCTTTAAGACATCTTAAACACTATCAAACCTAGTGCAAGATCTTACCGCTCATTTTCTAGTATTCAATATTTCTTCTATTCTAGGAATCCAAAATGCGTAAATTTTGATTTGTTAGCTAATGTTGCATCAAACTCCTTCCTGCTTTAAAGAATTACAGTCTGATAGATTTTTGATGAGTGATTCTCCACCACTCATCCCGGATAATGTCTTTTAAATTGGAGAGTATTTCTGTCATGATCGAACATTTTGAATTTCATGACCTTGGGAGAAATCATATGATGAAAGAAATTAGTGATGAGGATGATCATGATTTACAAATTGCACTCAAAAGGTAATGAAGAATTCCATTCAAATGTATTGTTAAATTGCGGAAGGACTTATAGAAATGCAAAAAATGATTCAAGAAAGTTACCAATGCTAAACAGTGGAACTTTGAAGTTTGAATTAGTAAATCTTAGTTCCATTTCTTAATCCTCAAAGTTTTAATTTAGGACTCAATTTAACTCGAGAGGAAAGGTCTTTCATTAAACTTCTAAACAAATATAAAAATGCTTTTGCTTGGAATTATGATGATTTAAGCATATGATATGCAGTATTCCTTTTAATTCAGTAGCTACGACAATGGCGTGTTCAACGAGAAGTTGAAGATTCATCAAATCTAAATTAAATCAAATGGGAACTTAATAAACAAAGCAAAATCATTTTTTCTGTAAAGCACTCAATTGGATTTCAGCCTGGTACACTCTAAGGAAGAAAGAATGGTGATATAAGAATACGTATTGATTTTAGAGATTTAAACAAAGCATGTTTAAAGACAATTTCCCATTGCCAACTATGGAACGGATACTTCAAAGGTAGTTGGTTCGAACTCCTTGTCCTTTTTGATAGTTTATGGCTATAATCAAGTTTGGATTCATCCGGATAATGATTGAAAGCAACTTTCGGAATAGTGGGGAACCTATGTATCAAAAAATGACTTTTGGTCTAATAAATGCGGGAGAAACTTTCCAAGAGCCATGGACACATAACATTTAAAGTCGATCAATAGATTAGTTGTTATTTATCTTGATGACATAGCAGTATTTTCAAAAAACCAATCATCTGCATGATTTAAAGCAAATATTTGAAAGATGTAGAAGGTTCGGTATTTCCATAAATCCAAAGAAATCTTTCTTTGCTCTTGATGAAGGAAAACTCTTAGGATTTGTTGTGTCAAAAGATGGTATATATATTGATCAGGATAGGTAAAGAAATTTCTGATGTTCTTTACCTCATAATAAAATCCATGCAATCATTTTCTTGGGCAAATCAATTTTGTAGATTCATTCCCGATTTCTCTCCAAATTGTTTTACCTATGCAAAATATCATCAAGAAAAATTCAATATTCAAATGGGGGAATAAAAAAGAAAAAGCTGCTAGAAGCAATCAAACAAACGATCATTAACTAGCATTGAATACCCACAGTTTTTCTAAAGATTTTACTTTATGCTTTGGCCAGAAACATCTATGCTGCTGTTTTTAACGGAAGCTCTGTGAAATCAGAAAAGTGAGGCACCAATTTCTTTTTTAGCTCAAATCTACGAAATTTTGACTTAATTATTCCGATGTTGAAAAACGAAAGCCTTTAAGGTGTTTAAATCAATAAAAGATTTGAAAACATTTTCTCACAAAAACACACACAAATCATTGTCCATTCTCTACGGTGAGACAATTATTAATTCAAAAAGAAGTAGGAAAAGAGATCCTAAGCGGGTAACAAATTTGAAAAAGAATATAATATTGATACTAAACGAGCTAATATTGTTAGAGGACAAGTTTTTCAAGATTATTGGAAGGAGCTCAACATATGGAAAATCAAGATCCAAACAATGATATTCAGAAGTTGATGGAATGAAATTACGGTGCAGATCTCGATGTCTTGATCTCACCCCATTAGCAGAAAAATGGGTATGCTCCTTCTAATATCGTATAAGAACAAAACGTGCTTTAAAGATTGAAGGCTATTAAATATGAGATCATTGATAATATATTGTTTAGAAAAGAATTATGATTCAATGCTATTAAGATGTCTTGAAAGCTCTTGAGAAAATTTGAAAAGGTGTTACGAGAGTTGCAGTGGACCAGCGAGGAGGTCATTTTGGAGGTGATACACACAGCTCTAGAAATAATTCATCTTTGTATTCTTCCTTTCACCTTTTGAATGCGCATGATTATGTGAGAAGTGCAAAATTTGTCAGCGCTGATGGAAGACAAAGAAACCGGCTTTCTTACCTTGATAAATATTGAGCAACCATTTGGCTTGATAGAGGGCTTGACATTATTGGTGAGATAGTACTGAGTCTGACTTCCAAAACAGCATAAATACATCTCACAACAATGATTAGCACAAGAATGGGTAGAAAACAATCCTTTGAGGGTAGCCACTTACGTCACAATTATTGATTTCATAGATCAATTCATCACCAACAGTTTGAAATTGTACTAATGCTCTTGTCTTTGATAATGCATCTTATTTTTACGGAAACGGTATAATGGAATTTTACAATCAAAGAGGTTTTAAATTGAAATATTAGATAAATTATTATCCACAAGGTAATGGTTTGGTGAATCCTGCTAAAAATCTTATCAAAATCATTAAAGGACCATTGATCACAATCGAAAATTGGCACAAGTCTTTAATCTTTTTTACTATGGGTTGATCGTATTGCGAAAAAGCTTGACCAAAGGAACTTCACCTTTCAATTTAGTTTGTGGAAAAAAGTTGTGATACCATCAAATTTAGCTCCTCCATCATTAGCCCTAGTACAATTTATTGAAGAAAATTCTTCTTCATCCATTTCAATTGAGATATGATCAAATCCTTAAACTGTAGAAGGAAAATAATGGAGATAAAGCAAATATTATTCATGAAAAACATCAATAGCTTGTAAAATCTTCTTTTGATGCAAGTTCTACCAGCTCAAAAATTTTGTCAATTGGTGATCTTGTTCGAGAAATGGGATAAAGCACATGAAGAAAAAGGTAAGCATACCAAGTTTCGAGAAAATGTGGCTTCGACCATTTGGATTAATAAAGAAAGAAGGCTCAAATACGACATTCATACTCAAGATTTAACGAGGAAAGAGGAATCTCTTCTACTAGCCAAGCTGGGCTTTTCTTGAAGAAATTCTTTTCATAAGGTAACCCTTCTTCTTGTACATATTCCTTTACCATAAGATTTTAGTGTTTTGCTGAAATAAGGTTGTTAATAAGTCTCTAGTGTTTCATTTACTATTAAGAAAATTTCTTGGGAAGAATATTATAAATATTTATTTTATTATGAAATAAGAATTTTAAAAGAAATAATCCAAGTTTTTTAGATAGTTTAAAATAAGATATTAAACTTTGAAAGATTATTCAATTATTTGCATGATCTTTTGAAAACTTGAGAGGAATGTAAATCGATATAAGTTTATTGAGCGGAAGAGAAATGTTATCTATAAAAGTAAATATTTTCGAAACGGTACTCAAAAACTGCAGAAAATTGTCATCCATTGATTCTTAAGGATAAAACTATTTCACCCCATCCATTTAAGTTGTGATTTTTAGAATGTAATTCTAAGAAATTATACGAAAATTTTAAGAGATAAGGAAGTCTCATCACGGCTTTCTGCCCACCATATTCATAAATAAAATTGACATTACCAATACGCATATCAAAATAGGGGTAATAGCTTATAAATATAAGACAAGGGTCTCATCATGAGCCATCTTGTTCGATTTAAATTACAACTAGTGAATAGCATTGATGACGTACCAAAACGGGAACAATAGCTCTTAAAAATAAAAAAATAAAGTAAAAGACAAAAACATGAGATAAAATGTCCTTTATGAATTTATCTTTTTAAAAGTCATAATTTTAGTTGGATGGGACAATGAATAAGTTAATGGTTAAAAGGTAACCACCTTGAACTATGAACGTTGCGAACGTGACAATACCCTGTAACAATAAGTATATTATAAAAACCAGACTTGGAGAAATCCACTTACTTCATTAGTAACACCAATCAAAGTTGGGAATAACCAAAATGTTTTTATTCTCAAGGAATTAAAAAGAAATTGTAGGTAATTTTTATTTTTTTTTCATAGTTAGATTTTGTTTTGATTGTCCTAAGATGGTTTTCGCTTGCTTATATAAAAATGTTTACTTGCTAGAAATATGTATTCATTTTATTTTTTCGAGGATAATACCTTTATTTCGGTGAATGCTTCAATTGTTGTCTTGTACAACAACCACTCCCTTTTAAGAATTTTAGAATAAAATTCATTTAGAAATAGGGTCCTTTTTCTTCTATTACTAATATGGAATAAAAGACTTAGAAATAAAGATTCATTGTTTTACCGAATGACTCATTCATATCTTTGTTACCAAGTATATTAGAAAAATACAGCATTCAAAAACTTCCGATCAGATCAAATATAAAGACTTTATTACTCGAAAATAAATCAATTGCAAAGTCACAACGAAAGTAGTAAATTGGAAATCGGAAAATATTTGAGAAGTTTTACCGCCATGTTCAAAATCTCCGATGCGGAAAATTAAAGTCCAATCGCAAATCTCAATGCGCAAGAAGTTTAAGTTATTCATTCACATATCTCGATGCGATGCGATCAACTCATAATCGCGCGTCGGAGCACTTAACTTCATTCTTTTGGTCATTTGAAAATTCCCCGATGCGATACGATTTATTATAAAACACTTTCAAAAATAAACATTTGATTTGCTTAAATGAGAAGAATCTCTATGTAGTACTTGGGGCCCCACCATATCGTAATCGGAAATTGGAGAAGTTCGGTTAACATAATCGAAATCGGAGAAATATTTATTGTGATATTTGTACATCATTTGAATGCTTCCGGTCTGATTGATATTTCCCATACTATGGAATTGTCACATCGGAAGGAGTTCATAATAGGCAATTTCATATTATTTTCTAAACGCTAAAACTCCAATAGTATGATCAACATTGAATACCAAATCAAATGATTATTGATTTGATTACATTTTGAATACGTGAGTGTGACCCAAAAAAATGATTTAAGTGTTACACGGATTCAATAAATAATGAATTATGAACCCATAATTTTATAATCGTTCTTTTCAATTTCTTGTTTTATCACGGTAGGAAGCTTATTGCTTTAGAATCAGAACGTAAATCCTTTCATTCGCGAGACCGAGGGAAACAATATCAAACACGAAATGTCGAAGAACAAGAAGAATATTTGCTATTACCGCTAAGTTTATTTGAAAATCCTACGATCCTCGAAGGAGAAGAAACGTGCAAGCCTAAAGTTAGTTATAGATCTGACATATCGAGGGCTCGGAGAAGAATGACATAGGAAGGAGTTTATAATCTGTTGAGTGAAAAAACCTAGAAGTCACAATAGCAAAGGTATCGGTTCCGGATAGGTACCTCGATTCGGACTCTAAAATTCTTGAAAGAACACTTGCCAATTCATTTCACCACATCGATTGCGGCCCAGAACAACATCATTCCTTATTATGATATGATTCGATGGGTCATCGATGATGTAGAAATTAAGGAATGAGAATGTTTATTTCGACACGGAACATCTTTTGGATCATTGAGAAAATAAAGAAGACTTATAGAAGCAATGTATCATCTGCTCACCGATCATTAGAAGGTCTATAATAAAGAATTTGTCAAAAATTTTTCTTTGAGAGTAATAAAAGTCCATCCCAAGACCTATCAGATTGGAGGAAAATCACCAAGCATAAAAAATGAATCATCATGAGTATGTATTTAGTAGATTCTCTTTCACCCCCATGTTTGCCATGCAGCTGCTATGATGTGTAGATTATTTGGCAATAACAATTCTGCTAGGTTTTCTATGCAAATGGTTCCTTTATCCTAGCTCTGGCACATCAATTCCAGTATAGTTGAGGCATTATTCTTTCGATGAGATAGCTAATATGATTCTAGAATACGAACAGATAAAAAATCTGTGAAATGCCTCTCCCTTTTTTCTTCTGTTTACATGTTCAGAGAAAAATACACAGAAAAAATTACAGAAAATTTGTTCCTGTCCGTTGAAATGGACTCCATAAAATCCCACTCAATTAATATATATCCTCAAACTCCTTTGAAATTTCATTTTCAAAGTCATGTGTGCATGTGTCATGGTTTCCTGTTCAGTTTTTCAAACAAAAAACATAATCTCGCACCCTCGTTATCAGGCAATCTAAAAACGGCTTTCTATCCTCAATGAATTGGCACGGAGAAAATTCCATGTGCCAGGGATTTTGAAATTGTGGAATATGTTCTCCTGCAGCCCAGATAAACTTCTTTGAAATCTCTATCAATTGTGATTGAAGGAATGTCTAGTTCTTGGTAATCGTCAAGAAAGATGTCTTTCGTTCCATTTAATTGTGGACATTTTACTGAATTAACAAGCATGCAGAAAAATTAAACGAAAATGGGGGTTTTCAAATTGGCGGCAATCACGGGAAGACGTTATGATCCTGAAATGACACCAATGTTACTTCTTGATTTACGTTATGGGTTGGTATGGGCCTGAATGAATTTGATGATTTGTTTGTTTCATTAAGTGAGTTTTCTCAAGTTTATGAACCCAAGTCCAAATTCCAAAATAAATGAATAAATTTATGCTATTTAGAAGTCAAGATTGTTTAAAGTTCCTCTAGACCAATTGGAAGTTCCTATGAAATTAGAAGCGGAGAGGATACATGCAGGAAAAGCAGAAGAAACATCACGATGAATACCACCATGGGTCATCTCACCTTGGCCAGCCCATTATCTAGAGACACAAAAGAAGCAATAGAAATGATCGATTGCCATTCAAAAGAATCGCGATGGAAAACCGATGAAAATCTTGATCAGCAATCCCGCAGTTCAACAGGTGAAAGAATGCCACAATCTTGATACTAATGTACATATTCAAAAGGAAAGTTAGAACGACGAAAGTGATAAACAGAAAGAAATGCGATAAATTGACTTGGAGGAAGCAATGATGAAATTATGAACTCTACACTGATCTTAATGTTTCATCTCAATTGTTGAAAAGCGATATAATCAATTGCTCATCGAGGTGGGACTGCGGGATAATCACAGAAAAAATCGAGAAGATCGGAATTGTTGAAATCATTCCACAGACATCTCTGAAGAAAAATTGTGTTGAAAAGTTGAGGAAGTCCACTCTCAGGATATATTCTATAGCCCTAAACATAAGGTTGTTGTTAAAAAATAAGAAAAAGAAAGAAATGGATCAAAGACACAATTTTTGCTTCTGAGAATTCATGAGAGTATTTTTTGTAAGAATGCTAAAGTATGAATCCTCGAGGATCTCACAAGATTATCCCAATATGCGAGGGCATCTGATGCCTTGATAGATAAAGTTGCGAGAGGGTTTCTCGATTGATGACTGGGAAAAGATCTACATCTAACTTTACTTGAAAAAACAAGCTAGTGAAAATCGGCGGAGAGATTGCTCAATTTGAACAACAATTTCAAAATCAAGAGCTCGGAATTAAGAGGAAAGCTAGAAGAGTAGCTGACCACGAGGAAAAAGAGAAGAAGTTTGATGAACAGAAGCTCTGAAAACAAACCAAAAACGGAATGGAATCAAGGAAAATTTTCAAAGTTACAAAAATTTGTTTTGGATAAGAAAAAATACAAGATTGTGCAAGGAAAAAAATTTCAAACGACTTTAGACAAATTCGAGATTTTCTAAAGTTAAATAGATTCAAATAGAAGCTCTTGGCAACCAATAGCTGATGTCTGTTGATTTAAAGCCAATTTTAATAACGGAATTAACTCAAACAGACCATTTAGTGATATCACATCATCTTTAATATAGGACATAATTACTCTCGAGCAAAGAGATTGAAATTGATGCCGATGAAAAGATTTTGAATTTCTTATTTTGGAAGATACGGAGAGGAAGAAAAAGAGAAAGCTAATCTCGAGATAGAAGAAAGACATAAGAAATCTGTTCTGGTGGGCTGATTGATGGACAGAAAGAGAGCTATATCAAGAGCTAGAAGTATGATGAATGTTAATATCCACAATTTATCAATGACAACTTGTATGCAGCAATCTCATTCAGATTGTGTTCTAAGTGATTCTCAAAATCAAAGCGTCGCGGATGGAAAGAAGAAAACGATGAATAAAAATCAACGGATATTAAGCAAACAATATCTTGGGATAATATGTACCTATCACGGTTAAACCACTCAATCAACAATCAACTATTAAATACCTGAAATGTTGATTGTTGATTCGAAATTCCTAAATTACCCTTACGTTGAATGATTGCATTCCAAGATGAGTCTTATCGATATGAAAATGTTGAAAATTTTCCACACAGCTACATAATAAAGAAGAAAAAGTAATGAAACGATTCCATTTTAAGATAATATTTATGTTTTTAATTTTGTTCGGAATTGTAGCGTTAGTAGTAGGATCTGTTTTCATGTAATTTCATATTTAAACCCTTCTCGTACATTGGAGAAAGGGTCACACGAGTTATAATATTTTTGACTTGGGTGTTCATATCACTTGCCTCTTATGTTTATAAAGGATCACATCTGGTGATTTTATGCGGAATTATCTTTAAAGTGTTGCATTTGTACCTTGGATTTGATTTTCGCCGAATTCTTTTGGATTTGAGTATCAAATTTCATTTGAAAGCTTTCAAGATGGATAAGGTATTTTTATCTATTCAGCATTGTTCTTTTGCCATATATGATATTAAGCTTTAGGTTGCTATCATTTATATATATATTTGGTTTCCTAGCGTTTCTTTAATATATCATTTTTTAGTATAATTGAAATGTTATTTTTTCATAAGTATAGATGATGTGCAATGATGAATCTGATATGCTAATATAACTCGCATTTAATTTCTTAAAACATAATTTATCTTTATTTTTGTTATTTTACAATTTCAATTAAACTTTAATACATTTTATGGTTATTGTTAAATTGGAATAATTTTAAGTTGTATTCATGTGATACCCGGGTTAACTTTAGAATTTCTTTATTAGTATTTAGATTAAATTGAATGGTTTCATTTTAGTTGTTTTAGTCCCATTTTCACTCATCAGAATCAACCCATCACCAACCATTAGTTATAAGAGCGGTCCTTTCAATCCGTTGGAGCCACCATACCAAACGGATGAGGCTTTCCTGGGTCCCGACCGAATTGGTTTTCTTTATTTGAGCAGAGATTTTCTAGGCTTCAACACGACCATATCGCACCCACAACCATACTGTCTGGTAGCTTCACCGAGACGGGATCTGCGCGCGGCCCTGCGATCGCCCTTCACTATAGCATCAAGCCCTTCACAGGTGAGGTATTGTGTGACATTGATCCTATTGATGTTTTTGATGTATTATTAGGCCAACCATACCTGTGGAAGTGACATGTGTATGAGTCTCGGCCTTGCGTTGTTATTGTTACTTTGGGAAATAAATTGTATAGGATACCAAAGGTACCACCGCCTCCCACTATCTCTTAGGTTACTACAAAAAATTTAGTAAGCTCATTTCCCATACGAGGAAATTATGATCTGCCCCCAGGGCAAGAATAATATTGTGGCCATGACCTCCAAACATGGCTCCTCTGCACAAAAACATCAAATGGATAAGGTTGTGGAGGAGTACGGGGACATCTTCACCTCACCCACAGGGGTGCCTCTACATTATCAGGTCAAGCACCCCATTTATCTGACCCCAAGTGTGTCACTACCCAATGGACCAATCTATAGGCACTATGTTCTGGAGAATGATGAAATCGAGAGGCAGATTCAGGAGTTGTTGTAGAAAGGTCACATTCGACCAAGTTCATCGCCTTGTGGGAGCCCGATCATGTTGGTACAAAAGAAGGATGGGACTTGGAGACTTTGTATTGATTATCAGCCGCTGAACAAGATCACTGTCCTGAATGGATACCCGATCCCACGGATTGTTGACCTTGTGGACCAACTCAAAGGGGAAAAATATTTCAGCAAGATCGACTTGAAGTCTGGGTATCACCAAGTACCAATTAAACCCTCTGATGTGTGGAAGACTGCCTTCAAAGCCAAGGAGGGCCTTTTCGAATGGCTCGTCATGCCTTTCGGATTGAAAATTTCTCCTACAACCTTCATGAGGTTGATGGATGACATCTTGCATCCATTCACCAACTCATTTGTAGTGGTATACTAGGATGACATTCTGATCTTCATCCAGACTTGGGAAGAGCACCTCCACCACATCCGAGAAGTCCTCCAAACACTGCGGAAACACAAGTTGTGTGCCAATTTGGAGAAGTGCACTTTTGGCATGACCCAGGTTCAATATCTGGGATACATTATTGATGAAAGGGGGGTGCATTTGGATCCAGCCAAGATCCAAGTCATTCGGGATTGGCCAGCCCCAACCACCCTAATAGAGCTTCGCAGCTTTCTGGGTCTTGCTAATTTCTACTACAGGTTTGTGTTGGGATTTTCTCATGTCACTTGGCCCTTGAGTCAAGTCACCAAGGGAGGAGTGAAAGAAAATTCTGTTGGTCATAATCTCAGCAGAAGGTGTTCGTAGAATTGAAACATCGCCTTTGTTCTGACCTAGTTCTCCCATTAACATACTTGCAATAACCATTTGAGATCGGGACAAATGCCTTTGACTATGCTATTGGGGCAGTTCTTACTCAATAGGGGCATCCAGTGGCATATCACAGTGAGACATTGTCTGACACATTTTGAAAGTATCCCACTTATGACAAAGAAATGTATTCCATTGTGCACGCTTGTCGGAAATGGAAGCATTACATTTTGGGGAAGGAGACAATCATCCACACAGACCACCGACCCCTACATTTCATACAGACACAAGGGAAGTTGTAGAACGATTAGCATTAGAAGTGGTCCACATATCTGCAACAATTTCATTTGAACATCAAGTACAAGAAGGGTAGCACCAATAATGTTGCAGACTGCCTCATTCGACCACCGATCGTGGCCATAACCACTATTATCAACTCTTGTGGGAATGAGACTTTTGAGTGGCTGCTTCTCTATAAGAGCGATCCAGAATTCAGCTACACATACAAGGCACTCTTGGGCAGTATGGAAGTTCCAAATTTTCATCTCCAAGATGCACTATTATTTCACCTGGCACACCTTTCTGTTCCTTAAAGCAAGCATGCCAAGATGATATGGGAACCACACTACAGTCGAGTCGTTGCACATTTTGGGGTTGAGAAAATAGTGGCAGTACTGTATAAGTATTTCTAGTGGCTAAACCTTCGACAGGATGTCAGGAAGTACATGAGAGCCTGCACTACTTGTGCCATTTCCAAACTGACCATCAAGAAGCAAGGGCTCTATACTCTGCTACCTACCCCTAGTCGACCTTGGGAAACCATCTCCGTGGATTACATGTCAGGGCTTCCTTCTACTAAACATGGAAACGACTGTGTTTTCATGGTCGTCGACAGATTCTCAAAGATGGCCATTATGGTGGCCTGCAAGAATAATATCACAGCCGAAGCAACTGCTAAAATATTCTTTGAACGAGTATGGGTGCACTTTGGGATCCCATAGTCTATCATATCAGATTGAAATAGTAGGTTCCTTAGCACATTTTGGTCCAACCTCTACTCAATGTTGGACACCAAGCTCACTAAGTCCACACCTTTCCATCCCCAAAATGATGGCCAGACAGAGGTCGTCAATAGGATGATTATACACATTCTACGCATGTACAATTCAAAGCATCCACGCACATGGGATGAGAGCCTTCCCTATGTACAACACAGTTATAACCAGGCTCTCCACAGCTCAACTGGCCATAGCCCCTTTCAAGTGGGCTTGGGATTCCAACCACTATGTCCCATTGACATAGCCATGCCATTTGCAGCTACTCAGGCCAATTCAGCTCATTTCCAGTCTAAAGCTGACAAAGAAAACAACTTCATCGAGCGCATTCAACACATCTGCCAACAGTTTTATGACATATTGGATGGATCCAATGCTAAGTACAAGAAATGACATGATCAACATCGGGTGCCACACAACTTCTAGGTGGGAAAAAACATGTTGCTACATTTGCAGAAGAAGCGCCTCACTAGACCCCACTATAATATTCGCCCGCTCTCATATGGGTCGTACACCATCACCAAGGCTGTAGCGGGCAATGCCTTCAAGCTGAGTATTCCACGATTCCTTGGTCTGCACCCAGTATTCAATGTAGACCGCCTTCATCCCTAATTCCTACCTCTATTGGACACCTCTAACATTACAGAAGAACTCACACCAAAAGAGTTAAACCAATACTGCATGGAACAAGCCACCATAGACTGTATCATGGACATGAAAATGAAGAACACTCGCTGACAAAATATCCAACTATATCAGGTTGTCAAAGCTGGACAACTCCTGCACCAAGGCCAGTGGTTGACCAGGGACCAAGTTCAACAGAAGTTTCCTCATCTCATGGAGGAACTCAACGCAATGGGGACCATTGCTTCCTAATGGGGGAGGAATGATCCACGTGGATATTTGTGGCCACCCGCCTATTCCACTTTGGGCCCCACCATTGTCTCTTTCATTTTTTTTCAAAACTTACTATTTTTAGCAGTTTTTTGGGTCTTGAACTTTTGGAGGCATTTTGAAACCCCAAATAGAGATAGTATGCCGAAGTTACATCACCGGGAATTTGAAACACCAATTTACCCAAACGGGGCCCATAGTTTTTGTGCTTCATCTCCTAGGGTTAGGTTTTTGGACGTTTAGAGTTCTCCATTTTTCCTCCATAATAAATAGGCCCTCGAGCCTCAATGTAACACAGTTCAGAGGTCTATAGTTGCCACATCTCTTCTCAGAGATTCGCTACCATCACCCTAGATATTTTATTTCCATCATGTTTGTAAGCATATTTTCATGATTTGATATTAATGAAATGAAGCCTTATTTCCGTTGTATTTCTATGTGTATGGTTATTTATGTATTTTGTTGCATTCCTACATAAATCCGAATAAAAAATAGGAGTAAAAATAAACATCTAACTAAAATAAATGCATCTAGTGTAAGGTATTAAATAGGATTAAAAATCGACATCTACATTGAAATCAATGCATCTAGTGAAAGTAATCAATTTGGATTAGAAATCAACTACTACACTCAAATGAATACATATATTTTAGTGAAAAAAACAAATATTCATGACTTTCTAGATATAAATTCTATGTATATATGTGTCTTTGTGTCCACCTTCCGTTATGTATCTATCTCCCTCCCTTTCTCCTTCTCTCTCTCCCCCTCCCTCTCTCCCCGGTCTCTCTCTCACCACCTCTCCCTTATTTTCTCTATCTTTATCTTCTTCCCTCTCCCCCCTGCCATATATATCCATACCTCCCTCCATCCCTCCTTATTTATTTCTCTATTACATCCCCTAAAAAACATGGCATGATATCTCTCTCTCTCTCTCTCTCTCTCTCTCTCTCCCTCTCTCTCTCATTTTCTTTGTCTCTCTCTTCTTCCATCTTTCCCCTAAGTCTTTCTCTCTCTCTCTCTCTCTCTCTCTCTCTCTCTCTCAGCCCCCAAACATACACACTATCTCTCCATATATATCTATATATTTATCTCTCTCTCTATCCCTCCCTATTCCTCTCCCTCTGTCTCTCCCACCCTCTTCCTCTCCCACTCTCTCTCTCCCTCCCTCTTCCTCTCTCTCTCTCTTTTTCTCTCTTCCTATTCTCTCTCCATATCTATCTCTCTTCCTCCATACCTCTCTTTTCCTCTCCCTTATTCCCTCTCTCCCCTCTCCATCTATATCTCTATCTCTCGTCATCTCTCTTTATCACTCGAAAAACATAGACACTCTCTCTCCATATCTATATACATATATCTTTCTCCCTCCCTCTTCCTCTCCCTCTATCTCTTCCACTTCTCTCTCTCTCTTCCCCTTCTCCATTATCACTCCCTCTCCCTCTCCACCTTTATCTCTCTATCTTTCTTCTCCTTCCAGCTCCATCTATCTTCCCCTCTCCCTATCCTCTCTCTCAAGTCCTCTCTCTCACTTTCTCACCCACCTCCCTCTATCTCTCCCTCCCATCACACACCAATGATAGAATATAATGTTCAGATGTTTCCACGATTTAGATTGAGAGATATACTTATATTTTGTTTTATTTAGGTGAAGCCTATGAGTCAAGTATGGTATTTGACCCATGGTATTAATAATAATTTGTTCCATGGTATTTGACCCATAGGATTCACCTAAATAAAACAAAATATAAGTATATCTCTCAATCTTATTTGATTTCCAGAATCAATAGTTTGTCAAATTTACCTTTCCATTACAAATATATTGAGCCAACATTAACAAAGTTTACAAACTTTCTTACATTAAATGTACACATTAATATGAATATTAGATAATAATATTAATTTGGCCCATGGTATTTGTCCCATAGGCTTCACCTAATAAAACTTCATTTTTTAGTGTCCTTAAATATAAATATGATTATGGAGTAAATATAAAATATGGTATTTGAACCACAGTATTTACCCCATGGTATTAATAATAATTTGTTCCATAGTATTTGGCCCATAGGCGTCACCTAAATAAAACTTCTTTTTTGAGTTTTCTTAAATATATAAGGAGGTTTTTGGAGTAAATATAAAAATGGGTTTTATTTATTTACCATAAGTATAAAAATAGGTTTTACTTATTTACCATAACTTCGGTTTATTTGTATTTTTATTTTATTTACCATACCTCTTTGAGTGTTGGTAAATATAACTTTGGGTTAAAAGGTAGGAATAATTATTACAAATGTATTGATAATTATTACATTACATATATACATCTACCTTATATATTGAACCGACATTAAAAAAGTTCACAAACTTTCTTACATTACATCTACACATCTACCCTATATTGGGATGTAGAGCGCCTCTCAGCACAATAAAAATGGGTTTTATTTATTTACCATACCTCTCGAGTAAGTATAAAAGAGGTTTTACTTATTTACCATACCTCTTCTTTATTCATATTTTTATTTTATTTACCATACCTCTCTGAGTGTTGGTAAATATAACTTTGTGTTAAAAGGTAGGGATAATTATTACAAATGTATTGATAATTATTCGGCTGCTTGGTTGCCTTCACGACGCACATGAACAGGTATGATATACTAAACATTCTGAATTTGCTGTTGAATATCATGTATCAGTCAGGCTGTACGCCAAATTTTAGAAATAGACTCCCAATTTAGACCATGTAGAAGTTTTTGGAGAATTTAAGTGATCATGGCAGAGTCTCCTTCAATTACAAGCCTGTTGTAATTCTCCCTTTGGGAAATTTGAAGGCCCACCTCAACAACAAACAATTTGGCTTCATTATTCGCAGAATGCCCTAGTTCAGTGGCAAAAATCCTGAGAGTCATCCCTGAACAATCTCGAAACAGACCACCAACCCCGGCTGGTCCGGGGTTCCCTTTAGACACACTGTCATAACTCAATTTAATAAAACCAGGCTAAGGTGGCAGGAAAGTAGCTCTAACCTAGTAGGGTAACGTCGCCTGTTTCCAACTGGAGGGTGCCACCATTTCCTCAGCCAGATTTAATTTCTGAAGAATTCTCCTCTCCTGAGCAGAAACCACCCAATCATCATGGTTCCATGGTTCAACCAAAATCGTCTCGCGGACTCCTTACTTAGAAAGAGTCCATATTTCCTCAGAAGGAAGCTTACAGTCATGAAAAACCCTGCGATTACATTCCTTCCATTGGAACCAGAGGAAGAAACCAAATATCAAAATCCATGATCTGTTAACAACAGGGATTTGATAACCCCCTTTCCGCCAGCTAGCAATAGTTTGAGGTAGACTATGAGCCTGTCTGTTATTCTGTTGAAATAAACGATGAAGGTTAAGCCATAAACGCTCCATTTTAGGGCAGGCATTCAACAATTTCTCCATCGTTTCGAAAGAATATTCACACATAACACATAGAGATGGGCCATGCAGTCCCCTCCTCTATAGTTGATCCCAAGTTAGGATCCTCCCATGCCCTACCAACCATAAAAAATGTTGAATCTTCGGCCAATGCTGAGTTGCATCTACACATCTACCTTATATATTGAACTGGAATTACAAAAGTTTAAAAACTTTCTTACATTACATCTACACATCTACCCTATACTGGGTTGTAGAGGGCCTCTAGCACAATAATATTAATTTGGCCCATTGTATTTGTCCCATAGGCTTCACCTAAATAAAACATCATTTTTTACTGTTAAATATAAAGATGATTATGGAGTAAATATAAAATATGGTATTTGACCCAGGGTATTTAGCCCATGGTATTAATAATAATTTGGTCCATGGTATTTGGCCCATGGTATGAATAATAATTTTTTCCATGGTATTCATCCTATAGGCTTCACCTAAATAAAACTTCTTTTTTGAGTTTTCTTAAATATATAAAAGGAGGCTTGTGGAAACTTCTTTTTTGAGTTTTCTTAAATATATAAAAGGAGGTTTGTGGAGTAAATATAAAAATGTGTTTCATTTATTTACCATACCTCTCGAGTATTGTTTTAGGTTTTACTTATTTACCATATCTCTCGTTTATTTATATTTATATTTATTTATATTAAGACGACATTACAAAATGTTAACAAACTTTCTTACATTACATCTACACATCTACCCTATATATTGAACCGACATTACAAAAGTTTACAAACATTCTTACATTACATCTACACATCTACCCTATACTGTTTCGAGGAATTTCACCCTAGAGGTTCGTTGGGTTACAACCTCCACAGAGCAGGGGCATGGTACTTAACAGAGACTCACACAACCATGCACGTTCAGAAAAACTAAATAGAGTAGAATGAGAAAGTTACCCGTAGGTCCTACAGTTGAAGAAGATCCCACATGGTTCAAACCCCCAGCAACCGTCCTTCCTTCTTAACCTGAAAGACAAGAAGAAACAAGCACAAAGGACTGGTTGTACAGCATATATCTACTCTAAATGTTAGTGAGATTCATATAAAACATTAAATAAATCATAATGAATGCTTGTATAAAAAATATTCTCATACATATAAGCATACACTAACACGTATATTTCGGGAACAGCATGATACTTCTGTATTATAAATAGCATGTACAAAAGTAACGAGTGGAGAGATCACCTGATCCTTCCACGGCCTTCGAGCAGACCGTCGTCTGGATCCGTCCAGCCCTTGCCTCGCTAAGACTCCTTCCAAACTGGTGCATACGAGATGACATATAAGGGGATGAGCATCTCAAGGAAACAAGGGTTTCCTATAATGAACTGGGAAAGTGTAGGAGGCACGGGGAATCAGACTTGGATAGGGAATACCAACAAAGTATAATATCAATAATTCTCTCTCTCCCTTAGGCCATACACATGAGGGGTTTTTATACTCCCTCCAAGTAGTTTCAACAGTTGGAAACAGTTGGCCACGTGTGGGGTGGTTGAACTACCTGAGTAACCATCAACCCAGCCCGAAAATAGAGAATAATTATATATATTTTAATTATTTTAATGGCATACGCGGAAAAGTCTAGCTGGACTCGCGTATACACACGGAAAATTACGGGCATAGTCGCGTATGGGGATTTTTACACTATTTTTTAGTGAATTTGTCCAAGTCTGTAGGAATGGGTGCCCAAAACCATCAAAGCAATCATAAATCATGTGAAGGTGAGAAATGATGCTATAAAAGATGCCCCCTAATATATGAGGTCAGAAGGGGTACATGATGGCCGAAATGTATTATGCACATAGAAAGAACTTCGCAAGGACAAGAGAGGACTTCACCAGATTTCAGCCTGCCAAAAACCAATGAAAGAAACAGAGAGTCAACTCATGCTGAGGCGGGCATACCCATGCTCAGTCAAAAATACATCATATAGAAAGTAGTGAATAGATCCAAGATGCATACAAGTATAGCTGAACTGAAAGTACACAATGAATCATCTGAGCATGGCCCGGAAATGCAAGTCTGAATCAATGTCCAAGTATCACATATAGAAAGCTGATCAAAGATGGTGCAACTGGATGTCTGATCATATAAGTAACTGAATCTCCAAGTACTGGATCATAAGAGGTGGATCAAACGGTACAATCACGCAACTCGGGAGCCAACATATAAGATGCTGCTGTGCTCAACTACAACATATAAGGGTGGACGACATCACTGGAAGATACTAAAAGGACTGTCAAAAGTGAACCGAAAAATGCTGACGCAACCCGAGGTCTTCACCGATCACTATGGCACAATTCTACACAATGGGAATAAATGAGCTAAAGTCGACCATGTGAGAAATCGTTGGATTACCGGGCAATGATGTATACCGTTAACCAACGCGAGACAACCCACCAATAATGATAATGAGTGTCAAGGTGCCCCAGTACAATCTAACAAGTGCGAATGAATGAGTTGAAGTCGAACACTTGAAAGAATCTACCAATCAGGAGGCAATGATGAATCCCCACTGTCGATAGCGAAGAGTCTGCCACTGATGACCGCAAACCCTAAGGTACTGACAAAAAGACTCTAGACCTTATTCCCAGAGCAATGAGTCGGAGTCGATGGGAAAAGATCTACTGGAAGGAAGGCATTAAGGCATCCCACATCAGTCCAGCGCGAGTGTAACCCGCAGGCCAAGATTTGGAAGGAATCAGACGAAGCAGAGTGATGGAACCAAACCGAAGTACGTTTCCGACATGCACAAGATGAAGCTAGCGCACGGAAGAAACCCTCTGAACCAACCAATAATGAAAGCTGACACAGAGGCGAGAAATCCACCGATAGGGTCAAATGGAAATCAAGGTACCGCACGAATCCCAAGTGTGATAATGTGTGCTGACGTCGAACACAGGGGAAACCACTCAGTCAAAGACCCATGATGATGATCAAATGCTGAGCACGAGGTCACCTATCAATGATGGAAATAGGCCCAAGGTGCGGCTCTAGGTTTGCTCTCAGAGCAACGTGTCGTAGTCGATAAGAGACAAACCCGCCGGCAAGAAGTCAATGGGGACCTTCAAACCAGCACGAGCAGAAGATCAAAACATCTGATGTGATAGAACATGATACTGACAAGACCGGGAAGGCCGACTGAATAATGAGTCAAGAGACACCGCAGAATGGCCGACTCAGGTTTAGACTTCCCTTGAACAAAAGCACGACTCGTGATGACCATGGCAGTAAAAAGTGACATTGTATAAGTCTGTCATGCAGGAGGCAAAACAAACTCTCCATATGATTGGAAGAGATAACCAACCGGGGGAGAACTGACAAGTGAAACATGGTAAAGGCTGAACCTAGGTCAAAACTAAAACCATCCCAAATGAAGGAAATATATATAAGTAAATGTGCTTTGTTCAAGGGTGACAAACTGACTTTGTACTGCCATCAAAACAACGAAGATACATCCCGTTCCCGCTCTTTTTGTTATATTTGATTTTTTTGTCTTTTTCATATAATAAGACTGAAAAAGAATAAAAGAATGCTATGGTACAATGGATAGAACGAGTATCAGAAAATCAGATGCACTAGTTCCTAGGATTGGGACAATCCTATGCTCAATGTAAGGTGGCGAAAACTGGTAAGTGATACTCAGAGGAACGTTCCATCCATGGGTACAAAGGTGTCAAGTCGCGATAGCTAAGTGCATGTAATCGTTAACTTGTACAGAAAGTCAAGGTCAAAAGTTGGCTTAAACATCGAGTCCAAATGAAGCCGGCTAAAGGCCAGGATAAACAAGTAGCCAATATGCAATGCAGTAATACAACTTAACGACACCAGGGAGCCTCTAGGGTAAAAGCCAGAAATAATGATAAGTGATGAAGAAGAAGAATGAAGCTTCAACACAGAAGACATGGCGGGACTAAAGAGGACTCCCGAGCCTACATAAAACGCAGCATGGGCAACAAGTGATAGCGAGGAACTAACTAGGAAGCCCATGTAAAGGAAGGCTCTACCATCAAGTCATGATTAAATAATCGGCGAGTGAAATGGGTGTAATACTCATGACCCGATGGGATCGACCCTATGGAAAGTGATCAGTATGGAGGCTAGAATGCAAGATGCAACGGAAAGTGATTTCCCTAACCTATATGCCAGTGAAGATCATATACCTGCCGTGACGAGTCGGTAATCATGGATCAAAAACCGGGAAAAATCTCAAAATCGTCAAAATGTACCTGAAAACATACCAAACTGGGCACTTCCAAGCAACCGGGTTATGCAGCTTAAGATAGATCGAAAAAATAAGCATAAGGAATTTTTGCGAAAATTTTCAACTTTTTAGCCATAAATAGACAAATTACCTCTCATTTGGTTCATTATTGCATAGCTGATTTGGAAAAAGTGCTCTGGAGCAAAAAACTTCTTTCGTCAAATCAGGAACAACCGACCGTCGAAACTCAGCGAAACTTCAGGTAGGCTCCTTAATCATCCTGTTTATTCATTTTGTCCGTTTGGAAATTAAAATTAAGTGATTTTTAGCTTTAAAACCCTTGCTAAAATATGCGGACTTGCGCATACGCGGGTTCGTTAAAGGAAACTCGCGTATACACGCAACTGTGCAAAAGAAAAACCGCGTATGCGCAGGTCCGAAACTTAAAAAGCATGGCTAATGCATAATTTGATGAAATTTCTCAGGATGACCATCTCATGGAGGGAACGTGAGCATAGCGCAATAGACCAAGAGGTCATGCAAGATCGCGCGGCGCAAAATATCCTCCGAAATTGCGCATTGTTCAAATTCTTTAAAATGCCAAATATGAAAAGCAATGTGCGATTGCTAGAAATGCTTGTAAATTACTGGGAACCAAATCAAGATTGCTTCATTATTGATCAGATACCACTACGCATTGAATTGGAAGACATATATTTCATTACTAGACTCTCCCAGAGGGGAGAACTAGTAGACTTGCATGGGAAGCCCCTGGGAGGGTTAACCGTGGAAGACTATGTCCACGTATATTGCGTAGATGGTTCCAAAAAGGTTGGAACTCAGATTGCAATTAAAGATATCAGGGATTTGCACATGAAAATCCTCCTTTTCACCATCAGCAGAGTGGCAGGATCTGCCTCACTACATCAGGCGTCTAGGATGCAAATGAGCATAGCTGTAGAGTGCTTGACTCATGTTTACGATTGGTGCACAGCCCTGTTACTGAACATGAAACAACAGCTGACCTCTATTCGCCAAGTAAAGACTAAACACTTTGGCTATGGTACAATTTTGACAACATTCTTCTTTGAGAGGATTCCAACTTTGAGACCCAGAGTCATCTCTACTATCAGTAGCCCACGGGACCCAAGAATTTCCCGTTGGGTAGACATGATGAAGAGACTGGGGGGTAGTGAGGTACCCCGGACCACATGGGACGATGAGTTCTTCCTGTGGTGGGGAGAACAGATCATCGCAGTGGACGACTATCCCTATGTCGGGATGGATTTTCGTGGATATCCGGATCTAGTTCTTCCACCTGGCACATCATGGGGAGCAGTCGGTAAGTTTTGCAAAATTTTTTTACTTATATAATTTTTTTTGAATTTTTTCAAATATGTATGAAAAAATGAAAAACAAACATGTTTTTGATTGGATTCATAATGACTGACAATTAAAAATGATAATGTTTCAGATGTTGGACCAGTTCGTCCTGAGGGTCTACCACGCCATAAGCGTAGCAGGGGCGAAGCAGAGACAGTGGACTCAGATAGGACCCTCCAGGCCGTGCAGAGAAGCTTGGAGGGACTGACCCGCCAAATCCCTATGGCTACCGTGGAGGACTTGCCTGAAGCCATCCAGAGACGGGTGGTAGGAGTACCCCGAGATTGGGTTAGATTATTCCGCCGAGTGGCCACTGCAGTTACGTTCTATAGGAACACGACTTCTGGGCAGGGTCCTCAGGAGTAGACAGATTTTATATATTAGATGACTGTATATTCTTTTTTGAGACTGAACATGATGGGGCATAAGCCCAAGTTTTGTACAAGATTATGGATCCAAATTTTGTAAAGTTTTTTGACACTCCGATGATATATATACAGCGATATTTGATGTGATGTGATAAATGTATCAAATGTATGATGTTTTTGATGATGAAAAATTTATTGTATGGAATGATTAATGTGCCAATCTAATGCTTGATTAGCTAATGAGTCAGCAAACCAATTGTCAGCTCGAGGAATATGAATGAATTTTAAAAATTGAAATGACCTTTGTAACAAACGTACCCTCAAAAATAATCGTAATAAAAAAGGATCTCGTACCCGATAAGTGTTGTTCAACTTCGACACCACCAGCTGGGAGTCCAAGAAAACTACCAATGAATCAACACCCAAAGATATTGCCTCTGAGAGTAGATGAATGACTACAGTGTATTCTGCTACATTATTGGAAGCAGGACCAATGCAGACCCCTCTTGATACCAACAGCTGACCGGAAGGATAATGAAGCACCCAAGCCGCGGAAGCTAAGTTCCGGGTGTGTCTACTAGCACCATCGGCGAAACCAAAATGACTCATGACATCCAACACAACCTGCCAAAGCAGATCAAAAAAAATCACCACCTCATCAAAAATCGAAAATCAATTAGATATGTACAAAGCAAAAACTACTATATACAAAAGCAAGATGCCAGGCCAAAGCCTAGGCATAATACTTCTTCAAATAGAGCCCATTTTGGGGCTCCGACAACTTGTTCCCTTCGAAGTCAACCAAGGTATATGCTCCTTTCTTAAGGAATTTTTTAACGATATAGGGGCCATACCACATCGATTTAAACTTTCCTGCCCCTAGGGCATCCTTTTCTTGGGCATAGACCAAAACAAGGTCGCCTTCCGAAAAGACCCTAGGCTTGACCGCCTTATCGTACTGAACCTTTACTCGGTTTTTATGCGCTTCATTCATCGTGGCGGCATCTCAACGCTGCTCATCGAGATGTTCCAGATGAAGAAGCCGTTCTGCCAGACTGGAAGTGTCAGGAAGAAGCTCAACAATCCACTTGAGAGATGAATCCATGACCATTGAGAAATAT
This sequence comes from Pinus albicaulis, assembly GCA_034641835.2. Lineage (NCBI taxonomy): Eukaryota > Viridiplantae > Streptophyta > Pinopsida > Pinales > Pinaceae > Pinus > Pinus albicaulis. The sequence goes on from CM076578.1 coordinate 316,886,814, forward strand.
GGATTCAACCCTGACTCAACTGAACGCAGAAGCAACAGTAAGCTTTAATTGACACCTGATGCCTAGTCGTTGCAGGATGCATATTAATGCGGTGTGGATCTGAGCAACATCATCATCCCTTGAAGAATTGTTTCTGGTGGATGTCATGGCTTCACTACCTATTGGCCTGAGGATATATGAGATGGAATCTTCTGCTTCCAACCCAATTGAGGAGCCAATCAATATCACATCATACTGTTTTGTAATGACTGCTGATGGCTGAAGTGTACTAACTCTTCAGGTATGCCAGAACGAGTGATACCTAATGAGTGGCCAAAGTTGCAGTTCTGCCTGTTTATCTCCAAAAGGCATGGCTCTGACCTACTTCTTGTGAAGCAGTTTCATCACAATGATACAATACTTGTGACCCTTTGCCGAAGGCGGGTTACAAGTAGTATAATCCATACCCCACTTTGTAAAGGGTCCGACAGTAATGACTGGAAAAAGCGGAGCTGGATGAGCGCGCATTTTTCGAATATAAACCTGACACGGATGACACTTCTTGACTGATTCAATAAAATCTTTGAAAATCGAGGGCCAAAAGTATCCAACACACAAAATCTTTTGGGCTGTAGCAAGCCCAGATAAATGACCCCCACAAGCTCCACTGTGAGAATCATTGAGCACAGCCTCAGCTTCTTCGAAAGTTAAGCAGCATCTTAGGATTGAATCAACCCCTCGACGGTACAAAGCATCACCAATAATCAAATAATTCTTGTCCAAGTGACGCAGTTTACGACACTCATCTTTCGAAAAAGTAGAGGGAAACTTCACAGTTTGGAGATACACAATGATATCCCCATACCAAGGATCCTGTGGAGAGATCAGAAACAAGTGTTCATCTGGAAAGGACTCATCATAGATCATCTCCTCTCCACAAGGCAACTCGGAGATCAATTCCGAAAAAACTAATGACTTCTTGGATTTGGCAGACATGAACTCGAGATAAAATTATTGTAAAATCACAATCCATCTATTATATTTTCCCCCAATCACTCGCCTGTTGAGGACAAACTGAAATGGATTGGCAGCTGCCAAGACATAAGTTTTGCAAAGAATAATGTAATGCTGGAGTCGCTACACAGCATGAACTACTGCTAAGGCTAATTTTTCTATCGGAGTGTATCGCAGTTCAG